>CM050663.1:19159204-19712060 GCA_027574665.1 Rhynochetos jubatus
TCTGTTTATAACCTAAAACAAGACATTCTTTGCCCAATAATATTTGGAAGATAATAATTGCTAGGTGCAGTCTACAGCAGATGGGGATTCACACAGCTCCTCTGAAATAAATCAGTGAAGTGTCAGACAACCATCTGGATTAAAAGACAACAGTGGGTTTCATAATCACCTGGATTTTATGGAAGCAGAATGCAAACAGTTATAGAGATTTGTTTATTTGCTTTTCTCTTGAGTTTTGAGTTTTCAAGTATATAATTTTTTCAGGGCACTCTATTCTTCAGTTAGAAAGAAGGACACCTACCTCGTAGCAGACACATGGACAGACACACACACAGACACACCTGCATCCCTTAACCAAATGTAATGCCTGAACTTGCAAACTCTTTGTCATGAAAGTAATCTTTATTCACGTGAGCAACCCCACAGGACTATTCATACAATGGAGAATTACTCACATGAGTAAAACTTTGCAGGATCAGGTCCTGGATCTAACAACAGCATTTTAATTACAGACAATCCCCAAGCAATGTGTACAAAGGAGTTTTTTTCCTGGACAATAACAAAGGTTATTAGCCTGTTCTTTTTTCCCCTTCTTGCTCTTTGGTTTAAAAGGAGGCACCAATAATCCAAACCAAATAAAACTGACCTTTGAACCTTTTCTGCTGTACTTTTTCTCATGCCATGATTTCTTTAGTGTGTTAGTGATCTGAAGGCTCGTTCTGGGCTGCAGCCACTTTCCCAGACAGGACTGCCATTCGTCCCCTGACAAATCACTGCTGAGCCCCTTTTGTCCTGCACCACTTTGATCTCACCTGCCTGTCAGGCAAAAAAGAACTCCCGTACAGTCAGAATGCATTGCAAACAAATTGGCAACCATTTCATTCCCATACACCATTTCAGCAAAGATCGAGATAGAGATAGAGAATTTTTAACCCTTTCATTGACCTGTAGTTCCGAGAAGGAATGCTCGATTATGGTGGAGAGATAATTTCTTAAGAACCTGGAGAATTAAAAAAAACCCAAACCCAACAACCCTCTGTGGGTCATAATTGCATGGCATATTAGCTCCTGAATACAAAGGAGTTATTGCACAGTGGGCAGTGCTATGTTCAGATACAAGCTTTGTAGAAGATCGATTCCTTTTAATTGGACAGCTGCTTAAGCATAAACTAAAGAAACATAATAGGTATTCTGCAATGTGAATGAAATTAATCCTATTGTAAATAACCATTGGAGTATTTAATGGGCTATCTGAATCCTTTCCAATATACAAACTTAGCCATAGGTGAGTTTCTTTCCCAGTTTAATCTTGGTAATTTAAAAAAAAATTTTTTTTTTACAATTTACAGTTTCTCATCACATAAAGTTTAGAAAAGGCATCATGTAGCAATTTTAAAGTGATTTCATGCTTTGCCATGACTTACTAAGATCTGTGTATTTCACTCTCTGATATTAGAGATATCCAGTCCTTTGCTACGTCAGTTACAGTGCAGCTACTAGGTTGGTCCTGCCCCATTAAGTCAGGTTTTGTCTATTATTTTAAAGGCAAAACTCCCTCTCACCTTTGATGAACTCAGATTAGAAGGAACATAGGTGCATTTCAGCTGTTTACCATTTATCTCCTCCCAACTATTACCACGTGCCAGCCTCCTGCCCTCTTTCCACAGTAGTGGCCCTGTTTACCCAATAGTCTGCTTTCTATCAAAATACCTCACCACCTTTATTTTAGTCTAAAATGCACTGGCAAAACATTTAGTACTCAGAGAAAGGAAATTTAACACATCCGTCACTTCTATTTAAAATGATTGAAAGAATAACTATAGACTTTTAGAGAAAACAAAGTTACACCAGTGATCAAAAGAAGAAAGTGCATTCAGACCTGCTGTCAAATATACATATTAATGAAACTGCACCAAAGATATATTTAAATTACATTTTATAGCTAAAACTTAAAAGCTTCTGTTTTCCTGCCACACTTACTTGATGCAAAAAACAATGATTGTTTTATTTATTTCAAGACACCCCTGCATTTCTCTTTGATTAAGGGTGTTTAAGTTTTGATTTCAAGTGTTTCTCCACTAATTCCCTCAGAATGAAATATTCCTTTACTTAACTGCATTTATTCTCTGATATTAAAAGGAAAGAAGCTGTTTAAGAGCTTGTTATAAATGTTAAAAGGAAACTAATACTATATCTCAGTTTTGGTTCATTGTGCTGATGTCCTAATAATGTTCAAATATACTAATAATTGAGGTAAAAATACTGCTAACAAATTCTTTTACATCATGAAAATGAAGCATAAGGTTGGGTTTTTTTTTTTTGGTTTTTTTTTTTAAACTGAGCTAAGTATGACTTCATGTTCAGAAATCTCAGTCCCAAAAACATGAGAGAAGAATCTCAGTATCATCTAGTCTTCCTGGGTTGGAAGAAGTTGTTGGCCCATGTTTTCCATGTATGACACATTCCCAACAGAATTTCCTTCAATCCGGTATGCAAAAATGACCTCGTCATGGTGGAGTTGAATGACTTCCTGTGATCATACTGTATGGCTTCTTTGATTTGGAAAATGGCTTATTTGACTTGAGACTGGACAAGCTTTTTGTATTTTCACCTCTCTTTTTTTTCTTCATTTCAAGTTTCAAGTATCTTTCAGAAAGCACTGGACTATGGCACACCTTCTGATACTGAGATCTTTGGGAGGAGCTGACAGAAAGTGTACTCTACTCATGGTTGAACTGCTAGAGTCGCTGTCAAAAAAATGGGGGCTAGGTAAGTGATGGGAGGCTCCATGATTCTCAGACATCATCTGGTGCTCTTCTTCAAAAGGCTCTCTTCCCATTTGGTCTTGCAAGTCTGTGTCAAGGGCATTTCATGACCACCCTTGTTTTGGAGATACTCAGTATCTTCTGATCTCTGCTCATCCTTCAAGATAATCTTTGAGGCTCCTTTCCAAATTGTGTAAAGCATGATTTTGTCCCAACAGCTGGCCAGCAATTAATCTTAAATTGCAAAGATTTTAGTAGGTGTCTGTAATAAAAATCAGTAAGTTTGGAGTAGGGTCATTTTGCAGGGCATTTCATGGGATTCCTAGTCCTGATGTATGACTGGACCAGATCATCTAAACTAGCTCTGAAAAGAATTAGACCTAATAAAAATGCTCATGACGGAATATGTGGTGACGCCACTGCTGCTAACCCAAACGCAACTGCACCAGTGCATTCACAATTAGGAGAGATAATAACTGAAATTCTGTAAAGACATGTATACAGCACCTGTGAATACAACTGCAAGGAGATGTTGCCAAAAGATGCCAGAGAAAAGTTCCCTTACCATACTGGTCTCCAGCTATCATTATGGTTATGTTGATTTTTTTTTTTTTTTTTGACCGGTATACATTACGGTGTTTTTTTCTCATGAAGGGAAATTACGGCATTTGTTTGGCCAAGTGTGTGCAAAAGTCACTTCCAAGTTACCTTTCATATCGTTCTGACTTGCATTCTCCTTGTAACTCTACACACTACTTTCAAGCTAGCTTTAAAAATTCTGCCCTAACCCCCGCCCCCTTTTTTTAACCTGTTCCCATCAGCTATTTAAGGTGCACTCAGTTTTTCTTTTTTTTGAGCCTGATTATTTATAATTAGTATTTTCTGCTCACATGCAATTGTGCTCTAAACTCTTTCACATTGGGTTAATTCACTGACTTTAAAATCTATTAATTGACATCCAGAGGGAAAAAAGTAAACATGTCTTTAAAGATGGCATGAATGGTTGAATCAAGATTAGGTCCCCACTCTTTCAGTCCTTGATTTTAAGGAAAGGCTTCAGCCTTCAAAAATCAATTGTCTTCAAAGCTCCAAAAAGAAACGGAATGAGCAGGGGTCAGACTCAAGAGCATCCCTTGTGTGCTGGAGTTAACATAACCTAAGTACTTTAAACGATCACTAATTAGTGCTTTCAATGGGCACTCTGAAGACCACAGGATTGAAATATGTTATTTGGGAATAAACAATTGTGTAAGGCAGACGAGATCAACTCTCTAACAGAGGCAGCAAAATAAATCTTCTGTTACAACCTGTAACCAGAGAGAGGTCTTCAAGGACCGGCTAAACCATTCACAATTGCCCTCTTCCATTATTCCCAGTTTAAGATGGCCACAGGACTCTTGCATACACACACAAGTGTGCTTCCCTGCTAAATTCAGTTTTTAATACAGCCCTGTTTGTCTTGAATCAGGAACATGAGTGTGCCCCTTGCTATTTAGGAGACTGCACAGTAAAAAAGTATCCTTGCTGGCCGTTTCAGATGCAACTTGAAAAAATACTTAAAATATGCTTAGAAGTCACTGTGAAGAAATCTGTAAATATTTATTTCATAGTTGAGATGAGCTCAATGGAGTTAGAGTTTACTATACACAACTGCATTTGAACAAAACAGTAATACCTAACAGAGCAGTAAATTATAATTAAGTATTGTCAGATCCTTGTGTTTCAAATCAACAGCCATGTAGGTGTAACAACTACATAAGAAAGAAAAAATTCTAATAAGGACAAGAAAAAATCCCATCTGACATACAGAGCCAGTCAATTTCTAAGAGTGCAATTACAAAAACTTGATGGAAGCTTTACAAATAACTTGCAAAATGAATGCAGTTTTCATGAAATATGGGAATAACGAGTATAAAAGAAGACAGGGATCTGCCATAGAAACCCTGAAAGTTGACATAGGAGCTCCATTTGTAAAAGTAATACTGCATAATCATTCATTTGCTTTTTTAAGAAATATTTATTCATTGCTGTAAAGTAGGATGAGGATGCATAATGGGAAGTCAATAGAGATTCCAAAACACAAGGGCAAAGCTTTGACCTGGACCTTTATCCAGAGCCTGCCATATTGCACAAATTAGATTTTCCTTCTGGCAGCTATCCCTTACATAATCTGACCCACCCATAATGCTTCACCTTCCTGAAGTGCAGTACAAAACATATGTGATCGTTAAAAAAAAAACCAAAACATCAGAAAAATGAAAGTGGGACTGTGAATGTTATAAAGAATGATAAAATCCTCTTCATCCACCGGAAGACAGGTTTTCTATTTTTAAAAAGAAAAATTGCATGGAGGACAAAATGGTTCTTATTTCACAAGGGCTTAACACTTTTTTCTGGAAAAATATAATTCTGAATGTAAAAAATAGAGAAAAAGTAGTTTCATTTTTTCCACAGAAGATTGAAACTCTGGTTTCTGTTTATCAGCATAAAAAGGTCCTGGAAAAATTCTGACCAGCAATACTAAAAGGCATAATACCATCAAAAATCTTGTGGAGTTTTACTGTAGCCTCTAAGTCTTTGCTAGATTCTGGGCCAGAAACTCACTTCTTGTGCTTTACAGTATGTTTGAGTGGAGGACCCTAGTTGTTAAACCTTGAAGATAAATAAAAAACTCCCTAACCAATACCTTCTGTCAGGAGTTTCTTTCAGATTCTATTACTTAAACTGCAGCCATTAGAAGAGTAACTTCTGATGTTTCCAGCACTGGCTTTTGTTTGGTTGGTTTGGGTTTGTCTTGGTTTGTTTTGTTTTTAAATTAAGAAAATGGATTCAAAGATGCTACCAGTCCCTCCTATAAGTAGTAAATAAGATCCAGCAGAACCACAATATACAACAGAAAATGAATCCTTTAGAAGTATCAACTCTGGGGTTAATACAAAGTTTAATAATAAACCCTGAAAGTCTCAGATTTTATGATATGACCCAGCCTTGGTATTTTCAAATTAAAGGATCATTTAGAAAAATACAAAAATTATTCTAGTCATTGATACTGCCAGAAAACCTCTTTTCAAACAGAAACAAAGCCTGTTGCTCCCGTGGCTGTACCTGAGAAATCAGTTGTTAGCTTCTACCGCAAGCATTAACCGATAGGCACGCGGAAATGAAGTTGCCTTACTCTGGGGGCTTTGTTGTGGTTAGTTTTTCAGGGCTTTGTGTTTTAGCACACCATTTTCACAGATGAATAATGGCAGGGCTGTTTGTCAGCCTGACTGTGGCCAGGTGCTTCAGGGACGCACAGAGCTGGAGTTCAGGCATTTGCAGGGCTCAGCTCTCCAGTTACCACTGGAAACCCTTCATTATGTCCCATTCTGTAGCCTGGCTACAGGAAACAAGCAATTTCTGGAAAGTTAGAGCAGGCGTCATCTCTAATTGAAACAACTCAATGTGTGGGTCAGATTTGAAGGATCTTTAATGTGAGAGATCATGAAATAAAGAGATTTAAGCAATTGTTGCAACATGTAATTTCAAAAGCCAATCACACAAAGCGTGGTGTGACTTGGCCACAGCGGGGAAAGCCAAGCTGCAGTTTGAGGATATCAACAGCTGATCCGTGTTGCCCTTATTCTTTGTCAAAATGAATCTTGTATTCTTCTGGTTTTGGTTACTAAAATTTAAAGCTCAGTTCCACAAAACTCTCCTATTCAGTGGTAATTAAATGAATCAAATTATTTAGATGTAAAATTTCATTCTGGATCAAGCTCTTACCTTCTGTATGGATGTTCAAAACTATATTGTCCAGACTAAATTGAATAGACTTCCAACATGAAAATAAGTTTGTTGGTTTTTATGTGTTGGAAGGGGCAATGCCACCTGTCTTTCATTTCTAGGAACTATATTCTGCATGCTTAATCTACTCAGAAATGTTTAATGTACATTCTCGAATCAATAACCACTGATTTTGGAAATGTAATGTATAAACTGCTCTGTGGTGCAATCTAACCAACAGTATTATATTGCTGAATAGGGGACCAGATATTGAAAATAATCAGTAAGAAATTGAGAATAATTAAACTATTTTCACCACCTATTCAAGAAAGTAGGGATGCTGTCATATGAAGTCTTTATTTTTGCAGATATGCAAACATCAGAACAGTTTAGGTTTAAGGCTTGATCCTCTAAGCATGTGCCCCTTTCCTAAAATTTCCATTCCCACTGATTCCAGTGGGATCAAAATGTTTGAAGCTGCTCTGTATCTCTGTGTATTGTCATTGTTGCTGGCTGTGTCCAAAGATGGCACAAGGGAAAAATATTCCACAGCCTTTCACATTTTCATTGCATCCCCTAGATAGTGAACCAAATGTGGGTCAATCTGAAACTGGTTATCTCTGCTTCTTTTTTTCCTGAAGAAATCCAGCATTGAAAATATTCATATAAGTACTGCTACAGCAATGATCTTTACAGAAATTTCCGTGGCTGCTCCATGCTGGTAGTGCTAATTCGCTTTCTTACACATAGCACAGGAGCCACCCAACTAATTCTGGCTTTTGGGCCTGGCTGGCATCATCCCCTTGTTGTAGGAAAGCCAAGAGTAGCTTGAACTTTAAACTGCCCCAGTAGGTCACTGGTGGTTTCTAGATTATGTATAGTCCATGTAAACATTTAGATCCATAAAATACTTTTTAATTGAACCTTCCATTTCAAAAGCAGAAAAAGAGGAATGAGGCAAGATAGTTTTCTGGAAAATGAAAGAAGGGTAGATATAATGTAGACAGTCTTTTGAGTCATAAATCTATCAGAAGAAACCCTGTAGATGTGGAATCTGACTGCATAAGCTTAGCAAGAGTTTTGGCTTAACATCATAAACTTTGGAACATTTGCTTGAAAAGTCTGTTACTGATTTTAGAAGGCTCATTCAAGGAAAGCTTTGACTCTGTTACCTGGCAGACCAAATGGTTAACAAGTCTTAAGAGGAGTTTCAAGAATTTTTTCTTGCTCTATACAAGACATCTATGTGCTACGGCCACAGGAAACCACTTATGGGAGGATTAAACAAGCAGTTGATGCTTCCCTAGTTATATTGTGAGGTCTTTTCCTCTTTGTGGCTAATTTTGGGTGTTGGTGAGTGTGACATGAAAATTGTGTGCATCAAGCCCCAAGTTTTGTATTAGTGCCCTGATACCAAAGGGGTTAGTCTTCAAGGTAGCCTGTATGGCCAGTTCATTTAGCTAAGTACCACAGCCACAAAGTGTTTGGGTGTAAATGAAAGTCACTGTACAAAATAAAGTCATATTAAAACTAACTGCATATTTTTGCAGCATAAATCAGTGGCCCAATTGGCCACAACTTCCCAGTGACCAGGCTTCTTGCAGAGCATCAGTACTCGCTGTGAGCTTTCCCTGAGGCTTACTCTGCCATCTTACTGGAAGAAGGGGGTGAAAACACAGGAATACCTGTCCTGTTTCCCACGTGTGATCTGAATGATGGCATGTCTTTTTGGAGCATTCTGCCTGCAGCCCTTTGCACCTACCAGCACATAGCTGTAGAGCACACACCATCCCTCTGTCTTGCCGTTCTCAGGGTCTCCCCAAACTCCCTTGTGCTGGTAGGATATAACACCTTATTGTTTATAGTACCACATCTCCACAGTGAGCCAGATGTGGAAGCAACACTGAATGTATAACAGTCCTGGCAAAAGTCCCATGTTCCCCTCTTGCAATAGAAGACTGATTTTGAAAGGCTACCAATTACTAATGGTAATGGTTGACCAGACAGGCCAACAAAGAAAACAGATTTAAGTTAATAATGTAGATTATGATTAAAGGTTGCATTGCATTAAAGATCACATTAAAAGTAAAGATGGAAACTTCACTAAAGTAATGGTAATTTTTCTGGTTTGGATAGCAGTAGCTAAATCCACTATGCAAATAGTGGAGGGTCTTGCCTAATTTGCTACTGAGGAAGGAGGAACCTCGTCGCTTTTGGGGGAAAGAATGAATAAGACATGGCAGAGATGCAAAACTCTTAATATAACACAGCACCTGGAAAGGACAGTAATAACGAGCCTTGTCTTTCCCTCCCAAAGCTAATGAGACACAGTCTCTGGCACGAAGTTTACTGCTGACCCAGCCAAGCCAAGGCTTAGGAGCCTAGGTGCTAGAGCTATCTGGCTATCTGGCTCAGCCAGGGAGCAGTCACGCTGGATGACTTTGTGAGACAAGAAGCCCTCCTGGTGCAGACGAGGGCTAAGGTGTAGGGCTTGCATCCTTGCTGCTGATAGTTTCACATCTGACCAAAGCATGGGCAGGGGAAGGTTTTGTACATTTGTAATGCTCAGGACTTCCTGGCTGTTTTCAAGGGAATCCAGGATGATATCAACCGGGTTACGGACGAGGAACTAAGATGCTAGTTGACTTGTTTGTATTATACAAAGAAACATATGGCAGAAGATAGATCAGATTTGGGGTCTCCCACAACCCCAGATGACAATGTAAAAGCCAGCTCACTCCGTCTGCTTGTTAGACTCCCATATGTTGCACTGTTAAATTCTTCTAAACAGATGTTTAATCTGTTTCATACTGTCACACTTAATAATTTCAGACGTTGGAACAGGGTCATTACTTACAACTTGTAAGAGGAATTATTTAATATTCTTATCACTTGTTTGATCTTGCTCTGCTCTTGTGGGAAAAATTTGGGTTTGTATTCCAGTTTTCTATATTTCCAAAGCATGTTAGCAGCAGAGCAAAAGAAGAAACAGATTCCCCAGAAATCTCTCTACTATAGATTTTGTAACAAAAGGATTTTTAAAATAAAAGTGAACGTCACTGTGCACATAGCATAGGCTAAGATAGCACTTGCATTGCTTAAATGTGCTCTTTAGAGTTTTAATTCACCAGGAAAACCCTCTCAGAGAAATTAAATACTACTCTTGGGAAAGGATCCTTCTTTCAGCATGTTTTCTTGGGACTTTCAGGGCCATTAACAGGCCTAATACACTGCATTACCTTTCCAGTCACTTCTTTTCCCTTTGTTGTGATACCTACTTAAAATATCAAAGCTGTGAGAAGTTCAATGAGATATTGAAAACTGAGTAACACAGGTTTTATATGACAATCCCAAATCCCTCCCTCTGTCCTTTTTTTAAGAGTTCTTTGCCAGCATCACTAGATGAAAAAGAAATAAAAAGTCCATGGGTGGGACATGAAGGACTGACAAGGTAAACCCAGATCAAAAAGAAACCTCCGTTAATAAATCAAAGAGGCTAAACAAAGGGCAAAAGAGAAGAAAGTATTTTGAATCCTGTAACCTAGATGTAAACTATCCTAATTCAGCATTATTTAGCACTCACAATATTAATTCTTAGTCATTCGAACCTGAAGAGGGGGACAAGGAATATTCCCCTGGTGGTACCAGGAAAAATGACAAGGTTAGGAATTAGTGGACAAAATCAATATATTTTTCTCTGGAGACAAGGAATGGGAAAAAGTGCTAGTTTTTGATGCTTCTGATTAAAAGTTAACTTTTTTTTTTGTTTGTTTGTTTGTTTTAGTATGTCAACTATTGTTCTAATGAAGCTAAAGAAGGTGGTTGGAAAAAAAGAAGTGCAGAAAGTACTCCTAGGCAATTTGTCAATTTGCTAACATTCTCTGGGCATATCCCTGGAATATGACCTGGATGTGACAGGCCTGTCACATGTCATTTAACCTAAAGTCACTTCCACATTTTTAGAATTAGCTTTCCATCAAATCTTTTCCTTTATAGCTTTTTTGATCATCAGCGTGACTAGGTGTGACGTGCAATGGATAAAGTGTCAGAACCTCTCAGTGCAGAGGCCAGAAAGAATATTTGGAAGAACACGTTATTATGCTGTGAGACCATCCAGCACATATTCCATGCTGTGCATGGGTTTGTGATCCAGCCAGCCAATTAGCTTCCACAGACCTGGTCCAAAAAGTTCTATGTCAAGGTTTACAACATGTTCTGAATTCAGAACAAACCCTGCCTTCCCATTGGTCAATGTCATATCTTGAATCAGACTTTATCCTCAGGTTTTCAGCAGCGAACCCAAGTCTGAGGCTGAGGACACAAAATCCAGAAATCCAGCCCAAATTGCAGTATAATATGCATAAAGCTCTCAAGAGTCAAAATAGATTCACACAAGCACAAACACACAGAAATCTTGCATGACTTACGATGTATAAATATGAATTGCTGACCTTCTAAGAGCATATCAATTACAAAATGAACGTATTTCCAGTACATATTTGGTGTAATTGTAGAAATGTATTTCCTTACGATTACAGTGTTTGGAAGAAAACACCCAAGCAAGTGTCACCTTTCCATTGATACATTCGGACCATTTGTTCGCGAACGTGTGGGACTCCTGCAATGCATTCCTGTTTGTATTCAACTACTTAATCCTGGGAATTCTCAAAACCAAGCTGAGATTCAATCTATATAGTTCCATTGCATGCAAACAGAAGTGAAGATCTGGTAATCCAAATCTAAGTATCCCACGCCTAACTTTTGGAAGCTATCATTAAAGCTCCTGGTTGCTGTCAACAGAGGTCTGCACCTGCTGGGTTTACTTCTAAAGATACAGCCTTTGCAAATGCCTTTTGCTTTATTTATACATTCTGTATTTTGACTGGTGTCAATTTGAAATTGAAGGGAAATCTCTTATCTTTCATCAATAATCTTCTACACTTTTAAAAATAAATATTCTTTTCAACGTGCTTATCAAATCAGACATCCACTATGTTTTTTTAAGAAGGCAACCATGTGTTTTAGCCTGACATTTTAAGGTAGACTTGATAACACCTAATCCTCAACTACTCCATAATCTTTTCTTGTTTTGTAAATTGCCCTTAAGAAAGTAACCTAGACATGTCTTTGATGTGGGTTTGTCTTTTATTTACTACAACTTCTGAAAACCTTTGATAAATTAATCTTAGCAATAGAATAGCAATGTGTAATTCGTACTTTGATGCCTGCTATTGAAGGAACAGCTATTCACCACTGCTGCTCAGTGGGTTAGAGGTTCAGGAGAAAATACACAGAAGGCATCCTCACTTAAATGGTTTCATATATCCAGATGAGGAAGACTTTGTGTGCTTGAGAAGCAAACAATTTCTTCCATAATAACTTCCATATACATATACAGTGCTGTTTCCTGCAGTTCTGTATCTGTGCATGTGTGATCCACTATGACTCAGCTTTCAGAAACAGTGGGTTCTGGGAGATTTCTTTTTATATAAATATGCAGTTACAAATAAATATAGCCATCTAAATAAATGTAAGTGTGAGTATGTGTCTGTATCATACTCCACTAGTGTTCCATGGTACTGTTGCTGCACATCCTCCTGCAGTATTTCAGGATGACCTGTTGTACAGCTATTTACACTCTGTGAATGGACACATTTCAGATTAATCTGGTATTTAGTTCGGCAAAAAAGAAATATAATTCATGTGACATATGGCACACAGGCAAATTCTGACATGTGGAACCAGGTGTACTTGCCGGAATCAGAAGTCATTGCACCTCCAGTAGCCTACAGGCTGTATTTGTTTGAATCACCACTGCCATGGTAAATAGTCACTATGAAAAGATAGTGCATATATGCTCACAGTAAGTGCATCCTGCCAAACCATCTCTGCTTTTATTGGCCCTGCATCCCAGATGTGCACAGCTCAGACATGACATTGATGCTTGTAGGCCATACCTTTGCTTGCAGTGTACTTGAGTCCGAAAAGGACAGAAGAATCTGGGCATTTAGCATCTTGTATAACTGTACTGGGTTGTGTGGCTGGGTTTTGGGGAGGGGCTAGGGGCTACAGGGGTAGTTCCTCTGAGAAGCTGCTAGAAGCTTCCCCGGTTCCAAGTTGGACCCGCCTCTGGCCAAGGGCAAGACAATCAGCGATGGTGGTAGCAGCTCTGTGAGAACATATTTAAGAGGGGAAAAAAAACCACTGCTGTAAAAACCTGCAGCAGAGAGGATTGGGATGTGGGAGAAACAACTGGGCAGAGACCCAGGTCAGTGCAGAGAGAAGGGGAGGAGGTGCCTGGAGCAGAGGTTCCCCGTCAGCCCATGGTGAGAGGGCAAGCTGTGCCCCTGCCCCATGGAGGATCACAGTGGGGCAGACACCCACCCCCAGCCCAGGGAGGACGCCATGCTGGAGCAGGTAGAGAAATCAGGAGCAAAGCTGGGCCTGGGAAGAAGGGGTGCATGGGGCGGGGAAAGTGTTTTTTAAGATTTGTGTTTCTTTCTGATTACCCTACTCTGATTTGACTGGTAACAAATTAAGTTGATGTTTCCTTCTCCAAGTCAAGTCTGTTTTGCCCTTGACCGTAACGAGTGATCCCTCCCTGTCCTTGTCTCAACCCACGAGCCTTTCTTTATATTTTCTCCTCCCCATCCCACCATGAGAGGAGTGAGTGAGCAACCACGCGGTGCGTAGTTGCCGGCTGGGCCTAAACCATGGCAATTAAACCCTTAGGCACACTAGAAACTGAAATTCAGTATCAGTTGAAAATGTAAACTTGCTGATGCACTGTTGTTGTGGTCAGCTTTCATAAAGTAATATGCCAAAAAGCCTCTTAGCTATTATCCCAACATCTGAGTTTTTTCTTAATTTTAATGGCAGAAAATTAAATTATTTTAGTACTTTGGGTTTTCTTTGCCAAATGAGCAACATTCTGAAAATATTTGGCACTAAAAATGGACATAAACAACATTATAATTAGGCAGAGTCTATTCTGAGAATGTCAGAAAGAATGTCGAGTCTGTTGGGCCAGTGCCCAATGTCATCATTTGGTATAATGACTCTATTCATCCCATTTCAATCCAAGATCACAACATTTTTCTTAACTGTAAGGCAAAAGACAGGAGGCACACATTCTCTTCCCCTCACACTTTGTAATGATCTTCCCTTTTAAGATACACTCTCTCTCTATGTTTACTTATGTTTTCTCTTATCTCTTTACTCATACATAGAGAAAAGTTGCAAACTTCTCCAAAAATTGCAAACACAAATATGAGTGTGAAAGGCTAGGCCTACAGACACAGTGATATCTGCTTACTCTCAGAGAAGAAAAGGACAGAGAAGAAAAACGAGAGGAGAAGAAAAGTAAAAGGAAAGACACTGCTTGTCTTGCTTAGTTAGTAGAAATACTGGTCATAACAGTGATTTTAAGGGGATTTATGTTTGCATTTGCATTGTAATAAAGGCAGCTAGAGGAATTTGATTTTTTTTTCAGTCCTTCCTCCTGTGATGGATGACTCTGGAGATTGTCTTGTAGTATTCATAATCAACACCTCAGATCATCAGACTATTTAATCCAGAGTCTCCCATCTACAGGGAGGTTATTTCTTTTACTGTGAGGATGGTCAAATATCGGTCCAGGTTGCCTAGACATGTTTTGAAATCTCTGGTCTTGGGCATATTCAAAACTTTACCAGACATAAGCCACCTGCTCTACCTGGACTTCCTTCAAGCAAGAGACTAGACTGGATGACTTCTGATGGGGCCTTGCAACCCAAACTGTTCTAGACTCTGCTGCTGATATATACGAAGATGAAAAAAAAAGAGATAGTACTTCTTCCTCAGACGGCCGTGAAACATGCGAAAAACATGAAGTCATCTTCTTTACGAATCTTTGGAAGACTCAGTGAAGATACGAGTGTTAAATATATTTTTTGTGAAGCTGAAGGAGTTGGTCACTTAAATTATGACGTTAGGTTGCAGATACCTTGGTTTGGTTTGTGGATGTATGGATACCTGCCTATTGGCTCAGATCTTAGAAGATGGTGCTTCCAAGTGCTGCTGCTTCTTCTCCTCCTTCTTCTTCTTCCTCTTTACCTTATTCCCTTTCAATGCTTTTACTGACTAATTAGTAATTCAAGTTGAGCACCTATCTTTTTAAATATTTTTTTAAAATAATGTATATAAATTTATTTGCATGGTGATTTGAGTAGTCTAGTCACTGGTATGCATATTTTTAAAAAATTTTACGTGTAACATAAGGAAAGAATAAAAGTTTACGATAAGCAGAACTCAAGAACAGGTCCAGCTGATAAGCAAATATTTCAGACAACCCCCAACTGCTGTGATGACATTTCTAAGTCTGTTAATCAACATGCCAAAGTCCAACAGTCCAAGATGATAGCACATGTCAGTATATAGATTAGACTATACAGAGATGCTGGGTCAGACTAAGTGTTATTTGCAAAGAAAAGCATATTCCAGTACAATCACATACTGGATTGGATAAGTTGGCTGATATATGCCAGACAACTTATCAGGTAAAGATGCCATCAGTAGAATAAAAAATTGCCCCAAACTAAAACATTTGGACATATACTCTTTATTATTTATTTATTCTTTTTACTCTTTCCATATAGAATTTAAAAAAAAAAAAAAAGCGTACATCAAGGGCTAATTTCTGTCATCATTTATGATGATACAAACCCAAAGTTTATTCATCCAGTTCTGACTTCTGTCGTAAGTTGCATCCATGATGAACTTAGCACAAACTGAGGTAGTTAATTAATACACTCTAGTGCCCTATGTGGACTCTTGTCTCCCAGCTTTAAATGCTGCAGTGAAGGCTTCTACTTTAGAGTTATCATCATCTTTATTCTCCTTAGAGGTATTGGACACAAATAAGCATTGTTTCTGATTAAATATAATTCTGAAGTCAGTAATTTGTTTCCTTGTTACAAAAGGATTCTGATGTACAAGTGTGTAGTGTGAATTCAAGGTGAATCAAAACTCACCTTCTGCCCATGAATCAACACTTTTCCACAGAGATGTTCTGGAAACAGAGGAATGTCCCTCATGCCTCTGGGGCACCCTGGCCATGTCTGTATTTCTGTACCTGTGCCTGGCTGCAAATCAAGGCTGCGTCTTTGCTCCCAGGCAGGGTGAGACGTGGATGTGAACTGGCCTGTTCTTTCCAATGCTACACTACTTTGATAGAAAGGAAGCCTGAAGAAGCAGGACACATGAAATATGTGGTATGGTCTGAACAAGGAGAAGGCCAAGACCCTGTGGCAAGCACCATTAGGTGCAACTTCAGTCCTGAGGCAACATGTGATCTCCATCTAGGTGACCCCTTCTTTATGTATCGCAAAAGCCAGATAAATCCACTGACTTCAGATGATCCTTTCTGGTATATCAGCACAATATCTCTGCTGACACAGATGTTACACCAAAGTTAGCTGGGGGAATTTGGCCCTGGGTTGCTCCTCTCTAGGGCTGTCAGAGGGATTGCTATTTGAAGTAACAGCACAAGTTGCGAATTTCCTTGTCTGCAGACACAGACAAATGAGATGGGACAACATTCTCTGAGCAAGGACCCCTTTGTGAAAGGGAATTGGAGAAGTGGAAAGTCTGTGCTCAATTACATTAAGAAGATAAATCATTTATGTGCCTCGAATCGAATTTGCTGCATGATTTAAGGGCATCATCACTATATGCAGTGTTGTCATTCCTTGTTAGTTGTTATTTCCTTGTTATTAATACTAATTCTTACTGCCTCTCAACTGTCCATGCTCAGAAAGAGAAATGCTTGTGTTTTCTGTATTCTGTTGCTATGTAATGTGATATAAAACAAGTTTGGAGTGTCTCCTTGAATGCATGCAACCAAAACTAGGCCAGAAATCCCTTCTGCTGCAGCTGCTAATCATTAAATCATGGACCTGTTCAAGAAGCCCTATATCCTTATGTCAAACTGCATGAGAACCTACAGGAAGATATTCATATGACAACTAAGAAATCCCCTGGAATACAGTACATGTGCATCCTTTCCATACTTCTGGATACAAAAGTCTTTTGGTTTTAATAGAATCACTACAAAATTATGAAGAGGATTTACATTAATGTATATTTGAATGTACACAGAGAGAGAGAGAAAGCTCTGATATATTTTAGTAGAGATGGTCAGAAAAATTTAGTAGAAATGAGAATTCTACAAAAAATGAAGGGAGGAGAAAAATTAGAATGTCACAATTTTTTGCTATTTTCCAACTAAGGTTTCTGTGGATAAAGCAGGATATTTTTCTCAAAGATTGATTTTATGTTGTATTTGTAGAACAAATGGGGAAAAGGTAATTGTGGACACATTGTTTTCAATTTCAGACAGTGTAATTTTAGACATACTATTTATATGGTTGTAATTTGTACTTTAGTCAGCATGTTTTTCCTGACATATTAAAACTCAGAAAAAAACCCCCAACCTGTCATATCTGCAGTGAGATCAGCCTTTGTGTTAACCATTTTTAAGATTCAAAAATATTTACTAAGCGTCAAAGTTATTTTCACCAGGCCTCATTTCCTGAGTACAGAATTCAAATTTGTAAGGTCTGAGTGTTTAATCAAACATGCTCCACCTTTACTGAAGTAATTTTGGAATCAAGAATGGTTTATGATTTTTTCTTAATACATAAAAATGATAAATATTCAGTATCTTTTTTAAGAGATGGTTTAACAATGTGCATATCGTGTTATAAAACTCACTGTGTTGAAATAGTCTTAAACTTTAAAAGAAATTTAAAAACAAGGAAATCCTACAGTATTTTATGGAAATGTTCTCAAAATAGGAAGGACATCTTGCCTTGCACTGAGTATTATGGTCACCAGTATTAATTGAAATTTTGAAAGTATGAAACCCTTGAGAGGAAAATCAGTGCTGTACCCATAAAAACACAAACCACAGCTGATAAGCTGTTGGATAAATATATATTTATATACATACATGTATTTATATATATGTGTATATATTTAACACATTATCTTTCTAGTCAAACGCATGCTGGATTCTTTGCGTAGCAGTGCTGGAGCCTGGGGCAGGGGAACTGGCTGGGCTATAGCACTGGGATTACAAGTTTCACCGAGTGCGGGGCTGTGGCCAGGTACTGAGCTACGCAGGGGACTTCTGCTGCGAGAAAGAAGGACGTTAATGCTGGTGGCTGCTGTGCAGCAACCCTGCCAGCAGGACTGTGCCTCTCCCCCAGTGCAGGGCTCTGCCACGCAGGAAGGAGGGCCACCTGCAAGAGCAGGTTTTGTGCCTCTGTTGAGCTCTTTTGTTATGATAAGGATGCCTATTTTCTTCTCCAGCTTGGCAGAGCCGTGATTTTTGTCAGGTGTATACTACTCATATTAGTCTACCTCACAAGGGTGTGTGCTAGACTCAGTTAATTAATAAATGTCATATTTGGAGATAATTAGGAAGCGCTCTATAACTGAATTCCAGTCTCATCATCTGTAGGATTTTTGCCACTAGTTTCAACAGGGAGAGGAATTTGTTGTATGACAAAACCCCAAGAACAGGTTTTTATGAGACTCAGAGTATATTAAGAGTAGGATAACTCTGAGTGCTTTGTAACATGCAACAATATCAATCTGCTGTCACTGACCTCACTGCTGCAAGCAGAATGGCTAAGCAAAGGCTGTTTCCTTTCCCATAGATCAAAGAGAAGCAACAAAAGAGATCTCCCCGAAAGGTGGTTCACTGCAGAAGTCAGTGCTCTTGTTTCCCTATCTGATCAGCAGATTCCTTCAGCTTGCATTGATAAACCCGGCTGCTGCTCAGCCAGCCTCAGCCCTGCCATCAGTCTTGTCAGACAAGATGCCTGACTCTTCCCAGGCTGCATGGAAGAATAACAGTGTTGCTGTGGCATAGCTAAAATACAATAGATGGGAGCTGGAATATAAAGTGGGGAATTCCTCACATACCTTCCCATTTTCATGGACTATTGGCAGCAAAAAAGGAAAAAAAAAAAAAAAAAAGGCACACTTTGGCATTCAGCCAGATATTTCATTTGTTTTCCTTTTAATTGCCTGAAGTCATTCCACATTATTCTAGGGTCCCCCCTCCACAGCCTTTCTTTTCTCCCCAGCCTTTCCCTCCCTCTTCCTTGCAGCCACCCTCTGCCCTGGTGCCACTGTAGGAAAGCTGGGTCCTGCCTCCCACGTAGCCTCCAAGGACAGGAGCACCTGGGTTCCTGGAATGCTGCTCTCTGGTCTTCAGAACAAGCAAAAATTCCCCTATGGGGTAGCAACTGCTTGCCTTACCAACACTGGCAGCCTTAATATGTGGCACAGGACCACGTCATTAAGTCGCACAAACGGTCATAGCTTGTTGAAAATGAGACTGCAACAACAGGCATCAGATGAGGTTCTTTGCTTATATTCATTACTCAAGGTATATTCCTGAAGGCTTTAACTACATTCCAGATCTCCACTGCAGTCTGCTTCCTTAAATTCCCACAGCAATATCAATTATCTAAAGCAGTCCCCTCTCCCAGCACCCCAGGCTGTGTAACACAGACTTGTTCCATTCAACTCCAGAGCAGTGTGCACTTCAGTGAACACAGTGGGTCTTGCAGTGTCTCTATCCCCAGTGAGCTTTTTTTAATATGTGAAACTTGCGGAGGCAAAAGGTGCAAGAAGTGCTACTTTTCTTCAGAAGTCTAAGAACCCTAACCAGCAAATTTGTTTTGTTTTATTTTGTTTTTAATTATTCTGAAGGGTAAAGCTTTCAAAGACTTCATCTAGTATCTTTTAAAAGACCGTTATTCTATAATAAATCAGTGAAAATGCATTTTGAAGAGTTTTAAGACAACCTTCACCTCAAAAACTTTATATAATCATTCATCCATACAGTTGGAAATGTTTGCATAACAGCCATTTCAGGAGAGTGGATTAGAATACACCCACTATTCATTAAGGATCAAGTCTTTGAGTATCTTACAGACTGAGATCTTTTTTCCCAAACAATAGTCAATAAAAATATATACTACTCAACCAGGCAAAATCCTATTTCCTGAAAAATAAGCCGAAATACTAATTTTTAGGTTGAAAGCAGACATGGGTTTATTTTTGATTATATAACAAATTCAGTTTTCTGGAATGTTCTGTAGAATTTAGGAAGAAATTAATATAGCAGATTTTGCATTTTATGGTGATGTTCTGGCTAGCAGGAGTTACTGTGGTTTCAAGTCTAACATCTGCACTCAGTCTTTATTATCCTAGTTGCCCATTGCCAGTTGCTACAAAATGAAGTTGTAGCAGAATATTAAAAAAATAAAAATAAAAAAAAAAGAAAAGAGAAGAAAAAAGAAGGGAAATCTGCCAATGTATGGAAGAAAGATCAGTCTTGTCAGGAAGTAAAAATGTAGAAAACAAAAAAAGTCTTGCTACTGGAGTTTATACTCCACAAAACTTAGAGAAAAGTACTTGCAATACCCATGTTGGCCAAAATATTTGTTTTCTTAGATTATTACTTAGGTTCTTGCTGTATCTTAAGTCTCAGTCCAGTCTTAAATGGTACTGGGGAACTTGCATGACCAGTGCATGAGAGCACGCGTGATTCCAGACAGGATCAAAACCATTTGCTTTACCTGCATTGCCCGGCAGAACCTGGGTAGGGAGCAGAGCACAGCCCCATCCCTGACCCATACTCTGTCTTCACACCAACACCAAGGGGGTACAGGCAAGTGCTATTCAAGTGCCCCCAAATCCCGGGCTGTCACCCCATATGTAACCGCAGCCAAGTGACAGTGTCTGCCTGCAGTGAGCCCACGACACTGAAACACTGTGGTTGCAATCTGTGTTTGTCTTTCAGTATGAACTCCAGCTCGTTCCTGAAGTGCAAACATGGCCTGACGATTCATATCTTAATGTTATCATTAGAAACACTTTCTTAAATGAAGCCTCCTCGAGAGATCTGCTGCAGTTGCACAGCAGATGGGGACAGCACTGCGCTGGACAGTAATATATGTTCAGCCACACTTCTATCAAGTTTCTGCCAATCCCTGCAGCTGGGCAGACACAGCAGTAGAGGGTTTTATCTTGTGTGTTTCCATTAGGCTTACAAGAGGAAAGCTTGCTTGGCTTCCCAACACTGTGCAGCCTCACCTCTCCTGTAACAGGAGAGACAGCACATACAAACTGGGGCTAACTTTGGGAAGGATAA
Source organism: Rhynochetos jubatus (assembly GCA_027574665.1). Classification (NCBI taxonomy): domain Eukaryota; kingdom Metazoa; phylum Chordata; class Aves; order Eurypygiformes; family Rhynochetidae; genus Rhynochetos; species Rhynochetos jubatus. The sequence continues at coordinate 19,179,947 of CM050663.1, forward strand.
AAGGAACAATCAAAAACGCGGGATGTCAAGCTATTATACAAACAAGAGCTGTAAAAATGTGTCAGAAAGAGGATGGAGCTGCAACAAGTAGCTAGAGAGGGAGAAATGATGCAAAGTTTCAAAAGCACTGCAGTGATGTAGTTTTCAGTAGGCTCTTAGTAAGGGTTACTATTTGTACCCTGATTATAGCTCTGATTTACAAAGCACTTTTCCTACCAGTGTCTCACACACACTGGAGCCAAAGTCATCGCATTTGTCAGTAGTGAGCCAGCTCTGGAATGTCATTAAAAGCAAATGCTGTCTAATGTTCTACTTTTTAAACACAAATATCAAAGAAAGGAAAAAAAAGAGAGTTGGAGGGATGGGGAGGAGAGAGGGAAGAGTCAATTGCTTTTGCAGAAACTGCAGTTTCTTTCAAAAAACCTGTCATTGATGTCTTTCCCCAGAAAACATTTTGTCATGCACATCAGTGCATGTCTTTAAGGACATCAATCTAGAGAAGAAGTCAAACCAACAATCATCATGCGTCAGATTTTCAGATGGTGTTCTCATCAATCACACTGATAATGAGGTGGCAAATTGCTGTCTTATAGCAAAACTAGAAAGACAACTACCCCAGTAGGTGTCAATGAATATGTCAAAGGATTGTCCCTAGGGGAGTCTGAGAAGGTTCTCAGAAACCTTTTTGTGAAGCTTGAATGCAGAATACTTTATTGATCACTAAAGAACTTGCACTGACATGCTATTTCCCCATGACATTTGAACCACCAATTTCCTAACTCATGTTGAATACCTATTTGGTAAACACTTTGGGAGTTTTCTTTCACCTTTATATATAATAAAAAATCCTTCTTTTAATATGAGTTTAGTCTTTCATCTCCTAAAGGACATTAAAAGAAGACCTTTAGGAGTTACAAGCAAGCAAAATGCCTGAAAATGTTTAATAATCGCTGAGACCAAGTAATAATAATTCAGAATTAACTTGTTTAGATTATATTCTGAGCTATTTTCTTAGGTTGATGAATATAAGGTATATGGTGAGTTCTTAGCAAAGCAAGTAGTTCTGTTTATGGCAAAACCTGCTTTTAATCTGTAGAGCTGGGTTATCAGTGCAGTGGCTTTTGAAGACAAAATAGTCCTTTTGTTCTCCATTTCCTCAGTCTCTTAGCATCTGAATGCTCCTGCAGCTCGAGATCTTGCAGCGGTGAAGTGCCATCACTCCAGGTTGTGTTCTAGAGAGTTTTGGTGGCAGGCAGGCTGCTGTTTACCAGGCCTGAATTTCAGCATGCTTTGTTTGTCCAACTTTCAAGCAGCCATGGTAGTGCTTATTTTCTCCCATTTCGCCATGGAAACAGCATGGACTATGCTTTTCAGTTTTGAGTCAAATAATATAGCAAAGCATGTAATAGTGAAAATTAATATTAGTGTAACAGTTGTAATAGTGACTTTTTCACACTGCTTTGATTGCTCTTGGCTCAAATGTGGGTCACATTTCACCAGATTTCCCTCAATATTCACATGAAAAAATGTGTCCGAACTTCCGAGATAATTTGGATAGTCTTGTTTAACACTGCTCAGTTTTGATAAGAAAATGTAATGTGAACAGATGAAACTTGTTAAAATTTTTAATGGAAAACACTTTGATAAAAAATTGAATTTAAAATCATTTACAAATAGAAAACACCCATCCAATTAAGAATATTGCACAAAAGGATTTTATGCTGAGAGAAGACCACTTTTCAATAGTAAGTATTTTAATGCAAACATTTCAATTTGTTTTGGGGTTTATATATTGCCTAGTACAACTGTTTCTAGTCTTGAGATTAGTAATGCAGAATTATACCTGGAATGAGTTTTCTAATATCCATTTGGGTTTGTGTGGCTGAGGTCAAATGTACTGGGGACACAGCCTCACTTCTGTATGAAATTGTAAGTGTATGGTTGATAACTCATAGTGCACATGGTAATTAAACACTATTATCTGGTATACGTCTACATCATTATATGCAAACCTTTCGTATAAAGCACAAATATGTTACACGTATGGGTTACACATGCCTGGGGTTGTCCCATCTTTGAGAATATTTAGGCATTCAAAACTACTGAAACATATTTGGTTTTACAGTCAGCTTTTATCATATCAAATTAAACATGTGCAGAGCACATGTAACATTAAGAAAGGTATATGCAAGCAGTAGTAGCACAAAGGCGAAGAAGACCCAAGACCAATATGTTCCCTGTGTACCACTTATGCGCGCTTGTTGGCAAGTTTGGCCTAAAATAAAATGAGGCATCAGCCTAATTTCACATGCATCTTCTGTCAGAAGATGATTGTGAAAGTCCAAGAAAAGCAGTCCAAAAGATTGTTTTGCAGAATGTCAGAATTAGAAACTGGAACAATGTCTAGAATTGTTCCTGTTTCCGACCTTTGACATTCTGTGAAACAATATACTGAAGCACAGCTCTACTTCAACATTATGAGTAATGTATTTCAAAGGGTATATAAGCCTTATCTAATTCCAGCTAAAGATAATGGAAAAATTCCCACTGAACAATAGTAATAGTAAGTGTAGTCTTGTTGGACTGCCAAGGGGCCAGCTGTGAAAGGACCACTATTGTGCTGGATGCTCAGCGGAGCAGTAGCAAGCTCAAGTCCCAGAGAATTTATGATCTAAACAGACAAGACAACCCCATGGGGAAGGAACAAAATAGCCCAGGAACTCAATGGTATCCTATTATACCATGCGTAATTGAGTCATATCGGTATTTAGTATCTTGGATCTTAATCTCCCAATTAATACAATTGGCAAGAGAGACTTGAACTAGAGCAATCCCAATTGCATCTTAATTGGAAAAAATTTTGGTTAGAATTTCCATCGTATTTGCTGCTCTGTTCATATCCCTTTATGTTCTTACTTGGACATTTAAGACATGAACGATGTGGCACCCCAGATGAGCAGGTGTATTTTCTGGGGGCAAGGGACCATCAAAACCTGACTAAGAATTAAAAGAATGTCAGTGGCATGTACCTTGGTGTATGGGGTAGTTCTGCATATATTTCCTAAAACTCAATGAAATCTCCTGTGAAAAGTGCTTCTGAGGCAGGTCTGCCGTGGGATTTAGGATATTTACCCTCTCACATATGGCCAAACAAAGCAGCAAGGCAGGCAGCATGGCAATAAGTGACACTACTGCCATCCGTAGCCAAGTTGGCTGTCCTCCTCTTGTGCTCCCCTGTTTGCAGCTAGCTTGAGCAGTGGTGAGTCTCAACCATATGACATTGTGGGTCGTTTAGACTCAGGAGAGCTGGCTGCTTCTCTCCTTCTTTTTGAAGATTTCATAAATACTTTCAGTACTGGGCATTTACTTGGCTAAATTTATATAACATATGTGCTATATTTTCTGTACTGATCAATGACAGAGCCCAGGAAAAGACCAAGTCCCTTAGAAATAAAATCTAGATCCTTTTGGTGTGAATGATGGGAGAGAGATTATCAAGTAACTTTTGTAAGATATACCTGCAGTATGGTCAAAGGACACAATCTGGTTCCATCATTATAAAAATGGTGATGTACAAGGCAATTAGGTGAAGCATGAGGCTTCTTCAACAATTCTTTTCCTTAAAGGCTTGGGGTGTGGAGCAGGAGGTCAAGGAGATATTAAGGAGGTTGCTATCCTGAGCCTGCATTAAAGTCCCTTCAGATTCTCAGTCATGTTGTCCCTGTGTGAAAATTTCTAAGAATATTGGTGTACTATAAGTAGTGAAAACCCACGGCTGCTATTCACATCCTGAAATTAGTCTCTGCACATAAGATTGTCTTAGAGGATTATGTGATCCTTTCTTGTCACCCACTCACTCTGTCATTTCCTAAACTCTGATGTTTTTTACGTCATCTCTGGCAGTTAAAAGAACATATGTACATGCATATCCATAGAGCAGACTGCAAACATGGTTTTAGAAGTACACAAGAAGGCATCTATTTCACAGGTCAACCAAAAGTAACTGACATTTATTGTTAAGGGACTCAGGGGAACACATGTACTGCTGTCAGCTTCTCTCCACACCCACTCTACAAGATGACTACAGAATCAATTTGATCAAGAATGAAGACTGCATAATTCAAGCAGCAAGGTCAAAAGTCTTGTATCTACAGGAAAATTGCACTGGTTTAACTTCAGTCAGTTTTTAAATCAACATTATTAAAGCTTAGATAAATAATTAGGTAAGTAGATTTATACCACTTCTACTGTAATTTAAAGCTAAGCTAATTTAAGGCAAACTAATAAATAAAGCTGCTCTTTTATGCTAAAATGAGTATATACCCACAAGGGTTTGCAGTGTTTTATCTAAATCAATTCAATTCATAACCTAGGTCAAACCAATGCAACTTTCCCCTGTACCTAAGGCCTTTCAAAAAGGTTTTTAAAGTTAGATATCTCAGTTAAGCACTTAAGCTGTAGTCTGAATCCTATTGAAGACAATGAGACAGGAGAACATGCTGCCAGCAAGGCGTACAGTGAAGTGTGTTTCTGAATGAGTGGCTTCATTCTGCTCTCAGGAACAAACCTCTGCTTCAGTGGGAGTCATCTTAGGATCATGGCAAGTTAATATTTTTAATTCTTCCATGTTGGCAGATGGAGACTACTCATAGTTACTTTCACATTAACTGGTCTGAATCAGTTGTACCAGGGTAACAACAGTCTAACTAATGCAGGCCTGAGGACAGATTATGAAACCAGAGATCTCTGCATAAATATCCAGATAACTACCACGTGCTGAGTGATCATGGCTGCCCTGCTATGTTCAGTTATACTGAATGGTACAATCATACAAACTGTTATATTTTCCAGCAGGATAGATGTATGTTGCATAGTAGGTATGGGCCCAGCTGACATAGTGAGTTGCTCCAGACACTTCCAACCTCTGAAGTTGTTCTCCAATGTCTTTTATATGTTGTTCCTATCTCTGGTTTTTCTCCTTAAACTCAGGAGAAACATACACCATTTCATTGCTCGGCTTCTTTCTTGTGGTCCTTGTTCCCTCTGTATGACTCTGAAGCTCATTTGAGTAATAGCTGTCTTCTTCCACTTTCAGTCCTATGCTTATTATTCTGTGTCCTTATCTTTCTATGTGCTCATATGAATTGTATTTAAAACAAGCGCAGTACAGGAGCTGCTTCCAGCAATCCCTTTTGGGATTTGAACCTCTTCCCCATGGCAGCAGGTCAGCTTTTGCCAGGTGTTTGGGGATTCTCGTGCCAAAGGAGAGGGGCTCAGGTCTCCCACAAAGCACAGACAACGTGTTTTCACCTACTGCAGGCCTCTTACTCGAACACTCTGTACCGTTTGTATTCAAAGTAGCAAGAAATGATGGATGCTTTGCATATGGCGCATCCTTCGTACAAACCACATAGCTTGTGTGTTGTAGTTAGACTTTGTAGTACAGAGGTGAAAAAGCTCTGATGATTTTATTTTTTCTACTTATTTAAGGGAATGGCACCCCAAACAGCATGAGGGATTGTCAAAAACCAAATGAGTCTGTAGTGCCTTCACACCTAATACCCTTTACACTGACTTGTGGAGTAAGGCCACAGAATGAAGAGGAGAAATATATTTCCCCACTAACTGGGTGCTCGCCCCTCTGAGATGGGTGAACTCCTGGTAGATTGCTCCGCCTGATTTCCAAGTGGGTGTGTTGTGTCTGTGTGTATGAAAAGATCTAATATAAGGGTGGTGCTAAACCATGTTTAGATAATTAGCTCTTGATTTGTGCAATAGCTGCTCTTAGGGTGGGCAATTTACTGGTGAGGGAAAGCCTGCGAAGATTTTACCCTGCTATCCTTTGTTGTCTTGTCCACTTCTGCAAAACCTGCTCAGCCCTGACTATGCCTCCAAACAGACGAAGGCTGTGTCCAAATCTGATTTCTGCTAGCATCTCTTACAGCTTCTCTGCTACTCTATCTGGTATGAGTGCTACCTCAGTGATTTCTCTCTACCACAGACCTGTAGAAATAGTTGCATGAACAGTCACTCTCAGAGCTGAAATAGAAAAGAAAGGATAGTAAGCAAAATATCTTGTGACAGGAGCTAATAGGCCATATCTAAAATATATGGACACAAGTCAGCACAGGTCTGGGAAGCTACCACCTAGCAAGAGAAGGTATGTGGAATGGGATGAAGAAAGGAGCACTGCACAAGTCTCTGAGAAGTGGACTCACATCAACCTTCCCGGTGCATGAGTAAGAGGTGGGCAGTTGTATGCAGGATGCGCTTTCCTCCTCTGCTCATTAATCAGCCATCTCCAAACTCTCATCCCTTTACCCAGCTTTATCCAAGATTTCCTTTCAAGTCCAAGGACATAGCCCATGATGTTCTACTATTCTTAAGTCTCTTCTCTCCTCTGCTTTTCCTGTACAAAAGCATCTGAAGCCCTTCACCGTTTCCCTGGGTTAATACTTGATGGGTACTGCACATCTCAATGTCTGTCAGTCACGTAAGAGAAGAGCAAGCTGTTCCTGCATATTTAGTCACTGCGTGGTCTTCATATGTCTCGTCATGTCTGTTGCTGCTCGCCAGGACTCAAATATATGTCAGGTCAGTTTTTATTGCACAAAAGCTGAGCACATCATGCAGCACATTTCCATAAATGTTTACTGGAATTTTGATACAAATCTCATCAGCTGTGTTTTGGTTCCTTTGGATCACTCTGATTGTTCACTGGCAGAAACAGATACGAATTTTAAGCAAATACTGAAAACAGCCTCAGGCTGTGGTTTCTGAATTGATAAATGTGTGTTCCTGCACCAAAAAGATGCTTCTAAGCCGTGTGACCATCTAGCTGGGCTACAAAAAGGTCCTAGAAAATCAGTTTGAATTATGGATCTCAGCTTTTAGCAAGATACAGCTTTTAAATAATTTACTGTCTGTCCATCAAATAGTGCAGGCAATAAAATCAATTCACAAAAGCAAGAAATAATTTGGTGAAAAAATAATGATGTGCAAATCATTCATCCAGCCCCAGATAGAACAGATAACCCATTACTTTCCTTTGAGTTGTTTCGTACTCATGTCAAGCATTCATAGAAAATCTCATAATTAATAAAATAAAACACTGTATGATTCAGTCAAAGGGGTGGAGCTATCAAACACAATCTGTGGCACATGTTTAGGTAAATCCTTGGTGGTGGACAAATAAATTAATTTTTTATAATGAAAATGACAACTTGAAGAGCAACTGCCAATGAAATTGTTAAGATTCTTCACTCTGTCTTTCTGGAAAAAAGAGCATCTTAAATTTGATTCTGGTCTCCCTTGCACTCAGTTTACACTGGTGAGAACATAATTAGGCCCACTCATTCTGCCTTTAAGAAATGATTTTTTTCACTAGGACTGAACGTTAATAACAGCATGTTAAGTGAGTTAAGGATTTTTATGGTGTGTGGAAAGTTAAAAATTTGCAGTGTCCATACGTGTTTGAATAACTATATCTAACCCCTTGCTTTAGAGTGTAGCTTAATTACACAGAAGCAGAAGACAATACATGTTTGCCAAGGAATGTTGCAATGTAAAAGCATCATGTAATTTCATCAGTTAAGCTAACTGAATGAATGATAAATAAATCCAAGAGGAAGTAGAATACTTCAAATTATATGTAATTAATAACATGTGCTTAGCCTGATTTCCTGCAAAGGAAACTGCATTGCCAGTGAAGGAATCTCCAGTTCCATGGACAGCTCTCTCCATAAACTAAAGAATAAACTAAAAGGTTACCTGATTAAATTTCTAAACACAGACTGAGATATCTGGTTTGACTATTTTTTTGTTGAATATATTTGCTTGTATCTGCTACTCCTTAAGTCTTCACTCATCTACAAAGAAAGGCAGGATATGGACCAAAAAAGAAAATAATCCTCTAACAGTGTTAAAAGTCAGATTGGGCTCACTTAAAGAATCAAAATAGTGCAGTAAATTGAACTGTCAGGTTCTGACATCATTTTACTCTGCAGTTCTTAGATAACTGCTTCCAACACCCAGTTTCGTCACTTGTGTAACTGCAACCTGCCTATTTGTAACTGGCGGAAGTTCCAGGAGATTTTACCAATAATAAAATACGACTGATTTTGTAGGGGAAATTAAGTGGCTATTTTATCCTTTCTTCATGCTACTTTGGAGATGATGTATGTTTACTGTTACTACCACTTCATGTGATAAATATATTTACTTAGGAGGAATCATGAGACATCATAATGTCTCCCACCAGTGTGAATTAAGCCAGTTACCGTATTCCATATGTAGCTTCTTCAGCACAGATTATACTGATTTCAGAGGGATCAAACTATTCCTACCTGGAGGTACTTTGCATAAAATTATTGAGGGAGAGGAAGTGCACTTTTAAGCATACTAGGGAAGTATGACCTTAATCTTTCTGTGTGTTTTTCTCTGATGGGTGAAAACCAAGGGCTTGCAGATGGTGTTGACACTTTGCCCCTTCAGGTTGCTAATATTTCATACAGAGCTTTAAAAGAAAAGAATTATTTAAAAATGTTATAGGATCAAAAAAACCAGACTGGGCTATGAACCTAGATAAAAATGTGGGGAGTATAGAGACAGTATGGGGAAATTTTGTCTCATAATTTCAAGGATTTTTCTCATGGGAAAAGTAACACTTTGCTTTAATAAAAGAAAATGAATAGTTACAAGCACAACTCATTTGCTGCTTGATGTAACAATGTTATCTGCTTTCTGGGCTGTTTTTATTTTATGTTCAGGGCATCAAATAATTATTGAAGAGGGCTGTTTCATCTGCATAGAGTACAAAAGTCCTCTTGCTAATTGCCACATCAAATGACTACAGGACCCCAATGGAAACCTTCAAATGACTGTGAAAAAAATTCAGGCCATCACTAAATGCTGGGCACCTTTTTTGTGTGTGTGATTTCCCATTGCAGATTAGGTTACTTGGGTGTGGGCTTATCACACAGGAAAGGCCTGGCTGCAGATTAGTTCTGCACCATTGCAAGTCTGTTATGCCAGTTTCATCCTTGACCAAATCGATGGCTAGCACCTTTATTGTATTTTTGTGATACGAAAGAACACTAGACTGTCCAAGCAACAAAAGAAGCAGCAGGCCTACTGTGTTTCTAAAGTGTTACTTCTCTACTTTTTGTCATGCACCAGTGACATGAGTGCTGGGTCCCAGACTTTAACCTCACACAGAGTCAGAAAAAAGCTGTCAGTCTCGGCTTGTTCAAAGACAATTCCTTTGTGAAGATCAGACTAAAGTGGCATGGTCCATATACTCACTAAAGCATGCCAAGGAGTCAGAAAGTCATAATCCACCTTTGTACTTATGGCCATCCACATTTTCTTCCATAGCTGGTGCCCAATTACCAGTGCTGTAATTTTTTTCTATTGTCAGAAAGCCATAAGGGTTTAGCTACCACTTATCCAATCGGGGTCATGACCTGATGTATTTAGGCTTTGCAAATATAAGTAACAGTTCCCTTATCAGTGTCACCAGGACTCTTTAACACTTAGCAAGAAGAAAGATAAATATACTTGGCAGATACAATTTGATCCATTGCTAAGCCTTCCATTTTACCAATGACCCATGGCGCTCTGCCATTCAAGGGTATGTTAACTGTTATAACCTTACACCCTTCAGTTCTGGCTCAGAAACTGGCCGCCTTATGCTTACAGGAAGGGCTTACATATGACAGCCTGTCAACCTGGTCTATAACACAAGGGTTTGCCTTGGGAAACCAGTGGTGATTCTGACCTTGCTTGCACTAGTTAGGCTTTGGCCCAGTTCCCCAGTTTCAGCAGAGTTACTTCTGACTTGCACCAGGACAAGAACTGGGATCTGTCTGAGGCCAAATCAATTCCAGGATGAAGCAGAAGACATTGATTTCTGTGTTGCTATTATCAGAAGCATTACATTTTACTTTTTGTCTTCCTTTGATTAACTGGCTAACTTAAATATCTTTTATACTGTTTTACAACTCAGATTTATCCTGGAAAGTTCTGATGACTTTCCTCTTCTTTCAGTTCTTTCTAAGACTTCTGCCAGCCACATGGTCTGCAAGAGACAGGACAAGGGCCTGGCTTCAAAAGCTGGACAGTGCAGACTCCCTCATTCATCTGTCCCTCTGGCAGGTACTTCAGTAAATACTCTCAGCAGGGTTATGGTTAAGAGGCACATAGTTTAGAATGGCTTAAGATGCAGCAGCAGATCCAGAGAAGCATCTCTTTTAAGCAGAATAGGGCAAGAATTCAAGTGTGAATCACTAGTGTGAAAATCCTATAATAAAATGATCAAGATGATAGGCTGGAGCTTTCTGCTATCTTGAAAATGCATCTTGATTGACCAGAGGTCTGAAAGTTTGGGGCATTCAGGCATTAGGTTATTTCCTCTTCAAATGTAACTTGAGAAACCTATGCCTCATTTTTCTCCAGAATTAAACTTCCAAACAAGATTTTGCAATCTAAACGTGATGGAACCAAAATGCGGTTCTTACCAGAACATAAAGGAGTTGATTAGTCAGGCTCCTGACATTGTTTTGCAAACCTTTATCTGTGTTCTTTCTTATTCTCACTGTAGAATTTCTTTGATCCTCACATTTAGGTTTTCTTAATGTGACCATAAAATGCACTGATGGATGTCTGGGAGGAATGAATGATACTGGTATTGTTCTATCATTTCTCTGTCTTACAAGAGATTTGTCAGTGACACAGGATATTTGCCCATAAGTAATACAGAGTGAATGTAACTGTCACTGCTTGAGACCTGACTGGCTCAGAGCCCACCTATAAGACTCTCTTCCCACTTAGAGTAATATGCACTGGAAGACAAAACACAGTGTTTTAGAGCAACATGTGATGAAAAGAGCTTTGCAAGCACAAGGGAGCAGAACATGGTTTTCATATGCTCTCTAACAGACTTTTCTGGGTTGCTGGAGCACTGACTCTTAATATGAAGACATTCAATAGAATGCCATTGTCAACCACATTTGATTAGACATAAGGCAACACTGGAAAATACCACAGCCAACAATTACACTAAACATGGAGACTTCACACCTTAAGATCCCCTTTTTAAAATTACGAAGACCCCACCAACTGGTTTTATTTATTACGATCGTTTGGGTAATTGTTACAACCCCTTCAACCATCTTTTATCAGAGTGTCCTCCTTCATTAGTTTATAATATACTTTAATTTTCTAAAGTGCATAACTGCTAGTTAGCTAATACAAGACAGAAAATAGCTTCTTTTAGGAAAATTAGAAACAACTTAGAACTTACAGTGGAAGATTAACCAATCTTAAAGGAGGTCTAAGACTTCTTACTCTCATTAAAATGACTTTGCCAGAATTAATGGCTGAGGAGCAGGACCAGCTCATTCATGTATGCAATTGGGTCATGACTGGGTCAGTATTTCAGTCATGATTAAAGCAGAGAGTCTAACTTCCCACTTAAACATACACCCATACACATAAAGGATAATTTGACTTTCAAGTCAGTATCTGGAATGCAGAGGTGAACTTATATTCTCTAACAAGGCAAGCTCCCTTGGCCCCTCTCTCACATATAAATTAAAAGCTTTATCTGAATAAAAACTGCCAGGTCATTTTCATACTCTGAATAACAAGGAAATGTGTTGTGATCAGTGCTTTCAGGATTATGAGTCCAAAACATTTCCAGTAATAATGTAGTGTCAGTGTTACTAATTCTAAGGCAGAGGCCATGAAACAGGTCATGGGTTTTTCAGGTATTGAGAATTTCCTGGACAAAATGAACAATGCAAAGGAAAAACATTTCACTTGCATTTGCACAGAAATGTCAATTCATGTTGATGATACTGTTATCATCTTTAAGTGCTGTTTTATCTGCCTGCTTCTGCAGGGACTTGCTAAACGTCCTGCATATTTTGGACAAAGACACTCAGCTGACAAGGTCTTCTTCCTCCTTGGAAAACCCGTCCACAGACTCATGTGGTTAGCACCCCCAGTCAAAACCAACAGAACAGCACACCTATTTATTACATGGTTCTCTACCTTCACATTGTTTCTACCTCTGTCTGCTCCTTTCCTCTATTTTTTTCCTTTTAACACAGTCCATTTTCCAAAATCTCTAAGCGCTAAGTAAGCAGAGTTTTTAATAATTCTTAACCCAAGAGACAGTGATGTAGTGCCGGGCCTAACCCTTGCAGTATGCCGCAGGAGTTTTGAAGGATGAGCAGAATCCAGTTCTTACCCAGAGGATACCAAAGTCCATGCTTTGGTGATCCAGTACAGACATCTCTTTACTGTGGCCAGCTGTACTTTCAGATTCAGACTCCGCCAGTCTAGCCCAAATTACAGTAATATTATTATTATTATTGTTCATCTAAATCTTCTGTTTGATTTCCTTAGAGTTCATATCCTTTGGAAGCGTTTTATGGAAGTTTTCTTTTTAAGTGGCAGCTATATGGGATGTGAAACAGATTATATATGTTAGGCTATCACTCTTTTCTGGAGCTGAGATGCTCAGGAGAATAGGGAGGATTTTTTGTTTGTTTGTTTTTTAAGGATGTGTTAGGGCATGGAGTTTCCTGAACAGTTAGCAGAGGGATGTCAGGGTAAAACAGCTGCACATATTAAACCAGCAATGAAATCCAACTCCTTTTCATCTTCTCAGTTATACAGCTCTTCGTGAAATTATTCCACAGGGCAATGTGTGAATGACTGCTAACTCACGTATGATCGATTCCATTTTAAGGTGGTACAAATGGGACTGCCTGAATAGTGCTGACATAGGTGATGGAGCCAGCACTGAGAAAACACAGTGTCATAAATTGATTCAGGTTAAATGACCTGATTCTTAGCTAATTATTTTATAGTTCATTGACATTCAGCAAATGTGAGAACTGCAAACCTTATAGCCACAAGGTGCCATGAGATAGCTGTAAACAGAAGGTCTTTGATGCAACAAATGGTCTGTAGGGGCAGTTCCATATAAGCATCCTAACACAAAGGCTCAGGTACAGGGCTACTTCTGAAATAAAAAAATACATCAAGCCATAACAGCTATTTTCATGTTGCCTGGAAAACTCCTGCATGAAAGAATCTGATGCACTGACCTTACCTGTCCCTCATCAGTTCCTCATCTCTAGTCTAGTTACAGTTTAGAAGATGTTTACAGAAAGTATAAAGAAAAATCAACCCATACTTTATATCAATAAGAAAGTAAAGCACTTCTGGAAGCAGATATTGTAATCAAATATCACTTTGTAATTTCAAAGAAATATTAGAAATCTTCCCAAGTCTTGCAGAAACAAGAATAGAGCTAAGATAATACAACATGTTTACAACTACCCTTCACTCTCCTTGAGAAATAGGCAGGGTGTCCTAACTGATGGAACAAATAAGGCTGAGGAGGGGACTGATAAAAATAGTTTATTTTAATCAGGTTTTAAAGTAATAAGCAGGATATTTTGATTTACAAGATTGGCCCTGATCTTGTTTGGTGTTTGTTCTTCATAATTTTCCCATTAAAATAAGGCTGTTTCTTCAACAAGTGACAAAGCCTCCTTTTCCCAGAAAGTTTCGCTGTGCCTCTTCATATTTATTTCAGAGTTTGCATTGCCTAGCATGTATTACTCATGCATTACTCAGATCCATCACGCTGCATTTAGATGAGAATTTGAAACTAAACATAAAAACCAATATTTTACAAAAATAATGCTACCCTAAATATACATAAGAACAAGACATGGTTTCACCAAGATAGGGAGTTGGCAGATTTCTCAGATAAAGAAATACATTATCTGCACCTATTAAACATAATCAAGTGGCTTTTGATCACTACACATCAGAATCTGGGGTTTACTGTGGAGTATCTCTCACACTCTGACTTTATTCATGTATTGGGAGGGGAAGACAAACTTCCTTGCCTTCCCAGACCCTGAGGAGTTTCTGAAGTTAGAATCAACTAGTTGCTATACCAGACTAACCAAATAGATGTAAATGAAAGTGTTTAATAGTGCAACAAGCTCTGTTTGAAGAAGCTCACCCAGCAACCAGTTCAGTGTTTTGGCTTTTGTTAAAAGGTCAGCAGAATTAATTCACTGTTGCCAGAGAAGCTGCAAAATATCATGCTGCTGGTCACTGATTAGAGGGCCTGACTATGGAGATTCAAAAAGATTGGGGCCCATTTATCTTATTTTTTTCAAAGTCCAGGACAATCCCAAGAATTCTATATCCTTTCCTTTCCTTTGCCCTCCCAAGCTGAAACAGTTCAAGATTGTTTAGTGATGTGGTGTAGGACATCCCTAGGATCTGGTATAGGAAATTCATCAATTACAAGCACTTAAAAAACCTTTGAGCATTATTCTTTCACTGTTAATGATTTCAAAATGTCAGTCAGGCACTGTTTTACTAGGACCCCTGAGGCTCTGAAACCAGGGCTACTCCTGCTCTTTGGGGCACAGATGATCACCTAGAGAGATTAGGTTTGAGTTGTTAAATTATCAGTGATAATCAGGATTCATTCGAGTATATTATTAGGAAAAAAATTACACATTTTGCCATATTGATTAGGGCAGGAAGGGATATCCACATGAAAGGGGATTTGTTTAGGAAGAAACATGCATTTCTCATAAAATTTCACATGCTAACACCCACTAGGACTTGCAAATTCAAAATTTTCTCAAATCAGAAGTGGAGGAAAAATGTAATTTCCCCTGGGAAATCTGCCTACAAATCTTAAAATAAGATAAAATACATTTTGTAACAAGTTTCCAGGTTAAACACAATTTTAAACTTAGTCTTTATTTTTAAAAAACTGTATTGTAATTGATCATATTTTTTATTATTTCTTTTAAAATTGTTTTAAAGATTCTATTTCTTTTATTTCACCTCTTCTTCCCCTCTAGTTTTCCTTACTGGAAAATAGTGAAATGTGAGAAAGAAAGGGGAAGAGCTTACTTTAACGAACAAAAATTTGTGAAAAACTGAACACATCTTTACAGAGTGCTCAGCATTGCCCTCTAAAATGGTGAAAGTTGGAAAGCATAGAGTGAAACATACTTTCCTCTGCTCCTGATTTCATTTTCCTCATTTATTTTGTGGGAAATCTACTTGAACTGAACAGTGTTTCACAGTGAAGGGTATCGATTTTGTAATTTTATTTCTTCAACCCATTTAGTCAGAAATATTTTTATTTAAGTTGGTAAATTACTCTTTCAATAAAATCCAACCGGCTGTGCTGAAAATGTGTGGGCTGATTCTACTCCTAGCTTTACTGATGGATAAATATTTCAAAGGTTCTTGTGTTCAGATGCTTCATTTAAATTAACCTTCTGAGAATCTAGATGGGTAATGGGTAACACAGAGGTTCAATTACTTTAAGTAATCTTTAATCTCCAGTTTCAAAATGTTCATTATCATAGAAGATACACCATCAGATTTTTCAATATTGCTAGGCATGTGACAGCATCATTTCTGTCTAAGGGAATGACATGTTATTGGAGCCATTCACCTTTCCTATGCTGGTATGGAATTTTGTCTTCTATTTTGTGTCTGCACAAGTAACCCTAGTTTGCTTATAAAACTTGTTGACTAGATACATGCATTTGCTCATGACTTCTGTGGAGTATCTTTTTGTGTTTCATCACAACATTTTGAGGTGGGGAAAAAACCCAAACCTCACAAAAAAAAAACCCCTTGGAATAAGAATTTCTTCTTTCTTATTAAGAAATCACTCTCTCACCACTGTCTTGCTTCCTTTTAAAGTTGTAGACCCTTGATTAGCAATAAACAGGTTTCTGATAATCACACATAAATGTTACTTGTTATTCCTATGCCTATTGGCCAAAAATCCCAAGAACAATGTTTGAAGCTAAAAAACACACTGTAAAAATTAATAAATTAATGTTTAATACAGACAGTAACCTTCTCTCAAAATGAATATTCATTCCCAAAGGTCATGAGTCAGTAGAAAACTATTATTTTGGAGTGGGGTTTAAGAACAGACTGGGAATTCAGTCTTGCTCTTGATCCCTTCTGTGGTGCACAGGTCTCACTGAATTTGTTTAGTCAGTCTATTGGCAAGAATTTGGCATAGGAATCCAGCCATCAATCACTTAAGTTTCTTCAGTTTGGATATAAGCTACTCTCCCATTCCCCCTCCTCAGGGACAGAAGGCAGGGGGAGAAAACGGCTTGAAAATATTCATAGATTGAGATAAAGACAGGAAAATTTCTTATCCTTTGCCAGGACCACCTTTGCTCTTTCACTCCTGGTGCCTCTGTCAGGGAATGGGGGCTGCAGTCAGTCCTTAACAGCATCTTCCTCCTCACATCTTTCTCCAGCTCCAGCATGGTCTCTCCATGGACTTCAGTGGAATCCCTGCTCTAGTGTCTGGAGCACCTCTTCCTCCTCCTCCTCCTTCTTCTCTGACCTGGGTGCTTACAACACTGTTTATCTCTTTTTTCCCCCTTGTCCTCTGCTGGTCCAGCATTTTTTGCCCTTTCTTGAACACTCACCCCAAGGCACTATCGGGCTGACAGAGGGGCTAGGATGTGCTTGGTGGGGGGGCCGTTGGGTCCAGCTGGAACTGGCTGGAGCCAGCCATGTCCTGCATGGCAAAGCCCTAGCCCCTCCTCACAGCAGTGCCCTGCAGCCCTTGCTGCCAGCACCTTGCCAGAGACACCAAATACAACATGGTTTTCTATTATATGGCAGATGTAACTCCACTGGCAACCATTCTCACCAAGGGGCAGGCAGCAAACAGGGAGCTGTGCTCTCAGGGTGTGACCCACAGCCCATCAGGTTGTCACCCATTGAACAGGAGCTGTGTAACTCGGTGAGGAGCTAAGGATGGCGTCATTAGCCTAGTAAGTCATTTTACTGTGAGACAGTTGATTTTTATTAGTTTGTCTCTGTGCCCGGTTTCTCCCGAGGCAGCTGTAATGGATATCTTGTGGCAACACGGAGTCAGATCCTGTACAGCAACAGCTCAGGGGTGCGTGGCATTCCTGCTGGAGATCACAGCAAGGCAAAAAGCCACATGAGCCTCTAGGGCCTGGGCATGTCTGCTGGGACAGCCATCAGTGCTGGAGGCTGGGATGTGCCATGGACCTGGGCAGAGTTTGTCCCATGGCACAGCAGGAGAGCTTGAACAGTGAACCTTCCTGGGAGGCATGGACATACCACTGAAACTCGATTGTAGAAAACCCATTTCTCCCTTTCCATAGTGTGTTTCAGCAAAACACTTCACTATGTTAAAAGACTGGCTGAAAATAAAAATCCAAGTCCTGCACAGTGTTAACTTCCATTGATTTTATTGGCAAAAGCAGGGTATTTCATGTTGCTCCTAACAGAGAGGAGTATTCTGTCATTGCTGTTGGCACACCGCTTGTTCTTGTGAAAGGCAGCAGGCTGATAGATAATGCCAGTATTTTCAGTCTCAGATATTCAGCTTATACAAACTTGTCCCCAAATACTGCTTTTTAACAGCAAATGTAGACACTTTTATGTTTGCATTTTGATCTCTGAGCCTTTCTGAATCTTTTTCCAAGCTCTTGTCTCCAAACACATGGTCAAGAAACCCTCTTTTCAAAAGTTAAAGTGCTGAGATTCTTATGAGAGTCTGACCGATGCCAGAATAGACACCTTGATATATGAAAAATAGTATTACAACTGTCATACTGGGTTATGTCCTCTACTTCTACAACAGAACAATAGAAAATCAATTACACTTGCACCCCCCTGCCTTGCAGGGTGCGACTGTGTAAGCTTTCTCAACAGACATAGCAGATGTTTCTTAAAGGCCAGTTTCTGAAGCCTTGTTCTTCAGGGAAATTAGGCCGCCTTTCACAAATATTATGTCTTCATTTCCTCAGTTCAAATCACAAATCACGCTGCATTTCCATGAGTGGTAGGCTTTATTGCTGAGACACCTGCTAAACGCTGGACGAAAATCACTAATTCTTGGTGACCAAGCAGTCTGCAGATGGTGACACTTGCCAATAACCTCAGCACATCCACATTGTGTAGGGTTGAAAATGTTTGTCCCATTCCCTTCCCCACCATACCATCCTTCTGTGTCCTTAACTGTAACATCTAGAGAAAAATACAGTATTTGGTATTAGAAGTTGCTTTTGTAAAGGGTTTTAGCAGCCCACATTTTTAGAGACGTAGTGTCGCAGGTCAGGGAAGGAATTATTTTCCAAATGCCTAATACATATTTAAAGGCTGATAATAGCTCAGGATAGCTCCAAGAATGTTATATAACTTATAGAGTATCTATTAAAAAAGGAGCGACTTTGCCATTTAAAAAAAGAGAAGCCTGTGAGATTCCCACCATCTGGATGGAGTCTTTTTTCTTCCCAGATGAATTAGTTGTCAGGGGAGGAATTATTTTAGGCATCAAGTAACCCCTGATTGTGAGTGACAGACTAACACAAGAGCAGATGCAAGGTTACTGCAGCCTATCCATTATGTAGAAAAGAGACCCATGCATGTCCTACTTACTGTGCATACTGACTTGGTTATTAAAAGAGTAACTAGAAGTGGGTCAGACCCAGAAGATAGCTCCTACCACTCACAACAGATGTTCTTTCACAAGAGGGAAAGCAAACACTGGGTACTTTCTGAGGATACTATAGAAGGAGGGGTCTTCACTTCTCACAGCAACTCACTAGGTCAGATTTTCAATAGAAGCACAAAGCCAACATTTTTACTCAAACAATAATTACTTTGATAAACATTCTTAAGAGTTTGAAATTTGCAGAAATCATGTTCTGGAATAACACTCTCATTTGTGAGTATCCTGTGCATAACAGCATTTTGATGAATTCAGATAAATAGACCAACTGACAACATTTGGAATACATCTTAAGATAAAAATCAGTTTTCACGATCTCTTATTTCAGCTAATTTTAATCTCTAATTTCAGCTATTTTTTTACATAAATGTGGATATCTCTAAATCCCCCAGTCCTTGCAGGCAGTACAAGTCTATTATGGGAACCTTTAGTAGTATCTACTCAACAATGTTATATGTATATGTTTATGTAATATAAGCTATAGCCCTATATATAACAAAATAGGCATTATTGTAGTAGAAGTGTATGAAATAAAGTCTAGAAACTTTTATGCCACCTGATTTCTCTATGAATCCAAAACTCAAATACTGTTCACGTGAATCTTTACCAAGGCTCCTGAATTTAGGAGAATATCTGGGTTAGTCATGTCTGAAACTTTTTTTTTGTTTTTTTTTTTTTTAATTTAATGGACTCAAAGTAAGCCTGAGCTGGTCTGAGTCTGAAAATTCAAAAGTGAAGTGGTGGGTTGTGAAACATTTTACAGTCTGAAAGAAAAATAATGTCTACAATCAATAAACACCACCAGCCACAAACTGGCATTTTTCAAATCTAGTATAAAGAGACCAGATTGTCAAAATAAACAGGTATATAATAAAGGTGTGCTGAATGTTGAGATATGACCATTCTCTCTTTAGAGAACATGATGAAACAAGAGGACTGTGGACAGTGCTCGCGAAAACTAAAGAAATAAAAAACAGTGCCATCTTGTGGTAAGTAAAATGCTTTCATTTTTTCATGCATCTTCAGAAATCTAGCTGTTAGGATAAAGCTATTTAGAACTTGAGGTAGTGACTTTTCCTCTCCTCTGGACTGGTTTCTTTGATGAGCTCATAAGTGTTGCTAGTACAAAAACAGAAAGCTACAAAAACCATGTGTATCCACCAACAAGGAATGAACAGTAGCTACATTGAGTTCAGTTTAAATTAATATATTCACATCACTCCTCATTGTGTTGCCTTATTTAACACCAGTCACTAGTCTCCGTGTCTGAATTACTGAGGCAGACGATCCTGAATACTTATGCCCAATATCTCACTGCTGAAATGCTGTAAAGCCTGCTCAGGCCAGCTGGGCAGCAGAAAGAGTGGAAGATCATGTTGAAGAAACAAGGTGTATTTTCTGAGAACAGACTCTCTGAAGTTATGCGGTCTGCCCAGGCAAGAATGTGCTGTTGGGAATGGAGTTGAGAGTATCAGAGCAAGAACTTATCAGTGCCTTGCTCTAATTACTAATATCACAGTATGATTAAAAATAAACCCAAAGCTTTTTCAGGCAGAGTGACTTTGGCAAAATATTTCTAAGGCCTGAGTAAGAGCACTGAAATCAGCAGGATCTTTTGTCTTTGACCTAAAAGGAACAAGACTTCAACCTAGGGTACACATACTTCTAACATTATCCAACATTTTCTGTTTTACTTCGTGAGTTTTTTCTTAAATCATGTGATCTGTTTACCAGTGCAGGTAGTAGTAATAAGATAATAAAAACTTGATAACTATTTTAGGAGCCATGGACTGTCTGGTACAGTATCTCCCAGTGAGTAATAAATACTCTGGAGTTACCCCATTAATTTGTTCCTCTTGATTGCTTTTGAGATAAGAAAAGAATTCTACAGATTCATTATTAGAAATGCCTTTCTAATACCTGTGAAGAAAACCTTTCCGATTTCTTGAGATTCAGCAACTGTATATATTGACAATTAAAGAATGATGAGGAAAGAGATGCATTTTATAGAATTTCCCAAAGTTCTAATTAAGATTTCTTGGAAATTGTCAAAATCATCTTTAAGGTTAATATAATTAATTCCTGGTCCTCATCCAAATGTATTAGAATTAAAAGAATTGCATGTCTTTATCTGAAGTATGTTATTCATCCTAAGTAATAAACATAACTCTGTGCCATAAATGTTAGGCCTAAATATTTTTAATGTTGACAAGAGGAAAGAGGAAAATCTTCTACATCAGGAAAAAATATGTGTAACTTCTGGCCAAACCATGAGTAACCGTATTCCCATTCAGTTTCACGTCTTCAGTATATGAACACTGTTTTTGTAATACAATTGAACAAATATTTTTTTTCTTTTTTATAGAAACACATGTTTTAAAATAGCAGTCCAGCTTTTTCATTTGACTAGTTTGACTTCTGACTAATTCTTTACTAAGGGATAGCCCTGCAGCACATTCAACATCTGTCAGTCATGTCCATGGTTTCCTAAATTCAGGCACCTGAAAACTGTAGTTTTCATAATTATGATTTCTTTCTGAAAATTAGATCAGATTTAGATTGGACATCAGGAAGAAATTCTTCACAGAGAGGGTGGGGAGGCACTGGCACAGGTTGCCCAGAGCAGCTGTGGGTGCCCCATCCCTGGAAGTGTCCAAGGCCAGGCTGGATGAGGCTTGGAGCAACCTGGTCTGGTGGAGGGTGTCCCTGCCCATGGCAGGGGGCTTGGAACTGGATGGGCTTTAAGGTCCCTTCCAACCCAAACCATTCTGTGATTCTATGATTCTATGAAATTGAAGATCAAAAAATTTGTTGTCTTTCATTTCTATTCCACATACAAAACCAAAGGTACACTTCTGATTTTTTTTTTTTAATTGTAGGATATCGGAAAAAAAGCAGTTCAGTGTAACTTAGGAAGTATGATGCTTGCATATTCTCCTGCAGCAGGCTTTTTGCAGAGCATAATTCTTTGATACTTAATGTAGCAAGTGAAAAGCAACAGGTTGCAATTACAGACCTCTAGAAGTCATTGAAGACTAATGCTTCGACACCTACTCTGTGGAAGAACTGTGGAGCCTCACAAGAACTAATACTTTGTATATTAAGAATAGGGCTTAACTGCAGTTGGCAAAGTGTGCTGAAGCCTGCTAGAACCTGAACTGGTACTTCACTTGGTAAGAGTGCTCAGGTTATCACAGTAAAAACTGTTCTAGTGAGGGAAAGAAGACTGCAAGTCTCCTTAATGTCCCTTTCTACACACTATCTTATCTGATTGATTAACATCTAGCTATTTGCTGGGGGAGGAAGTGTAGGGGCTATACTCCTAATCAGTTCCATACCAATCCCTATGAGTCAGCATGTGATCTTAGGGTGTATAAAATACGTAATGGAGAATAAGTGAAGAATATGTAGAGCTATCATAGTGCTCACTAGCTACCGATCTCTAGTCCAACAAAGGTTTCCCAAGTACACGGAACAGTTTCAGAAGGGTAAAGAGCAAATTGGTTGGTTCAATCTGGATTTCTGGGAAAGGTGTGGAGGATGCAATAACTGCATAAAAATGTACCTGTGTACCTGTAAAAGTAGGCCCAACTTCTTAGGTGGTGCAATGTTGGCATATGGTATTTGTGTAAAACATTATTCACACCTTAAGCTATTCCTTCTCTTGGCTCTCTGATCCATGGTGAAAGGGTCTTATACCATTCAGCCATATCAAAATATTCTAATGGGCTGCTGGAGTAACTAACTTCAATCATCCCATTGTAACACTGTGGTCTTTTTCTTTTCCTTTATTTGTGTGTGTGTGTGTGTGTTAGAAACATGGCAGTAGTTCCCAAAGGGCTAAAAGAAGCCATATCTTTTTCCTAAGTACTTCCCTAATAACTGAAATAAGTAGTTGTCATGCTCTTTGTTGATGGGAATAAAATCACACACTAAGACACAGAGCTTTGCTGAAAGAGGATCAGACTGCTGCTCTTTTAAAATATCAGAAATGAATCATTATTTTATTTCCAATCATTGCACTGAAAATATTCCACAGGTCTAAAACACAACAGAGGCATTTATTCTAGAGCTTGACGTGTATTTATTCACTGACACTAAGAAATACGTGATGATCACATCACTGGGGGAACTGATGTTGGATTGTGACCACAGCAGCTACGTGTATATTACCAGTGCACACAGGCCAATGCACAGAATAAGAGCATTTTAGTCACATTTAGGTCATAATTGTCTGGGAGATGGTATTATGAGTCACAGGAACTGGACGTTTCTTAGGAAAACTGAAGTGACCTGAATGCTACAAGTAGTTCTGAGCTTTGGGGAACAAGGAGAACTACTTGTTTGGACTTTAAAATGTAGAGTTGTTTGATTAACAATTAGAATTTATTTATATGACACAATATGCCCAGTTAATAAAACAGGTGGAAACACTGTTCACTAGAAACAATTGGGATTCTGCTGCCTTAATATATCAGGATCTAGGAAGAGTTGAGAGATGCATGGGACAAAAGTATAAATGGGCAAGTGAAAGGCTTCTCTAACCTGCTTTCCTGAAGCTAATGTTCCATAGGGTACTGTCCTCCTGGCTACAGTAGCCAGATCACATCACACTTTGGCCCCAATACCATTTTATAGCTGTAATAAGCATTGGTCAGGTGGTCAGCAGCCTCACATAAGATTTGCATTTCACTGCTGTGTTAAACGTGCAAAGAGGCTGAGGATCAGTGACAAAGGCTGAGGAAGGACCATTCTCATTGCAGCAGCAAGGCCATTTTCATGCAGAAATGAAGTGTTAGACCAATGGCTAAGTGAATGGAAGACCTGTGTTAGAGCTTTTTCGTTTTGAGGGATGCCCTAACCCCTGTAGTTTGTTCTATATGCTTTTTCTTTTCCACTAACATTGTTCTGTTCATCAAAAAAGACCTCAAGAGTTGCTAAACCAGGGAAAGTGCATTTGTACGGTTGCTTTCTCTAGTAAGCAGACAGAAAAGGAGAGCCCTGTCTCTTCCTTTGCCTATTTTGCATTAACCAGACACCATGTAAAATACACTGGCCATTGATGGACTGTAGGACAGAATCCAAATTTCTCACACCCTAGATGAGTTCCTGAATGATGACAGCAGGAGACACCAGTTCTCAACCAGCAAATCTTTTCCTGAATAATGGCACAGCTTCCCTCTTTGGTCTGGTATCTAGGGTACCTTACATGAAAGTCAGAGATGTGGGGCTGATCCCTTCTACGACCATACAAAAGCTGAAGCTAGGAAGTGTGTCCAGGATGTGTGTCCTAAGCCCATATGTATGATGATGGGCTCTTTCTTCTTTTTTCTTTTCAAAAGGCTGAGAAATGCTCTGTTTCTTTCCAAAGAACTCTTGCAGTCAATTATCCAGGATTTCTTGACTTTCCTTCTGTTCTGGAACTCAGAAAAATCAGATTCTTCCCAGATGAATTTGGCAGCTACTGACAATCTGAAATCAGCAATACAGACTCTTCAGACACATATACTGACTTCTAAAACCAAGTCATAACACAAGAGAAACATGGGCTTCATGCATGAGCCTCATGCATCGATCTTCAAGTCCACCAATTAATTAAACTGGAAATATTATACTAATTTTAAACAACTATTTTTTGATCTTGTCAGTAGCCCAAAGAGCACAAACCGCTTAAAGATGTGCAGAAGTTTGTTGCTGCACATTGCTGCACATGTTGGGTTTTTTACAGACATGTAGCAGGATACATAATAGACACATTTCTTGTCCCTGCATGTTGCAAGGCTGGAAACAAGGTAGAACCTACTTTGAAAACAGTAAACAAAAAGGTTACCTTTTTATGTAGGTAAGGAGTTCAAAAGTTAGATGGTTATTATTCCTTAATTGCTTTTGCTGCAACATGAGTTACCCTGTCACTGTGCTTTCCTAGGCATGCCTTTTTTTCCCTGTTAAAAAGCAGCAAAGGCATACTGCTGACTTCCTGCTTATTAAAAGAGGAATTCCAACAGATAAGTCAGTAATAGAAAGAAATTTATTAAAAACAAAATCATGATGAAATAACCATCCATCAGTTATGAACTCCTAATTGTAAGGTTTATCTCCCCTTTACCTTTCACCACCTGTTACAGATTTGATAGCTTATCATAATTATCTTGTTTATTACTGATATTTCAGGTGAGTAATATGTGAGAGGGTGTATTCCAGGAGTACAATACAGAGAAATTGTGTGAGCAATCATTTATTGGGGTTAATGAGTGCAAGAACAGTAAGACTTATATGGAAGTGTAAGTATCAACAGTCTTGGAAATAGTCATGAAGAGAAGGACACCTGAAATGATGTTTGGGTTAAAAATGAAAAACTGATCACTTGTAAATGTGTATCCACATATTTAGCTAAAGTTAACATGCCTCTTAACCCCCCTCTCCCCTTGCTATATGTGTCTTAAATTTTGTAAAAGCAGTATCAAACCCAGTGCAACAGAATTTCTACTTCTTCAAGTTTGTTTGAAATGTAGCAATTAAGAGCTAACAAAAAATTTTCAAACTCCAGGCAGTAACGTTTTAGCCAATCCAGGTAGTGAAGCTTCCAAAGAACATCAGACTAGTTTGGTTTTGCAGGTGTTTCTTAGGTAAAAAAATGCACTTTAAGAAATACCAGCTAACATGGATGAAGTGGAAATCCATTTTGTACCTCACACACTTACCTTGCTAAAAGAGTCAATGTTTCAACTTGGAAAACACCAACAGAAAGGCAATATATACCTGGTAAACTCAGTCTTGGGGGATGAAATGCAGTTCCAGTGGTACTCTCAGCTTTCTTTTACACATATCCATTCAGCAGCTGAAGAAAATGCTCTCTTCCGCAGATTATGGCTTGGGTCCTTCACACCTGTAAATGTCTACGTTGGTTAGATGATATCTGCTCTTGTAAGACCCCACCTGGAGTTCTGTGTCCAGCTGTGGAGCCCTCAGCATAAGAAAGATATTGACCGGCTGGAACAAGTCTAGAGGAGGCCAGGAAGATGCTCCGAGGGCTGGAGCACCTCTGCTACAAAGAAGGGCTGAGAGAATTGGGCTTGTTCAGCCTGGAGAAGAGAAGGCTCTGGGGAGACCTTATTGCATCCTTCCAACACCTGAAGGGGGCTTACAAGGAAGTGGTGGGGAACTTATTACTAGGGTCTGTAGTGACAGGACAAGGAGTAATGGGTTTAAATTGGAAGAGGGGAGATATAGATTAGATATCAGGAAGAAATTCTTCACAGAGAGGGTGGTGAAGCACTGGGACAGGTTGCCCAGAGAAGCTGTGGATGCCCCATCCCTGGCTGTCTTCAAGGTCAGGCTGGATGAGGCTTGGAGCAACCTGGTCTAGTGGAAGGTGTCCCTGCCCATGACAGGGTGTTGGAACTAGATGGGCTTTAAGGTCCCTTCCAACCCTAACCATTCTGTGATTCTATGATTCTATATGACTGTGTATTTTTCCTGTGGTCAGGGATGGCAGAAAGCCATCCAAGAACTTCCTTTTCACCCTTGAGTACACCTTGACTAGCTTGAATCTTTAATAAGCAAATCAGGAATCCTATACTAAATCACAAAATATTTCAAACCTTAAATTGTCTGATTATAGCCAAACCAAAGAAATAGTGATTTCAGTAATCCAGACCATTACTTGAGGAAAACAAATCCTCCTAAGTGTGTGTGGCATAATATGTGATAATTTTTTTTATGATCAAAGTTTTTGTCCTTTTCTTCCTGTGTAGTTCTTGAATAATCCTGTAGAATTAGTCATGGACAACTTCCTGCTCACACATATACAGTGCTTATATGATAAGACTTTAAATCACAAGTGGCATCTGATGGCAACTGGATGCTTCCTTCCATGAAGGTTTCTTTGGAAACCCTAGTTTTTGTCTGTAAGAACATGATTTCTGGTATTATGCAAAGATATATACATAACATATACAAGTTTTCTTTAAAAAATAAGCTAAAATGATACATTTAAAAAGCCTATGATTTAACATATTTGCCATGGGTGTTTCAGAAGAGTTTCTTAAAAGATAAAAGAAGCTGGTATCTGAGATGTGATATTCAGTCACAGTCTGGATTGCTGTTCCCTTTGGGTGTATGGATAGTGGAGTGAATACCTGTTCCATTTTCTAACAATCAGACTTTCAGGATGAGAATTTCTCAGGAAGTTTTGAACACTCAGGGTGGTGGTACATGAAAGTGTATTTAGAGTACACCAGGAACTAACTGATGTCTTGGCATAACACCAAAGTGGAGCACCAGTATAGCACAATTTGTGGAATGGCCTCAAAAATGTTAGCATTTTCTTACTGCAATTGTTTCATTCACTTTTGCTGTAGGCACCTTTCTTTGCAATCTAAACAAAACTGCCAAGGATTATGTTGAATCAACTAGCTGCTAATAATTTAATCCTTTTGCAGCTCATTGACCATAGCTGAACTAAGTGCTGGTCAAGTGCCATGTCACTAGTTCAATGGAATTCAGACTTTGGCACTCTGAAGAAGGCAACAGATGTGCTTTAGTGATTATCTAATAACTGGTGTTTTTTTTCAGTTTGCTGTGCTAATGAAATCTAATCTCATTGACCCAACAGACAAAGCCGTAACAGTAAGAACATTAATGGCAAGACAAAGGACCTGAACAATACCACACTTTGGCAAAAGTCCAGAAATCAAAGCTCTGCAAAATGTACTGGGAGAAACAGACAGGTTGACTTCCATTCCACGAGCAGTTAAAAAAATTAGCTACGCAATCTGTGAATTAACTGTGGGAATATGAATTCAATGTGCCTTCAAATAAACATCCTAAAACATCACTGCCTTTTATGGGATGGGGAAAGACCAAGTGAAATTTCTATTATGAATCAGTGAAAATTCTAGATGTCCAGATCAAAAATGTCAAGTTTAATCCTTGACTGTTTCATTAAGGTCAGTGGAGGTGTATAAAAGATTAATTAAGTTTATGATGCCTGATTTTAATATAAAATTAAAATACTGCAGGCATCAGCACAGTTTAAGAGTCTTGACTTCCGTTTTTCACTTGATGTTCAAAGACTGTCAGATCACGTATTGAGCAGTCTAGAAAAGAGATTAATAAAACTACATTCACATAAAACTGAGACTGCTCTTTAAGGCATAAAATTAGGGGGTTCCAAATCAAATGGACTTAAAATTTGTCAGCTTCTCTCAGATGCATCCGGATGTTGTGGCACTTCACTATTCATTACCATGCCCTCTGCGTAGTCTGTGCTTCAGATGTACTGAATGGGAACAAACTCTGAACTCCTAAAGATTTCCTCCAGGATTTTAATGGGAGTGAAATATCTAGATGCTTTTGTGGACCTAGTGCAAATTTTTGAAATATCAGAATTTGTATGAAAACTTCTGCATCAGCATACACAGCTGTAACCAACCACTGTTTCAGAATTGATCCTTAGCTTGTGCTGTCACTGCTATACTAGTCCTTGTGCTATACAGTAAAAGTCCTGTTTATGAGAAGTTTAAGGAGAGCTTTAAAAGAGAGAAGACAACAGTTCTCTAAAAGACAACTTACACGCATGGGCCATATGGCAGTTATTTGTAATATATTGTTTCATTATTATTTTTTATTTATAATATAGTGTTTTCTTGTCTTAAAATATTGTCCTGAACTGCTGTGGAACTGGTCTGTTCCCTCAGTGATGCCTGGTTTAGTTTAGTAATGATGGTGTAGTTGTATAATTACATTGCTAAAGAAGACAATGAAACGTTTTCTTCAGTTTTATGTGGCTGAAGTGACTTAATCATGATCGACTGTATGGCATTAAGCAATAAGAACAACCTGAGAATCAAATCTAAGCACATATGTCTTGGCTTAAGAATTGGAGACTCTGTCTGAATCAAAAACATCTTTGAGTCTATTAATCTTCAGCGTTTGTGCTCTGTACATGGACTTCCATAGAATGTCATTTTCCTAGTGATCCTTCCTTCCTGACTACTTTCCTTTTGCCTTATCGGGGTTGAATTTGATCTAGCTATCTCTGTCTGGAAACTACTCTTATGCAGGCATTGCGCTATCCTACTCATATCGCTGGTGACATTAATGGCAAATAGGATACCGTAGTGAGTGGGTTGTCAGATGTTGAGGCCATGGCTTCTCTCTGTCTCTCCAGATGACAGCAAGTAAATATTATGAGGTGGGGACTTAGATCGAAGACTTTGATCTTCATGTGTGCCTTGCAGAAGCTTCTGGACTCTAGCAGAGACGAGCAGACATCAGTCATGTTAATATACAGCTGTCAGAGGAAACCATGTCACCTATAATTGGCAGAACACTTCTTTGAATGCTGAAGATTGGCTAAGAAGCTGAAAATTACCATTCTATCTTCTGCAAACTTCAAGCCTGTAAAAGGG
The DNA here is from genome assembly GCA_027574665.1 of Rhynochetos jubatus. NCBI lineage: Eukaryota > Metazoa > Chordata > Aves > Eurypygiformes > Rhynochetidae > Rhynochetos > Rhynochetos jubatus. The sequence continues at coordinate 19,208,945 of CM050663.1, forward strand.
ATAGGGGAATTAAACTTACTGGCATCTCTGAGCAATTTTATTGACTCTGTGGTTGTCAAAGGGGACTGACCGAAAGATCAGAGATGACCTGATTGACCGGATGTAGGGTGTTGTTTTAGTTTTAGCCTCTGTGAATCCTATGTGCTTTTGGAGTCACCAAAGATAAGAGGAGGAAAACACACAGGAGGGAGATGACCTACCTTGTTGGACATAATCACTCTGGCAGGAAGTTTTGTTGATGTGAAGTTAGAAACCTTTAACCCTGTTTAGCAAGGTTTTGGCCCATGGAATTTAATGGAAATTCTGTGTTGCTAACCGAAGAGGTAGGAAACCTCAGTGACAACTGCATCAAACAAAGGTATACGTTACTCTTTATTTCCAAGTGACAAATCCAGCTTCCCAGGTACCCTGTAATCAGTCAGTGGGAGATTGTTCAGGGAACGTCTCTGACCCAGAGGCTTGTGAGTACAGCCTCATTATTAGAAATCCACAGTAGTTCTGCCAGCCAAGGATGAATTGAGCTATGGTTAGGACCAAGGATGCCAAGTTCAGGTCTTGGTGCTATTAATGGCCTGCAATGCATGTAAACTTTGGCAAGTAATTTCACCTCTGAAAATATCCATTCCTCAAGCTGTGAAATTGAAGTGCTTCCCCATTTTGTAGAGTTCCTTGCTGAACTTTATTTAGTAAGCATCTAAGTTGTCCAGGATTTGTATCAAAATACATATGAACAGGCGTATCAGTCTTTTTTAACTAGCTCCATACTGTCTGTGTGGTATAAGCTTCTTTCATCAGCTAGCAGTGGGCAGGCAGCTCCAGACATTAGAGCAGACACAAGGCTTTTTAAGTTCCATTGCAGTTCCAGAGAAAATTTATTTACTATGCCTAAACTATCATGGTCATACAGCAATAAAATATCCTTTGCTCTAAATTTGATCCTAGAAGGTATCGCTGGCTCTTGGAGTGTTGGGTTTGATTTAACAAATTCTCTTTATGTTTTTCTGTCAACCTCTATTTTTGTTGTCAACCTTCAGTTTCCCATCTCTCCATCTCTGTGGCTTTGAAGCTTATCCCTGATAAAAGACAGCACTTATGTCAAAATACACTAATGTCATTTTGACACACAAGTGCACAGCCTGGAAGCCATTTCACTTGGCAGAATTATCTCCTTTGGCAGCCTCTCCACAGCTGAGTTGAGCTGCTGGGCACTCATGTGTATTTGTCCCACTCTTTTTGTCAGAGGTAAACCCTTGGGACTTTCATCAGCTCACACGAAATAAACACCAATGTAAATAACTCTGAATAAACATGAGACTGAGACTGTTTTCTGGGAAACAGTTTCTTGTTAGTTTGGGGGGTTTAGTTCCGTGCACCAAGGTAATCCAGGGAAATGAGTAACAAAGTCAGACACAGCATTTGCTCCTTTCCTTCCTTTTCTTTGGCTAAAGCAACATGTTTTTAGTGAATGAAGGTGATAAACAGTTTGGATTTACTATGGATTATCTCCTTGGTGTTTCTGAATAACTCTTTTGTGCTCCTGACTGCAGCTCATCTCTGTACTAATTACTCTGGATAGGAGACCTGTATTAATATCAGCTTTTTTCCTTCAAGAGAAGAATAATCTTGTGACTTCAGTACTGGACTTCAGGTCTAGATCCTCCCTTTCAGATGTGACAGGAGGAGCCTAAAATTCTCATACTGTCAGCTGTCTAAACTGCAGGTTGCAGGATATTGAAAAAGTTTTCAATTTTTTTCAAAATAAATCAAACAACATTTTTGCCAATAGCCCTCGTGTGTTTGTTCTTACACATCTTTAAGGCCTATAGCTGTCAAGAAGTAGCTCAGCATTTGTATGCACCTACAACGTGACAGCATCTTCACTACAGATGTTTTTCAAAGGATATGTGCTGACACCCTATACTCAGTCCATCTTGATCTTGTCTTTTGCACCCACATTTCACACAGATTTCCTGAATGATAAGTGGAAAGTGACACATCGTGTGTTTTTGAAAAATTTCCCATATTTGCCTATGATTTTGTTTTAATCCCTGACAAAATGGAAATAATGCTTTCCTCCTTCTACCACTGTATGTGTTGCCTGTTTAGGCTGTAGCTGTTTGGGACATGACGCCCCTGGGGAAACAGGATATTCCTTATGTGCTGCTTTTATTTATTTTGATCTGATCTTTCTCGGCTAGTGCTAAAACTTGGATTTCTCACTATCTGGTCTGTGGCTTAAGATATTGAATTCTGTGGAAAAACAAAGCACTCTCAGACATAACTGAAGATAAATTTGAATTTAAAATGTATGTGATACATGATACTCAAAAAAATGAGTCCTTAAGGGTCTCAAACTGAGCACCTAGAGTCAGTGAATATTATTCATATTGACCTCTCTGTTGCAGTTGTGAGCTGTAAAATGGCAGAATAACACCACTTCCTCACCTCACAAAGATGTTGTAAATATACACATATTCCTGTTTGTGTTGCACTTAGCTCCTGTAGTAACAAGCATGAGGAATTTGCAACAGGCTTTGAATAGTGATGCAGTTAGGTAAGGCCTCAGTGTACACTGCTGAGAAAACATACTACTACAGAGTTAGTTTTTAAGTGGACAATCTTTTTCCATATTGAATGAATTGCATGTAGGGTAAACTGGGTTGTGTAACAAAATAAAAGAGGAGGAAGAATACTTCTGTTTAAATCTTTCAGGCCTTAAATAAGAGTCAGAAACTTGTGGAGTTCCCAGATACTCCAAAAGCAAATATTTACTGCAAATGTTAGAGGCGGTGTGTTTTAGCCTGCTTAATAGCACAGTAATGAATTGTTCATAGAAAGTTATTGCTTTCCATTAGGATTAGAACTGGGACTAAAGATAAATTCCTTTTTTTCAATTCAATATGATTTGCAGACTTGACATGAAGCACCTTGTTGGGTCTGCACTAAGATGTGAGGAATGTCTAAAAGAACAAAACACCCTAGCAGCAAGTCCTGACTCCGTTAAAGTAGAGAAGTTGCTGTTAACTTCACTAGAGTTACAATTCATTCCCTAGTGTGTGTGAGGAATACAGAATACGCATTATGTGCCAAGGTTGCATGTTTTAATATTCACGCTAAACAAGGACAACCAAGACATCAGGTCTTCTTTTCAAGAAAGCAGCGTGGCTGAGAAAGCCATGAAAATGAAATCAAGGCTTAAAATTATCAGTGAATAGCTTTCCACTGAAAGATGAAAGTACTTTTGTATTTAGGACAAAATTAGTAATAACACTTTTGTCACATTACTCAGAATACATTAACTCAAAGACATTATGAGAACAAATCTCTCACTGCCATACACAGTTGTGGTGGAGTTTTTGATGAAAAGACTCTTTTGTGTTTGTGTTTAGTTCAGTACTTTGTTCAGTGATCCTTGCTATTTCATGCGTCATTACAAATATCTCTAGAAAGAAGGAGGAAGATCCTTGTCTCTCTGTGAGCTGAAAGCAAGTGACTGAAATAAGAAAACAGTTGCAGTATCTCAACACAGCATTGTTATTATGGCAATTTATTTTAAAACATGACTTAGAGAACCCCAAAGGCCTCATCATGTTCTCAAACCATATTCTATGCCTGGCTCTCTGACTTGCCTTCATCTGTGTTAAATAATGTGTGATATTTTACTAGAAAATCTTCAGAGAAACAATTCAACATCTACAAAACAGTAAGAAAATCTTTCCCACATATTCTGAGAAATTTTTGCACACTGGGGGTCAGTCATGAAGTCTTTTTTCTAGTTTTCAACCGCTAACACAAATTTGGAAAATAGGGATGGGTGCTGGGTGGTAGATATCTATTTATACATACCACTGGCAAAATAAACAGAAACAGAGGTCAAAACATTAATGGCACATTGGGAAATAATAGTCTACAAGGTTTTCCTCCTCTTGAACTCTTACAGTGCAACCCGATCAATTATGTGTGCCAATATCCTTCAGAGATTTACTATAAAGGCGATATTGTTTAGGATATCAGAGCACCGGGGCTACTGCAATGCTTCCCCAGATTGGTGAGTTTTGACTGATGAAGTTAGGTAGCTGCCAGTAATTCAAAAAACAGTATGAGTGCAGGGAAAGACCATCAAACTGGAAGTTCTGTGAAACTCGGGCTTGAGCCTAGAAAAGATTACAGCCAATGATACTAGTCCAACACATGAAGATCATATTAGAGATTTGGCTGATGTAACCATATAGTGCTTTTGATACTTAAAACAGACCAACATTAAACTTCTAATTACAAAACATCCTTTTTTGGATGAGTACTTGTCTCACAGGTCTGAATACTCAACACTGGAATGTTTTAAAATAAGGGAAAGAGAATGAAGATTTTTATACCTTCTTCAGGTTATCTCTAGTAAAACCAGTTGTAAAGAAGAAAAACAGGGAAAACAGTTTTAACCAGAATTCTGGGGTTGGGGGCACATTTCTTACAAATATTTAAACTACTTATTTTCCCCAAAGGGTCAAAGAAAAAAATATTTTCGGTTCTTCCCAACAAAGACAAAACCCACTGCTTGCTTTGCAAAAATGAACTAAGGGTGCACATTGATACTGACTCTTTATTGTATACAAAGTAGGCTGTGAAAACAAATCCCCCTTTGGTACTTCCCTGCACACCTTTCTTCAAATAAAGAGCATGAACTTGAGCAGCCAGTCTGGAGAGGAACGTGGGGCTGAGGAGAGCTACCTGTTTTCCCTTTCACTGCGAATATTTGGTTTAGTTCAGACTCAGTCGGCTGAAAGACAGGAAATAACTAAGAAGAAGGTGTTTATGGCTGTATGAAGGTCAAGATAATAAGTGAGAGGATATAGTCATATGCTTTAGCAGTAGCACAAAGTCTCATGATTGAGCGGCGTCTTGCAGGGAACTTGCATAGAATGCACAAAGCTCATTAAGTCAGAGCACAGGGTGGTCTGTTTCTTATGTTGCACTGGTTGTTACAACAGCTGGCTAAATTCAACTGCAATTGTAGTGGACAGCAGCAGTTGGGAGCCTTGCTGCTAGTCTGGCCACGAGGGACCGCTACTATAACTTGTCATCACTCATCTAATGAGCTTGAAACAAGAGCAAAGACGCCTTGGCCTACTTGGATATCTTTAGAAGGGGTGTCGTGAACCCACAACTGATGTGTGTGGCAGGCCCAGTTGGAGCAGAGCTCTGGGCACCGGTGACAGTGTCAGGATCAATTCGCATGCTTAATCCTGGGCTCAAGTGGACAGGCTTTGTTGACTCCCAGTGTACAAGCACACACATGTTTTTTCTAGTTTAAGCTCTAAAAGTACAGTAAGTCTCTGAAACCCTGATATTCAAACCAGAGTAAAATATCCAGCATCTTGCTTTTGCAAACCTGTCCTTTGTGTGGCTAGTTTTCTTCTTTTATGTGTTAATCACTTACTTTCATGGTGGGATAAAACCTGAGACTATACAAAGTATGTTTATAAATGCTATGGGTTGACCTCAGTTATGCACGGATCCACCGAGAATAAACATGCTAAAGTATCAACAACTGCATAATGATTTAAGAATATAAAGTCCTGAGCAATGAAAACCACTGAACAACATCCGTATCTTTATCTCCAGTCACGGGCTCCTAATATATCAGCTAGATTTTTGTTGCTAGATTTTTTCATCACACAATGATTGCAGTTCGGCAGTTTTGATCAGTGCCTGACTTGCTATTTGTTTCTCTGCCGTGATGCCTGGGTGATAAGCCAGGTTTCAGGGATACCTGAGGATTTCCTAAACAGGCTCCAGATTATGAGTAGGGTGTTAGCTTGTAATGGAAACAGGGAACCAAGGAATTTTAAGGATTTTTTTTTTTTTTTTTTTTTTTTTTTTTGAGGAGCAAGGGGACAGTAACTTTAAATCAGAGGAATTATGGCATCCTCAGAGCTTCTGCATTCAGAGATTTTCTTAATTGATGAGCCAATTCACTTCATGAACAATTTGGGCTCTGTATATTCCTGGTTATGGGAGTTGACAAAACAAGGAAAAAGCCTTGAAAATCTTTTTATCTCCTTATGATCTCAGCAGCAAGAGTTCTGCCTGCTCTTTCCTTGGCTCTTGTGCAGAGCCGGTTTCTGTGCTGACTAATGAGCCCTCTTCATTAATTGTGGACAGCTGGCTGTGAATTCCAATTAGGGCCCCATCCTTGCAACTGTGTGTGTATGACTTTAAACACATGAATGTGCTATTCACACACAGTTAGCTGTGAGCATACATGCTTGGAGGATTAGTCTTCCTTCTGGATGTGGGAACACCTTGGGTGCCGTGCAGGCTCTGATGAGGACCGCCTCTGTCCTGAAGGCCGTACTGGCCAGGGCACAGTGCGATCTGACCTCAGGCTTGCAGACGTGGGCAAGGTGGAAGCAAAGAAAGTACTTTCCTTGGCAGAAGGCAACTTTGTTGACTTCACAAATTCTGCGTTCACTTACGCATTTCAAACAAGCCAAGGGATATGGCAGTAAAACCAGCAGGGGGAAAATAACTGTGTATTATTCATTTCTAAGCATATTTAGCTTCAGGCTCTCACTGAATCTCAGCATGAGTTATTACCCACTGAATCAAGCCTTAGGCTAATTTAATTATAGGAACATCTTATTAAAAGGGAAGGAAATGAGAAAGAAAATTAAGACAATATTCCTGGAGTACCATCTGTGTGAGTATCTGGAGCTCATTACAGGTTTCAGATCTTAAAATTAGCTATCACAAATGCATCACCCCTAAGTATCTAAGAATAATCTTTTGCTCAGAAGATCTTAAATCAGATATATTCTCCAGAACTAGGACCCAAGAGCTGCAAGGATTGATTTGGTATCTTTAAAGTAAAACTGATTTGTATTTGAAATTGATTTGTGCACAAATTTCAGGACTAGAAAAAATGTGCCTGACTACATAGAGGTCTTCAGGATGTGAAGTTTTAAAACAGGGATTCTGCAGAAACATCCTGGATCTTCATGAACTGAAGGCATTTGAACAAAGGCAACTGCTTAGCAAGGGCTTTACTGGTATTTCTCACCTCACACTCCTGTGCAATGTGACATTCTCTGCGAGCTTCTGTCTTCTAATCCAAAGACACAGGGGGCTTGGGGTAGGAGAAGCCTCCTGTAAATATCTGATAATAGGAAATGAAAGATGGCGCAAGCACCAAACTCAGACCACAGTTTGTGGTGACACAAAACCACAAATTTAAGTACATCCCTGACAAGGGGATAGGTTTGGCCCAGTGTTATGAAACTAGCTCCAAAATTTGAATTTAGATTCTTGCTTCTTCTAGAAAGTTCATAGGTACTTGAGTCCCTAATTTCATTTCAGACCTACCTCATCCTCTTTTAAGAAGTAACACAACCATGGTGGCTTGGTAGCAGAGAATAAGAACACTGCTTCTGCACCTAATGTTTCCTTTGCTTTGTTTAAAAAGTAAGGATAACATCTCCAAAAGTTTAACACATAAACTACTAAAGTTTTGAAGCAAATAATTTTTCATTTTTTTCTCTGACTACAAGAAAGCTAATGGGTATCCAGCTCTTTTGAAAAACAAGCCACATTATTTTGTTTTGAATATATTGGCATTTTCCTATAAAACTGGGGAAATCTTGGCCAGAAGAAGACAGCTAAGAATGCAGTCTCACAATCCTTGTATAGCTGAGTTATTTACTTATGCTGCTGGAGTCATCTTGCAGTGTACGTGTACTAAACCCCATGGCCACATGGCGCTGAACGGTCATCCTTGGACCAGTGCTCGGTTCTCCCACACAGTGCCTCACAGGTGGCAGTGGGAGGGCTGTTGCCCCCTGCTACACTTCCTCTGCTCCAGAGGCTGGCTGCTCACGTTCTCAAAATGAAAAGTAGGGCTGATCCAACCCCAGGGCAACCTCAGCTCTGCTGGCCATGCTCAGTAATCATCTTTGTCCGTGCTGATTAGAAGACAATTCTGACTCATCTATAATTCTTTTTTTCTTACTTCCAGTCATTCTTTTTTATCCACAGCAACATTTGTTTGGGGATTTTGGTTTGGTTTGCTTTTTTTCCTTATAATTTATTTACTAGACAGGTTATAACAACACTTGCAGAGTGAAATCCTGCTGTTTCTGGGCACATCATGCCTTTCCTTTCACTGAGCTGTCGCTCCTTAGTTCTGTATCACCAACCAACTCACTGATCTCCCAATGTCATTTTGTAGCTTGTGTACATCTTAATGGGAAACCCAATGCCCTGTGGCTTCCTTTCCATTATCAAATGCCAGTCAACAGAGGACAATACCACCAGGAAAAGGGAATTTGGGTTACTGCATTTGGGCTTAACTTCTGTATACAAAGTCTCCGTATGTTTGCGTATTCAGGGTTTCCGTAGCCCAAAGTCCCACTGCCGTGGGAAGCTGTTGTTTCGTACATGGGTTAGATGGAGGAAGTTTCATCTGTCTGGCATCTGAAAACAAGGTCACCTGCAAGGCTGAAGGCATTGTCCTGTTGCCATAGGCACCTCATCTCCCACAGATGCTGGAAGGCTCCTGTCAGCCTCCTCTGCTGAAAGTGCAGATGGCCTTTGACAGCATTTAAACCATGTAGAAGAAAATAGTAAGAAGGATTGGTAACTCAGGCACACATTCACACATGTGAGGAGGATCAGGAGAGAGAAGTCTTTCTTTCCTCACCAATTTCATCCTGCCAGGCAAGGCACAAGAGAGGAGGAAGGAGCAGCTCGGCATACAGCTCCTGCAACATGATTCCTTCGCGCACACAGGCACACATGGCTGCAACCACAGCACACAAACTTCTGTGCATACGAGCACAGAAAAGACAGTGTGGAGTCCCAAGTCCTCCAGGATTTATCTAACGAGTTCTCCATTCTTGGCCTTCACTTGGACCAAAGAAATACACTGAATCATCCCAGCTTATGACTTAGCCATTAGTGCTTTTAATGATGAAGTAGATGAGTTAAAGTATTGCCAACAGCAGAACAAGCTGACCTGAGGCTGGCCATATGCAGATTGGGTGCAGCTCGAAATCATTGCAGATCACTGAGATGGAGATGTAGTCAGGAAGAGTGTGTGTAGCAAAGAAATCACCTCAAGAGGAAAATGTCCATGAAGGCCAACGTTAACTTCACCTAAGAAACCTACATTGCACCGAAATATGTCGACGCTGCCATCTGGTGACAGCAGAAAGAATCTGTGTACGAAGACTAATGCTGTTGCTAATGACGGGATTCATGGTGACAGGGTTTTCCTCAGACAGTAATTTTTGTGCAGAGAGTAGTGATTGTACTACATCCTATACTATATCTTCTATATATGTACTGTATCTTCTGTGCACAGAAAACAAAGCAAGTTATGCAGAAGCATTTTGATAGAGTCTTACTCAAGATGAAACAGAGACAGGTATTGCAGCAGCCGGAAAGATTATCACCACTATACCTGATTTTTAACAAGTTTTCAGATAATTAGAAAGTGAGTCTATTCCTTTATCACCTCTTTTTCCTATATTTTTATGAATATATCTTAGTGAAAGATAATTTTTTCTCATGAAAATTCCATCATTTCAAAACTGACAATCTTTAGCTAGAACTGAAATCAGAAAGTTTTCTGATCTGAAATGTAGAAACAATTTATTTGAACATTTTCATGTGTTGTTTCAAATCAACATTTCAGTGTAAATTTTCATATCCTTAACTGACAAAAAAACCCTAGTAAAAAATTATACAAAAGTGGTCTTTCACTTTGAAATATTAATTTGGAATAAAAATATTTGTTTCTTATTAGAAAACTAGCACCTGACAACTAGTCATATTTTATTTGGAAATAAAAGGCAATGATTTTTTTTTTAAATCTTCTGAACAAGAAACTTATATTTATTACAATTAGTGGAGCTTGTTACAGTCAGAGGAAACTGATTCCCCTGTTGGATGGTCACATCGCCCCTTTTTTTCCTTTGCAATACAGGTGCAATATAGGACTTTTATTCATCCACCAATGATTAATAAGAAATTGGGATTGGACAGGTGCAAAAAATACACTGGGATTTTTAGGGGACTAAAGCAGGAAGGGATCAGAGAAATTAAACATGGACTGCAGTATGGATGATTTTATTTATGTTGTCTTTGGCCTAGATTTTAAATCCCACATGCATCTGCGTACAAACACATGAATATATGCATGTGTTATAGATTTGTGGTTTAGATGTGTTACAATGTTATAAATCAGCAATCTAATTTTCTATGAGTACACAAAGGACATTTTGCAGGTACATGTGACACGATTTTGCACCCATGTTAGAAATAATGAAATGGTTCTGCAGCTCACGATATTGTATATTACAACATCCACACGTGTCAATTCCCATTCTCATTGTAGCGAGAGTGTAAAATGGCACTTGTGCAGAGAACAGAAAATCAATGGGATACAATCACTGATTGCCAGTGAGTGCCTTACAGTGCACAGCAGGGCCCCAGGAAACAGCTGGCCAAGGTTTGATGAAGTACAAAGAATTTGTCTTAGAGACATTTCAGAACAATGTGCCTTGCAAAACCACGTTCTGATGCTTGCAATTCAATGTGCATGAAACCGATCCTGTTTCTCATTCTTTGAAAGATTTTGCAGCTTCAAGGTAAAGTTTGGGTTTGCTCTAGAATGAAAACAGATCCTAAATAATTATTTTTAAGGGAACAACATAAAAAGAAACCCAGAACAACACAAGTACAGCACCCAGTGCACTTCCTTCTCCAGATTAGGCCAAGTGGAGAACTGAAATGCAATGCTATGAATACAAACCTGCCACCAGTCTTTTTAATCAGAAATTTCATCCTAGCATTGAGAAATTTATCCTAGAGAAAGTTTCTGCTGAAATTAAAGGTTTTGCTTCACTCAAAGGTATTTTCCAGAAAGTTAACTTACATGTTTAATTTGGTTTGCTGCATTACTTTCTTCACAATTACTGATTTCTCTGTACAGCATATTTCATAACATGACTGCCCTTTAGGTAGAAGTATTTTATGAACATTATTGGGACTATGATGCTATAGTGACTAGCATGAGAAACTTGTCATAGTCAGGGCAATAAAAGCACAGACGAAAAGGCTGGCCTGTTCGTCAGAGCATTCCACCTATGCCTGTCCACGCCAAACAGGAGGAAGGCAGTCCAAGAAGGGGTAAACAATGAAATAAAGCTGTTCAGTGTAGTGTTCAGGAGGCAGTGTAGGGTAAAAGAATGAGTGGCCCAACCAGAATCCATTTTTTTGTAAGCCTTCCTCATTTCAAGGGAGAGATTAGGAGGAGGAGAATGACGTAGCTTTGTAAGAGTTTAAAGGACAGCGTGGAAGCAAGCAGGGCAGCCTAAATTTTGACAATGATGTAATAAGTTTGCAGTGGGAGGCTGATATCATGGCTTGATTAAAAGTTAGGTGTGATTAGAGCTGATGCTTTGGAACCCTTCCAGCCAAATGCATTTCCATCAAAGTGTGTTTTCTTAACTGGAGTCAGAGACTTCACAACAGAATTAAAAAAAAAAAAAAAAACCCACAAACAAACAACAAACAAACAAAAAACAAAAACAACCAAGAACCTACAAAAAACTCAAGAAACAACTTCCCAGGGAAAGTTTAGACAGAAAGTTTGGTCACAAAATGTGAAAAAACAATTTTTTCTATCTCAAAATGTCTGTGAGGTTGCCTTTGCCTACTTGTATTTCAAAAGTCAAAAGGGATCAGCAATGTGGGATTCTGAAAGGGTTTCAAGGTGAAGACAACAAGTCTTTTTTCTTTGATATAGCAGAGACATGGAATTGTTCAAAGAGAAGAGGGCCATGGTCAAAACAATAAGACAGAAAGAGCTTTGTAGCAATGCTTAGGATGGCAGTGGAAAGGGAAAGAAGTCAGGGCAAAAGAGAAAACCATTGAGGCAGTTGTGGAGTAAAATTTATGCACATTAAAATACAACCAGCAGAACACTCTGTAGATTTAAAATATGCATCACCAACTAGTATAGAAAAATGTTTGGTAAAATATACATTAAATCCTCGCTGTAGTAAACCCTGTTATATATTGCTGTATTGTGTGGCTGTTAAAACCCTTGTTTTTCATGGGAAAGAAGGACAACAGAAATAAATAGATAACAGATTAAGAAGAATAAAATATTTTTGCTATTCTTGCATTATTCTCTTATCTCACTGAATTTATTTTGATGAGCTGTCAGGGTTTATCAAAATATTCTTCAAGCACATTTTCAGGCTAGATGTCCACTTGCATAGATGGGCGTTGTGAAGACAAAGTACTGTGATTCTGTGCTATTCCACTGTGCTTTGACTGGCAGAAGAGGAATGAGTTTTCCCCAGCTATGTGTCATCTTCCATTTCAGAAATAATGAGAAATTGTCCCCAGTCTTCTGGAGGCAGAGGGTCTGCTTCCTTATCAGATGTCTTCAGGCCCAGATTCTCCAAATATTTCTGCCTCTATCTCATCCAGATTGTTCTGAAGAAAAATGTCTGCTCATGACATGTTGGCAAGGCAAAGTAAAAAGCATAAAGTTGTTTGGATATTGGAGCACTGTTGCTCCCCATATTTGACTTATGAACTCTCTTCTTCTGAAGTTATCAGTGCCTTAGGCTGCTCCAGGAAATACTAAAGAAGAATTTTGTTCTTAGTAAAGACAAATTATGTGATTGGAAATACCAGCATTTCCCAGTGACCACTCTGAGAAAAATTACTGGAATACTGTTTCAATATTATGAAACTACCAAAATATGCTCCTTTTATTTAACTTATTTCATATTCTGACTATTTAAGGATCTCAGTATTAAACTGTAGAGTCCCAGTTGGTTAGTCCCATTTTCTTGAATGAGACTGACAGCTGAATAAATATCTACAGCTGAATAAAGGCTTACGTATCTTCCAGGATGCTCAAGGCAGTCAGAGGCTGCAACAGGTAAATCCTTTATACCTCAGATATTTCCACGACATTAATGAACATGGGTAAGGCAATACTCAACCGTGGAACAAGAAAAAAAGTAGTGTAATGACATTTATAGGGCATGTAAAACTGATACATAAAGCTATACCATGTTGAGTCTTTTTTTGCCCAAGAGTAAGCAGTTTTATAAGACTTAAAGCTGAGATACAATTAATTATTCTTCTGCATTTGCATCTAATGCCAACTTTTTGCAGTGCTTATATGTGCAGTCTACTCTCTAGATATCATCTGAAATTTCCCAATTTCTGTTTGTTAAGCTGTTATGTGCCATTTTTTCCAGAAGAGGATTTGGCTTTCATGTCTCTAAACCAGAAACCTGAAGTGTGAATCAAGGACCTGGGGCAGGAAAACTGTATCTTCAGACAGATATTTTATTTTAAATCTTGGTATTTCCAACTTGACTTACTGGAAAGCTTTCCTTCTTTCATGGCCTCTAATAGCAACAGCTTACTCTGTTAGTTAAAGGTAGATATACACAATTGGATTATCGTAGAAATCCATTTCACTTACTTCATTCATTGTGCTCTTTCAAGAGCCAGAGTTAGGAAATAAGGCAACTCAGTCAAAAGTTAGGTTGTGTGTTCTCAGTTAGTTATCAATCTGCTTACAAAAAAAAAGAGCCTTATTCCAGGGTGGAGTCCCTTCTTGCAGTAGTCTCAGGGCACTGACTTCAGGGATGCTTTGCATAGGTCGAGTCATCATTTAGGATGGAGTTCTTCATAGAAACAAGACTAATTTGGTGAGCATTTGCTTTTACCAGATTATTTCCAACCTGTCTGAAGTACTGTTAGTGTAGGGATAGTATTGTCTGTGTGTGCTACATAAATGAAAAAAAAAAAAAGGAGGTTATATAAAAAGCCTGATCATAATTCCAAGTTTTGTCTTCACTGTTTTATTTATGGCATAGTATAGTCCTGGAGAAGGGGATATCTGTGGAAATCTCCTCCAAAGAGTAAGGAACAGTTATGTAAAAATGGAAATTAAAAAAATGATTGAGACAATTTAATTTATGACAGTCAAGGACATTTCTGTAAAACACAGCTCCACAACAAGTCTGAGAAAAGGTGGAGTGCTCAGTCAGAAGCTCTGGTGTCACTTCAAAAACATACATTTTGAGCTAGACTGAATGAGGAAGAAGAGTAAGGATAACAAGGGAGTGACATGAGCAAGTCCAGGCTTATGACTTTGCCAAGGATTTTGGAACAGATAAAGGGTGACAGAAGAGCAACTGCCAAGAGCAGAGCTGGCCAAAATAGGTTTAATCATTACTGAGTTTTTGTTGAAATGAGTGTCTAAACCTAAGATACATAGAAATATAGCAAAAAAAAAAAAAAAAATTCTGATTATGTTTTCACAGTATTTTCAGTTGGTACTTTTATTAATCATCCTATAGACAATGTTATAAATCTACTAATGACATTTGCCTTTATGGTCAACCTGTCCTTCAGCTCTATAAAGGGCTGAGAATTATTTTGACTGTTGTTTGCTAATATTTTATTACTTACAAAATAAAAAAGAGTAAAGTCCACTTCAAATGTGAAAATTACAGAAAAATATCAAGATTTTAAATAACAGTGAGATTTCAAGATATACATGGATGATTCACCCTAATTCACCTAGAAAGGTGTCAGAGCAAAGAACCTGCACTGGGACATTCAGGTACCAAGGAACTAGCTTGCCCTTTGGATGTAACTTTTTGCTGGTCAGACTGGGAATTTAAGGTGAATAGGTTCCAGACGTAACTCTCTCAGTTGAAGGTTTTTGGTTCCTGAGCTGCATCAGTACAGGGCTTTTAAACTCCACGAACAGGTCTAAGTCAAAAATAATGCTTGGAGTGTTGTCCTCAGTGACAGAAATGGCATTGTTATTGTTCCTAAGACTGAGAAAAGAAAATAGGGAAGATACTGTAGATGACCCCATGCTTTGGAATGGGATTCCCCAGAGAATAAGCTGATTGAAAAACAGCAGATACATTACTTATGTAGTCACCAGCATTCTTCAGGCGTGATGACTTGGACGCTTTTCTAATAACATATTTAGATACATAAATATAGAGTGGGTAAAGATGGGTCAAGAGCTGATCTTCGTTAGATTCCCGTTGACTCTCACATCAGAAAGGAGGAAACAACAAGGAGGGAGACTAGCCAGGAGAGGGCAGAATCATAAAAGCTAAAGGTGGAGACGATTGGAAGGTGAAGATGATGGTCAAATGTGCAAACTGCAAGAAAATGGGGAAGAGATTTGGATTGCCAGCTTCGTGCAGGATGAGATTTGCAAAGTGCTCTAACATAAAGGGAACAAGGCAGCATCTTGGACAGATGAGCAGGGTGGAAGTGGGTCACAACTGGAGCTCGCAGATCTGCTCAGCTGACACATGATGCAGATTAATGGGACTTTGTCGAACTATTTTCTTAATCTTGGTAAATGTAAGACTTCAATATAGCAGCTTTTTTTGAAACAGGATGTAATTTAAGGCAAGAATGTTCCCTCAAAAGTAAATAAACTGGAAACGAATAGGATGTTATGTTCTATTAACACTAATCACAGCCTTTTCTGATTGTTGAATTTTCTGAACACTAGATCCCTGGTGGAGCTGTTCCTGCTTTCTCAATCTTTTTCCTTTTTTGTTCAATGAGATTGAAAATCTATGATATTTATTTTACATCATTCAGGGAGGAATACACTCCTTTAAGTGTTGTATATCTTTAGTATCTGAAAGGTAATTCGAATTTGCTTGATGCTTATTACACAGGCCTTGCTGTTCTCTTTTTTATAGTTGACTGATTTTATTTTATCATATATATACACAATTGTAATGGTGCCCATTTAGTCACTATGACTTTAGCCTGATGTACTGTTATCTTAATCAAAAGTACTACCTGACGTAAAAACTACAGGTACAAGTACCACTTACATGTCTTCAAAATGATCCTTACATTTATTTCCAGTCCCTGGGATTTGATATTTGAAAACATGCAGAGTGTATATAAAAAGGCATATAGAATTCATGCATTTGAGACAACAAACACCGGTAGGAAACAAATTTCCTTTGTCTGTTTGGTCAAAGGATGACACTGTCTCTATTTATGCTCACAACATTTTCCTCCTCTGCTGCTATTGTGCCCTGTTCCCTCACGTTATGAGAGCTGAAGGGAGATCTCCCTTCCCTGTTTAATCATTTAGGTAAGCATTTGCAGTTATAAGTATATTTTGAGCCTCCCTTGATACCACTACGGAGTGTTTTTAATGACTGAATTAAGTATGAACTAGGTAGATCAAAGCCTTGTGGAAATATGTCTTTGTGATGTGAGTGCCATAAGAAACAGAGCCCTAGAATCTTCTCTGGTTTAGCTATATGGAAATTGTTATTAATGCATAGCCTAACATCTCATGCAGTAGTTATGAAAGTCTTTTCTCCTATGTTCACATAACTCAGCAAATGACATATAGTAGTTTGAAAATACAGCTAATATTTAAACAAGATGGATTAACATCTAGCACAATGGAACTGGACTGAAATTCTATGAAGACAATGAATCTGCTTGTTTGTTTTTTGCAGATAAACCCAAAACTCAGCATGCTGAAGATACAAGTTCGTTTTCACAGCCAGTAGATGGAGCCTGACACCTCTCGGCAAGATTCATTCACTTCAGTATAACATGTGAATTCTTATTTGAAACAGAAGAGTAACCCTTACTTCCTTTTCTTTCGGCTTAACTTGTTGTTGTGGATAAGATTTGCAATGAAAAAATAATGTTAAAACATTACTTACCTGTTGAAAGACAGATTCAGATACTATGATTTTGTAGAAGGCAGTGGGGAAGCTTATCGGTGCTACCTTAAAAGTCTCTTGCCTCTGAATTGTTCTGGACGATGTATATTCTGGCACAAGTTTTCGCTGAGAATCAACACAAGTGTTATGCCTATGTGAAACTGAGGGCAATAGGACAATGTGGGGCTAAAGAAGGCATGCTCTGGAAACCTTTGGTGCTTAAGGATAGAGTTAAGCAAGGTTTTACATGTTTTACTGAATCTTGGCCTTGATTTACTTAATTTATTATTGACAAGAGGTAAATACTGTATTAATGTTTTTGTCTTGTGAACACAGAAAATGCAGTCTTAGTCCCTAGATTTTAAAGAAATCCTAAATAGAAGGATTGTCTGTCTGAGGGTTGTCTTTCTCATTTTCCTGTCCTCAGGTAGACTTGGCAAAATTTGTATGTGCAAACTACTAATACACTCACTCCCCTTCCAGAATTAGTAAGATATTATGTAGGCTCTTCCACCTTGGTGTCACGATTATGGCAAACTGTTTATTTTCAATATTACAGGTATTTTTTTCCCTATTGGATGGATACTTCTTTCTATTGTCTTGGTACATAATACTCTTCTTCACAAAGGACACAAAGGACACAATTGGTTTGGTCTGAAGTGTTTGGCCCTCTGGACAGCAAGAGACCAATTCCAAGTGATGTGGCTAGGCAGTTACAGCATTTGGCATATCTCTTGCTCCTAAGGCTCTGCTACAACCTTCCCATCCACGTGGCTTTTTCCCCCCTGAAGAGTGTGCAAGTAAGCCTTGGTGGGGGCATCAGCTGTCCATGGCTAACTACCTTGCAAAGTCTTTGATATGGGGATAAGCAACTTGTGCAAAATAAATCTTTAGCAAATGGGTCTGTAAGGTATGCTGCAGGAAAAAAATGATTAATGAAAAATGATCAAACACCTGAGAAACACAACACTAAACATTTAGAAATAGAAAATTATTAAGTAGCCTCCTTTCAGGATCTGATTTTGAACATTCTCAGGTGACACCAACAATACCATTGGTATTGTTATTAATTTGTTTTCAGTTATCAAACCACAGGTACTCATCTGGAGCAGCTTGGGCTGGGGACTAATGCCAGATCTAAAAAGCCTCCATAAAACATGCGTAAGAAATTATGAGAACTGAAGGTTACTGTGGGAATTTGTATTTCATCTTTAACTACAGCAAATGCCATTGCAATTACAGTAATAGCAACAGAAACAGAGCTGAACTAGAAAGATGACAGATGATCGGCAGTAGGAGGGGATGTCCGCATTCAGCATGAGTCACAGTGAGTTTGCAGATAAAATGCAGTAAAATAGTTTGGCCAGGACAGTGTGAACAGACACTAGGAGAGATAAAGTCAAGTGATTCTTTGAAGGTGGTCTGATCTTTAAATATGCTGCAGATTAGAGAGGTTGTGAGAGGACTGAAGCCTTGCTGAGTAGGGGCTGGATCATTATTCCCAAGCTTTTCTCAGCATGAGGAAATGAAGGAGTCATGTTCCTACAGATAATGCAGCAGTGCTGCCCTGGCCCTTCTGCCAAGGCTATGCAGTCTTGCCCAGTGTCAATCATCTACAGAGATAGCACAACGTTACACAGGAACAATTCTGACCTCAAACAATCTGACTACATGAGGACACAGCTTGGTGAACTGAAAAGATTTTTTAAAATTCAATCAAGCAAACTTCTGTGAATAAGGAGAAAACAAGATGAAGAAATCTCAGCTGCTGTTAAAGCTCACTCTAGTGAATTTGCATAGGGTACCCAGCAAATGACACCAGTTGGTGTACTTAATGCAGTTCTCTGCTTCATTTGTAAGCAACTCCACTCCTTCATGCCTTCTTCTCATTTGTAAAATTCATTTTGGACTAAGCTATCTCCTTCACTACTTTCCAGACTCTTCAGAGAGTTATTTCCTGCCTTGGTAAGCACACAAGAAACAATGATAATGACACAGGCAAACATTCAGAAGCACATATCTTTTGAATAAACAATTAAGTATGAATGTGACTAATTGCTCATTCATATGGCTCAGTAACACTGGATCATGGCCTTGCTCAGAAATCACATTATCTCAGTGTTGGTTTTGAACTTTTTATGTTTAACCATTGTCTTTATTTTCTGTTGCTCATCTCCTCTGTGCTATTACATACTCTTTAATCTGGTGATGGAAGCTTATATGTTCACTGGCAATGGGTTTGTTACCTCTTTTCTGAAGCAGTTAGGACGTCTTCTGGCTCTGGAGCTAAAGTGAATGCTGACTACTTTTGATACAGAGGAATGTTGCAACATAGTCCATTACCAGTTGATTAGAGGAGCAGAAATAAACCTTGAGCACGAAGCTGTAGTTCCCTGCTCAAATGACACTAAACCTATTTATAGATACAGGGTAGGCAGAAAGTAGATGAGGAACCAAAACATTAAGGAAATCATTTTCTCAGTCACTACCAGGCAATGACAGAATTATCTTACTAGTATTTAGCTTTTGATATTAGAGAGCAGAAAGTGTGTGAAGGGCTCTGGGACAGCCACATCCAACTCCCTGCACTCCCAAGTAGGAGCACCACATTGCTTGGTGGCAAGGGGAAGCAACTGTGGAAAGGCTGAATGGTCTGAGGTGGACAAGCATCTGAACAGAATGTGCAGTGTCCACGTTTCCAGGGAAGTGACTGAAATTAATTACATCCTTCACGCTATTTTTAGATATTCTCTAATCCCTTACTCTTGAGGACTGAATGATGAGTATAGTAGAAATGATTGTGATGGGAGACTGCCAACAATCAAAGCTGGCAGATGCTAAAATTGGAAGCATTGAAATGTTAATGGATGGTGCAAGATTTTTAAAGATTTGAAATATTTGGATGAATATAGTGAAAGTCTGACACACTGAAATGATAGCAAAGGATTTTATTCACTGGCTCCATTCAAACAGCACAATTGCATAAAATATTATCCTGGAAGCAGACAAGAGGCCCACTTCTACTATAGTTATAGACCTGCAGAAAAGAAATAATACAAAAATTGATGGATTTATACCAAAGGTGAATTTGAACAGAGAATATTTTGCACCAAAAAAAATACATTCAGGCCTCAGACAGATTGGGATTTGTAGTAAATTGCCATCAACAGCTTTAACAGGAGTGGTAATGAGACATAAAAGTTTATGGTACCACACAACTCTAAGCCCTTCTTCTGAGAACATTAAAGAAGGATTAAACAGCAGGAAAATCAGACATTTTAACACAACATGTTTAAGGTCACATGACATAAACTTCTATTTTCCATGAAGTAAAGCATATCTGCATTATTACATATTGCCACTGCTCTGGTAGAGGCTGTCAGGACATCCCACAGGCTGTAAATGCTGCACGTACCTGCGAGATCTTTAATAATGATGACAAAACTGGCTGTCTGTGCCCTAGCTCTGCAGGCTACATGCTGCTTCACACCCTGCGTGTTGATCACTGGAAAGGGAACGAAGAATTCGACCACTCCCCACTGTCGTAATCTCTGACCAGTAACAAGTTGTCCAGCTTCAACAGAGGTCTTTCTCTGGAGACACTCACTCCAGGACTTCGGTGCTGTGCAGTCTTGCATTGACTTGGTGAACACTTCAGCCAGGATAAGGTCAGTGAAGAAAAGAAAAATGAGGCCATAACCTGTAGTGGAGCAGTCATTTCCAAGCTGATGTCTGCGGATGATGACTGCCCTCCTTGCTGCTGGTAAATGATCCGAAAGGAGTTGCAGAGAGGTGAGGGTTGGTCTCTTTTCTTAAGTGATAGGACAAGAGGAAATGGCCTCGAGTTGTGGCAGGGGAGATTTAGATTGGGTATTGCAAAAAATTTCTGACGTGGTTGAGTAACCATCCCTGAAGGTATTAGAAAGACATGTGGACCAGGTGCTGAAGGACATCGTTTAGTGGTGGGCTTGGCAGTGTTAGGTTAAGGTTGGACTTGATGGTCTTAAAGGTCTTTTTCAATCTAAAATTTTCTTTGAATTCTGCGAAACATACAGGTCCTTTCTACAATGCTGTTCTTCTGCACTTTTGCTGAGGAGAGAGTTTTGCATGTTAGCCAAGACAATTTAGCAGGTTGAATGGGATTTCCTAGATAATGAAAGTGTTAATAAGAGTTTCAGCAAAAATACTGAAGAAGTTGGCTTCTCCTCCTCTGAAATTACATAAAATTTACTGTTTGAAAGGTATAGTGTGAGATAGGTAATTAAAAATCTATTTCCTTTTATTTCAGAGGTATTATTCAGGGTTTATGCAGACTTACGAGACAACAATATGCAGCCTGGCCATAGCATCAATTTCACACAGCTAAATAGGAGTCAGCCTTTCTCAGGAATCCTTGCTTGCTACAAATCATCCAAAACCTTCTGAACCGTTAGTCAGGGCCCACTAGGGGAAAAGGAGAAATGTGAAGAGAGAAGGCAGAAGGGATCACATTATTTATTTGAAGAAGACTAATTAATTCATTGAAAGAAAGAGGTTTAGTTCTAGAAGCATTGAAAAAGTGTTAAGGACAGTCATAAAACTGAACAGGAAACTAAAGTGGAAACAGCACAAGCAGAATGAAGATGGAAAATTAAGGCCAGTCTGGGAATTCAAACGCTGAGATTTCACTGAAGTAGTAAACACAGGACTAATTTGCCAAGTAAGGTCATTAAAGAAAAAAGAGTTTGATGACTTGTGGGGAAGACAGACTTTTTTAATTGAGAGAGTAGATTTAAGGATTTAGTGGCACAGCAGGAACATGGAGAAGAGATAAACATAAAAGGCTTGTTGGACTCCACACACTTTTCCTGTTCAGCAATGCGTGTACCTATTTAACTCCTGTCCCTGATTCGTTGTTCTAAACAAAGGCAAGTAAAGGCCAGAGGAGGACAGTTCGGTCAGGTAGGAGAACTGCAGCCAACTGAGCACTCAGAGTAAAGACACTGAAATTCAGAGAAAAGAACAAGTTACATCAGAGAGGAATTTGAACTAATTTGTCATTTTGCTGGAGTTAGATAGCACTCTCACCAGATTAAGGGAGAAGTACATAAAAAGTGTCATCAGTTAAAACCTGTCATAGTCCGGTTCCAAGACTCGGGGACAGGGAAAGAGGTCTTTTTTCCCCTTCCTTTGACAGTTCCTAAAATTGTTAACACAGCTTTTATTGACTGATTCACATGGGTTACAGGGAGAGTGAGAGATACTCAGGCAGATAATTACATTCTTCATAAACTCGTTATTTGAAAGTTAGGGGAGGTGGAAAGCAGATAACAGCAACGGCCATGTCCCGTAACAGACAGGAGAAAGAAAAGGCAGTGACTATGCAGTGGAATTTGCCAGAATAAACCCTTTAAGTCCATTGTATGGGAACATGCTGAGTAACTATTTAGCACCAAGAACAAATCATTGGACTGTCCCAGCACCCATCTGTGTTGTAAGGGAAGGCAAAGCGTTCCAGAGGTGTAAATCCTGTGGGGCAGCCAAGAGCTGCAGGAAAAGTGGAGGAGCTGCTGAACCAGTCAGACAGGACTAGCTGGGATTTGAAAAGTATAACAAGCTTTGAACTCTGCAGATTTCTACAGGTGGCAAATGGAAAGGGATCATGTTGTGGTGTGGTGGTCAACGGCACACTGTGAAAAACACTTTTATGCAGTGGTTCCCTTGTGAAAGGGAAATTTGGAGGGTCTAGATGTCACTCATATTACCTGAGAAGGCAATTGATATTGTCCCAAAACTATGAATTCAGCCTGTTTCTGTTATACCAGTCACTTCACAGGAATATTTTCTGTCTGCTACACTAAAGAACAATAATCTCTAAGCAAGACATGAAGGGTTAGCCATTTTTATGCAGCCCTGTGGCCAGAAGCTGATGTTTGACAAAAACTTTTGCCCAGGTCTTTTTTCCACTTAACAGATTTTGATTTTTATTTTTTCTCACAGAGAAAACAATCATATCTTCTGGTCTCCCTACAAGTCTTATTTATTCCCCCTTCTTGCCTGCACCCCAGACCAGTGCCATTTTTTCAGTTTCTGTTTTTCTGTTTAATTCTTTTTGGGAAGTAGCAACAACTTTCAGTGCTGATCGCTTTGAGCCTTGCCTGAGTGTTTCCCTATGACCACTTTTGCACTTGTCCTGTTATCCGTTCTACAGCCATCTAGCTGTTGGTGCAGGTGAAGCTGTAAAAAGTGCAATTAGTCTGCGACATACCATATTTCACACTTGTCTTTTAATTTTAACCTCATGAATTGGAAACTCAGTACAGCGGTCAGGGGGTTGGCATTAGGCTGCTTCCTTTCCATGTTAAAGCTGTTAGCAAATAAGACATGAAGCTCTTTCCTCTCCCCTCCAGCTTAATGGTGAAATCTGCCATGCAGAACTCTCTTTTCCCAGATCTCCTTCCTACCTACTTTCTCATCCATCCCTAATACTACGCTAAGAGTCATCATAATTTCTTGCTGTTCTTAGTGTCTTATTCAGATTCCTGCTTGGATTTCTCAGTCCTCGCAAATCAGTTTTAAATCTCTGTCTCTGCCTCAAAGGACCAATAATCTACTATTTTGTGTATTCTGGCTCTCATTTCTCCTCATGAGCTTTCTTGCTATTTTTGCTTCATTTTATACTTCTCATCAAACCTGTTCTCATTCTGTTTTCCTTTTTGTCAACATTCTTTTCTTCCTTTCTCTTTATTCTCTGCTAATAAAAAAAAAAAAAAAAAAAAAAATCCTCCCTATAACACACTTCTTCCAGTAAAGTTTTCAATAATAATCCCACCAAACACATTAATCAAAGCCCACTGAAGGCTGTGGGAAGACTTTAATGGACTTTGCATCAGGCACTAAGCATGGTAGTCTCTGTGGCTGCCTTGCATTGTAATCTGCAGATTAGACTTCAGGAAGATTTAGTGAATCCAACTTAGTTTTCTTCCTGGCAACTAAATTTTTTGGTATGTTTAAAGTACACCAGCTATTTTAATCAATGTAACTGGATGTATTTGTAAATTTAATCTGAAAAGGAATAAATCTTGCATAATCTTCAAACCCAGAGATTGTCTAAATAAGGAAAGGATTGAAAAGAAAGGAAAACACCACGAAAGTAATGGATTGAGAACTTCCTGAAGACAAGAAGCAGGTATAGCCAAATGCTTGAGTCAAGGATTATTTAAAATTCCTTTGACCAGTGTACTTTGTGAAATGGATCAAATACTGTTTCTATTAGATGACAGGGGTTCATTTCCTTTCCTTAGATAAACACTTTAAGGTGCCAGACTCCTCTGTGAGATGATAAATTACTTCCTAGACGTCATCATAAAGGAAGTTGTTCCTTATAACTGTTCTAAATCTGTTACACATCAAATTTCCTGTGCATGGCTGCCACTCTGCAATGCTTTCCAAACTCTATTTCACAAATTCTCAGTGTGTCTTGTAACATCAAGACACTCACTTTCCAGCTCCATCTTTGGCACTGTTCTCAAAACACAGGAGGTCATGGATTAGATTTGTAAATTAGTATAGCACATCCTGCCTACCTTGAATTACAAAAAATACACAATTTGGATGAGTGATTTATGAATTTGTAACTACACGTGGGACTGTTCTATGTCAGTTCAGCCTGGTGAAGATGAGTACAGCTGAAATCTGCTTATTTCAGTGATAGGAAATTAAGGAAGAAGGTTATTGCCCTCTTTGTTTTGGAAAATTTAGATTGTGGTTTATGTGTCATACTGGAAATAACAATCTGAGATTCTGCCTGATCTCATGCATCTCAGATTGCCTGATAGGCCAGTAAATATCATGCCAGGCCTTTTGGGTCTTCACCCATTTCCTTTGCAAATGTTTAAATAAGGTGCACTCTCTTCTTACAGCACTTGACATTTGAGAAATGTTCTCTGTCAGAGCATTTGTTGAAGTTTAATTAGTCTACATGTCATCAAATTAATTTCTTCATTGTCATGAAAAATTGCAGAGTCATAGAAAAGTAGAGAAGTTTTTGCAAGATCACAGACTTCTTCCTTGTGTGACAATTGCATAAATGGAAGGCAAAATACCTGTTGCTTGTCTTTGGGTTTTTTATCACCAGATATTCTTTATGTTGAGATCTGAAGCATGTGTCTCTGAGAACAGCTATTTTCAAATAAATATTTTCTATTAATTCCTAGTTTTGAGTTACATGACAGACACTTTCTTCCTTTGAGCCCCAGCCTTTTTTTTCCTGTCACTGAAACTGTATGCCTGGCAATGGTCTTTGGTGTTACTTAACCAAGTTTCAGGTGGGCTTCAGGAGTCATAAATTTCCTTCACCTAGTAGTCCTATAAGAACACATTCGACAAGTGTTTCCATGTGACCTTTTCTTTCATCTAGAAAATTATTCCAGTTTTCATATAGTTCTGCCCTTGGTCTGACTCTATAATGCCACCATCAACACACATTTTTAGAACAGCTTTCTGGATTGATGTATTCACATGCAATTAATTGAAACCGCTAAGAGATAAGCATGTAGTAACCTGAGGCACAGGAGTGATCCCATCAAAGACAGAAACTGTAATTACTTGGTTTGCATAAATGTTTGGAGAATATTACAGAGAAGCATGGCTGGAACAGAAAGAAATGCATGTGGAATGGATAAAGGAATGGTAAAAAAACACAAGTCCTTGGCATATGTATTTGTATTATTACTTTTGTTTTAGCTGTAAAGCTGTTTAGGACATGATTACTCCACTGCTTTGCCTTTCAGTGACAAACCTGAAGGTCTTAGAAAATAATAGTTTAAGTTATTCCATGCTGGTGTTTGTCAAGCAGCCTTTCAAACACTAAATATATTAAAAACCAAGCTGGTGTGGCCAGGAAAAATTGAGCAAAGTAAAATGTGAGCTGGCACCAGAAAAAAATCGAGAAGAAACGTGACCTACTCCAGGCTATTACAAAGTCATTAAACAGGAGGGCTGAAAACCACCACTCTGAACAGTACAATCAAAGCACTTGGTTTTGCACTGTAGAGATCATATTATGTTAATGTGAGAAATGTAGTTTGGATATATGCAGACGTTCAACGTAGTTATGTTTAGATTCTGCAGCATTTTAAAGTGCACTCAGAAGCTGCTCCTCAAATTCTGGAGTGATCAGTCTCATTTCCAAAGGTAATGAATAGAGAAGAAGTACTAAAAGCTGTATTTAAACCTCTGGATTGCTGTACCTGGCAGCAATTCCTTTCCCTTGAGACTGCCCTCCAAAATTTCAAAAGCTAGTGAGCATATGACTTTATTCTAAAAGAAAGAAATGTGGCCTTTCTGCCAGTAATTTTGTTCTGATGTTGGGCACGGTACTGGGCATTTGGATAACTGAATGTTTGATCTGAGCAAGGGTTCTGTGGCCATGATTCCTGCTTGTAAGATACACGCAGAAGTGCTCTTTCTGGCCATGTCAGTGTGGAGGTAACAGCCTCTACTTCATCTCTAGCCCAATAGAGATGAAACCAGCTCCAGCACTTTCATATATCTTCCATCTTGAAAAGATGCATTTATTTTCTGCACACATTATTTCACTGAAGGCAACACCGAAGAGGAAAAGACAAATGTATGATTCATATACTAAAGAGTGATATCAACCTTTTCATCTACTAGTGAACTTGTTTTGAGAAGTAAATTGCAAGGTGACCCTGTACGAACACTAACCTGTCTATTAGCAGAATAGACTAGTTGTTTTGGTGACTGAAGGAAGAAAAGAAAATTACTGCCACAGTTATGCCCAGTTCACACGGAAAATAAGCATTGGAAAGAAAGATTTATTGAGATTTCTTGACTGGGAATTCAATTCCCTAGAAAAATTCATACCTGAGTACGTGTGGACTGTTTATGACACTAACTGTCCCTTCACATCCTTAATTTTATTAGAAAGAAAAAATACCCATGGCTCAACATCAGAAAATATAACTTAGGGGGACGGAATCTTCTAGTAAGTTTGCAATTCCTCTGTCCCTGCAATGTCTCTAACAGTCTCCAGTGCACTTCCAGGGCAATCCCAGTGCTGCCCCTCCTCAGCTGGCTGCAGGGCTGCAGGACATCCAGGCTTGAGGTTCAAGTTCTGAACTCAGATGACTGTGGCACTGCGGGTTTTGGGTTTTTTTTTTAAATCTAAAAAGCAAGTTTGGACCTTTGTCACAGAGTACAGATATTTGACCTCAGCGTAATGGTATCTGTCAGGGCATAGGGAAAATTCTAAATGCTTCAATCGTCTGAATAGGCTGGTAGCTATGACACCCGCTGTCTCAGGCAGTCATCACCTGGATTATCAAAAATCAGAAGACAGTTCTAGTGAGGTGCAATGTTTGTAATGATTTTACCATAGCTAATAATTATTTCCAGCATTTATTTTCCTTAATCTGTCAGCCTTCACTGATGTGATTTGTGTTGTTCCTGAAATCTTGTCCTCCTTCAGGTTTTACCAGTGAAAAATTCTTTTTTATTCTATTACTCCTGCTGTACCTCCAATCAATTTTCAGCATGTCCCAAAGAAGATTCTACTCCCCACCCTCCAGCTTAGTGGTGCTGCTACTGACTTTGTTCTTGATACTGTAGACATCCTCAACACCAATTTGTAGTCCTTACTTCTCACATCACTTACAAAGCCTGAAAATGTCAAGGTGTCTGAGATTTGGGATCAGGACCTAATGACTGATATTGGCCTCTTCTTTCTCCATTTTCACACTGAATGGCCAATATTTTAATATTGTCTTTTATATTTAGATTACAAGGACCATGTCAGAGGCAAGCTTTCTGGACTGCGTGGCACAACAGGCTGGGGTAAAAGAGTGACTTCTTACCACTGCAGCTCCCAATATGGGAAACTATTAGATGAGTACATGGCCTTACACAATAATACGCCCAGGGTTCCAAATTATTTACTTTTATTTGCATGTTTGTAACATCTAGTAGCCCCCATCAAAGATTACTCTAGTGACAAATTGTAGTCCGGGGCTCTGAGTACAGAAAATGCAGAAAATACCTTTCCCCAAGAAACTGTCAAGGAAAATTTTTCCCTCATGTGACCTCACTTGTGAGACTGGATGTATTCCAGCACAGGGGAGACCTTTGGATCTAAAATGTATATAAACTGAAGTACACAAATCCAGTAGCAATACAGATCTTAAAAAACGTCAGGACCTTGCCTTTACAAGAATAGCTCAAGAGCCGGACAGTTTATCATGGCTGCCCTGCCTAATATGGGAAGCAGTGAGCAATAGCAGCACTTGGGAGGAGGCAACACGACTTGCTGGAGCCTTGGTGTTGTGGTTTAACTCCGGTGAACACTTGGTTTGTGTGATAGGACACCACATATGCTGACACCCATGGGGCTAAGAGACTGCCTCTTAATGCATCCAATCTCATAGGGCTTGTTGGCAAATATATTTAATTTTCAGTGTGGGAGATAAGGTCTCTAATTTATGACAGTGAAAACTCCTTTGGCATTAGGAAGACCACCACCGTGTCTGCCCTGAAAGGCACTGAGGTATCCCTTGATGCCTTCAGAGGCATTAGATGCAAACATCTACTGACGAGTCTGCTGCCATGAGAAATCCAACTGGGCTTGTACTTTCAGTTCTTATGTGCCCCAAAAGAACCTTGCCAATTGTACCTTGTCATGTTTGGGAAAACTCAAAAATGACTGAAAGAACAGCTAAGAAAAGCTGAGAAATCACTTCCTCAATTGATTTAATGATGTTCTAAGGCATACATAAAACTCTGCTTGCAACTGGAAGACACCTCTCACAGTCTTGACTTGTTTCCAAAAGGAGTAAAAGATACAACAACTAAGGAAATACAAAAGCAATGAAGAATGTAATTGACCTTCTTCACAATCATTTTCCTTGAAATAAAACATCTTGTGAAATACAAAAGTGCCAGGTCTGAAGAAAAAAGAAACTCATACATTGATTTGAATATTACTGCATGGAGAAAAAAGAATGAGAAATTATTTTTCCATTAATGTGTTGGTTATAAACAACATAATTCAAAATAGTTTGATTGAAATCACATAATGAAAAATAAAAATGGTTACAAAATTTTAGCACCAGGGACTAAAAACAGAACATTAACAGAAATTGATTTATTTACTTCCCCCTGGCAGAGATGAATAACCCCTGGAATTGCAGCCGTACTTCTTGCCTGTTCAGCTTCACTGTTTTCAATGTTCACAATTAATTTTACAAAAAAACCCCTAAACCTCCAAAATTTTTGTTTATCCTGATTGTTTTACCTTACTTCTGTGGAAAGTGCCCTTTTGACAGAATATTCTTTGCATTCTTTATGTTCTTTAACATATTTCCTGCAAACAGAGAAGAAATCATTGCACTCCTGGAAATAATTTTGTGATACTGATATTCTACCACATGAAGAATCACTTCTAATATGTTTTTATTTTTCATTTCTTCATTTGCTTCTTTTCACACCAGGCACTGGACTCTCTCAGTAAGCCCTCCCTGTCACTCAGCCACAAAAGGCAGTTATAAGATTTTAGCTCATTTTCTAGTTTGTTGCCACTGTGATTTTTTCCTTTATTTTCACTCTGTTGTATGTATTGTTGAAACACGATTTTGTTTGTAACTGTTACTGTACATAGGTACATGCACGGCTGCTGTGCTTTTCGCAAACACAGGCAGAAGTTTGGACTTCCACTTGTTGGTCACCCGCTGAGGCTCGACTGCTACAGTTGCCTGATGCCTACATCGCTTATGGGAATGTAACATAAAGCTATCAGGATGGTAGACCGGTTGTCATCAGGCTTGCTTGACAATACTCCTGAAGATATTTTCCAGGTTGTCTTTCCACAAGAACAGAATTTAGAAGCATGGATGTTGGTAAATCAAATTATCCTTTGCTGCAAAATGGGTTCAGAATGTTTGCTGAACCCTGTGAGCTAAGCCCAGACTAATGGCTGCAAGATGACAAGAGTATACCAGGTGTATTTCTCATGTCTAATAAGAACAGAAGTGTGCCCAGGACTAGGTTTAGTGCTGACTGAAAGCAGCTGGACCATCAGGTTTTAGTGTGCTGTAAGTGTGACAGACACTTGCCAGGGAACCGAGCCTAGAGGGTGACATCTCCAGGCCAAGAAGATTTTAAAAGCCCAGGGGTCCATACACAGGAGCTTGGTGCATGCTCATGGGAGAGAGCTTTAAAGGGCTATTGGTGTGTCATATGCGGAGAAAACAGGAGTGTACTTCCGTGTACACTTCTGGCTACTTTAAAAGAAAGTTGAAGGTGTGCTTTTCAGAAACATTAATTATTTGTCTCATTCAAATCCTTATCTAAAATTTCCATAATAAATGCATTTCTAGCATTTTCATCAAACATTGCATATGTCTGAAAGGATATTAAATATTAATACTGGGAAAAGGAAGACTGTTCTCTCTTCTTCCTCTTCTAAAGTCCTCCTTTGATTTACTACTTTCTGTAGTCCAAAATGTAAATAGTGTCACAGCAAATAAGTGTTTAGTGTCTGTGAAGTTTATTCTATTGGTCTATTTAGGTTCTTAACTCTGAGTTATAATGCATATAAATTAGTGGCCAGTGAGTGTTGTTTAATTATCTAGAAGCCTTGTCATTGACAAAGTGACCTGTGCTGGTTTTCTTGCCAAGAAGAATTGAAGTTGTTATGCTAAACTCTGGACAATTTGATGTAAATATTTACCCACCCAATAAAGAGGTGCTAAAACTTACTCAGCCTCAGGATGTTAACTCCTGGAGATCACACAAGTTCACATAGAAAGCCGGCTTCATGTTACACAAGGGAAACTTCAGATCTCACTATAGTAAATGAACAGTTGCTCTAACAGGGTGATGATAAGGAGAAGTTTGGACTGGATCATAAGCATGCCTGAGAAAAATTATATACACACAGAGGGATCCACCTCTCTGTGCTCCCATATGGTGCCCATCACTGTGTGCTGACAGGGTGGGGTTTTTTCAGTTCTGAGACTGAAGGTCAATGCAAAGATGTAGATCTTGATGCCTACAGTCATCTAATGCCATCAGAGATGCTCTAAACTATCCTGTCTGGCCTCCACTTGGAGCTCCAGAAGCGCCCTTTAAGTCTTCTAGCACGTAAATACCTTAGCTAGGCAGGGGTGGGTCCAATGGGATGAGACATGGGGGTGTGAGTAACTGAATGAAGCTCTTATCCTCCATAAGGAGGATAGGGTAAATGTCTTCCCAAGGTTTGGAGTTTTGGTCTCTCTTTCTGTCAAAATCAAGTAGAAAATAGCTGGTGACTTTTGTTTTAGCGGTTTGTTTCTGTATTTCTCCTGTGAGGGACAAACTGACACAGTATTTGATGAGATGAGTGATTAGAGGTATCCTGGTTTTATTCTGAGATGTGGAGAGGGTTTGCTGCTCAAGAGAGTATCAGATTTATTGGCTTCATATTTCTGCCAGAGAGCTCAAACCACTCTTCTCTGGATGTCCATCACTTGTGATCACTGGCGTAACCAAGCTGTCTCCCAGAGTGAGACAGCCAATACTTGAGCAGCAAATTTGGATGGGAAAGGACTTCATGGCCTGTAGTCAGTAGGACATCTACTTCTGTTCTCCCTGTCCATTCCCTTCTGACTCAGGAGTGATCAGGCTTTGCCCTTAGAAGCTGACTGAGGCACGTTCCCGGGCTCTGAAGCGTGGCACACAGCAGTCAAGCACTTGCAGGCCCATAGTGCTGCCACTGGATAAGGTTCATTGAACTTACACACCATGTGCTTGACCCCCAGGCCAACCAGCTGCATTATCCTGGGCAGTTCTGCCCCCTTTGAGACAGAAGCCCTGCAATCGGGGTCATCTACATCCCTCCGGGGAAGGGACAGCTGCTATATTTGGTTTCCATCTGCTACTTGGCCTCTCTGGTCAGTGAACTCCAGAGAGATGTGTTTGTTAAGCACGGCCTTACCAAAAATGTTTTCCTGCAAACATAGCATAAAGGATTCCTGCTTGCTCCACGTTGTTGCCCCACTGCTGCCTCCCAGTGCAGGTTGCATGCCGCTGGCTCACGCTCCTGAACATCACATGAAGAACAAGAGGACCACAGGGGTTGTCAGGGTGGAGTTTCTGAAGAGACATGGTAGGAATAGGAGTAGATCTCATGTGACATTTCCTTCTAGGGTGTTTTGGAAAGCTTCAGTGCACTACAGAGTGTGGGCATGCTCTCAGAAAGGCTGCAGAGCCCCACACAGTCAGAACTGACCTCGGCTCACTTCCCTGGGGACTCTCAGGACATCCCATGGTCAGGACAGAACAGAGTCAAAGGCTTTCATCGCCATAGCTGCCCCTGGGAAAAGCATAAGAGGCCAGTGGAGAGGTACCCCTTAATGTCATTAGTCAGTGAGCAGGGACTGCTGGTGGTCTCAACCATTTTGTAGAAGACAAATGCAATGACTGTATCAGCAGCTCTGGGTAGGCAGATGTGCTGTTGTCTGTGCTGACATCAGTGCTCCCACATGGGGTCATGGGGCAACAGGATAATTCAGGCTGCAAGGGACCCCAGGAAATCTCCTGCCCAAGCTCCTGCTCAAAACAGGGTCAAGATATGAAGATGGACCTGGTTGCTCAGGGCTTTATCCAGCTGCGTCTTGAAAACCTCTCTGGGCAACGCGTTCATATTCACTTCCACCCACTATCCACATTAGACAAATTGAAGTCATTGTGGATACATCCATCTGTGCTGAATTCAAACGCTCCTTTAGAAGCTTCCTGAAAGCTCTCATTTTTTTCCTATACAGAAACTGGGGAACAGAGAAATTCATTTTGCCTCCAATAAATTGCAAAGTTTATCTGTATATTTGCTGTCTGCTGCAAATCAAGCACCAACATTGTCAAGATTATCAGGGAAAGCACATTTTCTCTTAAAATTATACAGAATTAAGGCAGATCTGCTGAGCTTAAGTTGTTTCCAACTTCTTCCAAGAGAGGAATATCCTAGTTTGCAATTTCATCTTCCTAAATCAGAAATATTTACAGAGAATTATAGCAAGATCTTTTCTGGGATTTTTGTTAGAAGCCAGTAGTAATCTGAAAAAGAAATGATCTGACAATGAATATGTATACACATATTTGGAGTGCCAGAAACTGCTATGCATATATTTAAAAACACTCCGACAAAAAGGTTACTGACTCTGTATACCCCAGAACTGCCACTTGTTGATCATACAAAGCAGAAGTGTTTGTTCAAGTATCAGATAAATACAACAAATAACATAAAAGAAGCAGGGACAGATTATTAGCCTATGTTAAGAAAATATATCAATGCTATTCTTGATTTGTTTTTCGCTTGTCCTGAAGTGGAAGTAGAAGATGAAGAACATACGCAAGAAAAATTTGCTTTCAGGGGTTAATTTTGCTCCTTCATTCTTCACCACATAAAATGCACTTTTACAGGACATCAAAACCATAAATTGACATAACCAGAGCCAGGCTAATTTATATCTCCAGAGAATTTGGCTCCACATGTGTCGGATTGGAGCTTCCATTCTGTGACTCTCTCTCCCGTTTCCTTTGCTGATATCTCCCTTGCTGTCTCTTGTCGGCTGCAGCAGGGAAACCAATGGCTCCGACCACCCACACTGCATGTTTAGCAGCTGGAAGACATAGGTGCCAAGAGCCAAAATGCTTTTTCCCCAGCAGTGGCATCTCTTGTGGCTGGTCCTTTGGTTGGCATTAGGAACCAGGTCAGCTGGCAGCCAGGAAATTTCTATTAAAATGCAGAAGGATAACACCCTTGCAGTTTCCCCCAGTCTGAATATTTCCTCGGGGGGAATTTGCTACTCTGTTATATGCACAAGAAGAGGATCTTATCAGGGTGTGCGAAGAGCGGGGGGGTGGGGGGTATGTTCTGTGTTCAAGGCCCTAATGACTCAGATTGAACATTCTCAGCACTTTATAGGAAAACAGCCATGGCCCACCTTGGCTTTTATGGGAGAAGAGGAATGTGAATCAAAAATTAAATTCACATAACTTTGTGGGTGGCCTTCTCTGCTATGCGGAATATCTTTGTGTATGCTCATGTCTGCCATGACTTTGAGAAAAGAGCCCTTTACTTGTATAGCAACAAACTCCTAAGTCAGTGTGTTTACGTTCCCAAGTACTATATCATATTTCCCGACAAAGTTAATGAAACGAGTTAAGCAAAACTCCACATGGATTCCTGTATTCACAGAAAACTTTGTAAAATCTTACAGATCCTGGTTATAGTGGTAGACAAGCATGCTGAGCTTTATTTTCCATTTGCTAAAAATCATAAGCTGACTTACCTTCTTTTGACTTTATTATCTCAAGGAATGGAGGATTAGGTTGTAACACTCTTTACAACTACATCCCACTTCTTTTAATTGCTCAAAAGTTTCAGTTTTCAAAGTGACCTAAGGGATTGGTCAGCTTCCCTGAGACCTGACATATGTTTAAAGTTAAGAAAATGATTGATGACAGGGTACTTTGGACACATGTTTTCCTGACTTGGGTCATTAAGCAAATGAATAATTAAATTCATTCAATGAGAATGCTGTAAAAGCGTAAATATATAAGTGTTTACCATGCTGGATTCTTAATGTGGTGTTTTCCAGAAAGACATCATCAGGTCTTAGAAACACCCTGTTTATAGTCAGTGGATTGTGCATAGGAGAGTTCAATCACAATAAATGAGGCTGCACCTCTTTATGTTTTATTTTTCTGGTCAGTTTTGAAACACAGGAAGAACAATGAAGTACCCATATCTGCACTTAAGGAAAAGTATTTTCACAAACTACAAGTGGATCTTGAATTTCAAGCTGGTTTTGTGTACCCATTTCATGCAGCTTTAAACTGGTTACATACTCACTTTCTGTGGCAAGGCACCATGGAAGACATTTCAGTATCCGTATCAACAAATGTTATTCAGAAGATACTCAGGCGTTTAACTAATCATTCTACAGCAAATACTTTCTTCAGGAAGGGGCCTCAGGAAGTTCCTTCCCCATGAAGTTCCACTGACTGTGATGGGATGGGTCATATGAGTAACCGACCCCAGAGCGTAAAGGCAGTTCAGAAACTGGCCGCCTGCTATCATATGTCTTTAGCTGTTCATTTAAGAGTTTCACATTCATGCAAATTTTCTACAGTATAGAAAATTTCAAAATTAAATCTGTATATAAATGAAGACTATGCAATAAATGGTATATATACACTATGAATAGTATGCCCTGTTATTCTTAAATGAGTCAGGTTTTGGAAAAATTGTAATTTGAATATTTGGATATTAAAATCAGGATTTTTTTTCCCTGTCAGCTCAGTAGATATTTGATTTTTTAATATATCTATGACATCATAATTTGCTTAGTAAAAGTTGAACTTTGGCACATTGCTAGTCTTTATCCAACCTCTTTAGTCTTTTTCTAACAAAAAACTACAACACACTCTTGAAAATTTATTGAAAACACTGACCAATATATGATGACAGGAAATATGATGTCTCTTAAAAATATTCCTCCAAAGTCACCCTGCATCACACATAACAAGAAACAATTGGATTCTAAACTATGCATAGTTTTAAGGGCTTACTCTTAGCATCCGTTTTTAGAAATACAAAACAATTCCTCCAGTTTTTGAAATAGCTGAGACTTAATGTGCCACAAAAACATACTGTAAATATTTTTGTTGCTGCATTGGTGTCTCAGTTACCACAAAGAGTTGCTAGGATATTATCTGTGTCAGGAAGTTTGTTGTCCTTCATAAAGGAAAACCAACAGTCATTTTGATACATTATGCAAATAATATCCTGTTTTCTCAACACATTCCTTTGGAGCAATCAAAAAAGCTCCCAGCCTCTGAGCAGTGTTAATCTAGACTCCTATACTCTGCTGCTAGTATCTGCGCAAGTAATGCTTTCATTTCTGCTGCAATGATTATGGTAGTAAATAAACCTATGCTGAACTGAATTTAGTGCTAGGGATCACCTGCAAACATACCTATAGAAAGCATTTTCCAACTCAGAAACAAGAAAAACATTTAAAAAATTATAAATAAATCATATTTGTCGTCAAAATAATATTTAGAAAAGCCAGCGTTAAGATGACATCTCTGTTTCATTGGTGGTTATCAAGTATGACGTTTGATAGAGAAGAGCAAACACAGTAAAGTGCTGAAGTTGTTAATGCAAAAGAGAAACGGTTGCAAATTTTTGTGATCCCTATGTATATGACATCGTAAAAGAACCTGTGATAGAATTTAACATTTTTAGAGTACTTATAATAAAAAGAGGAAGTTGTTTTCCCTTTAAAACACATAATTTCCTCTTGAATTGTCTTTGAAGTTCCCAACATTTTTTTTATTAGATCTGCAGCAAATCACTTCAGGCTAGCCAGGCAACCCAAAACTTTGCTGTGCTGCATTCGAGCATTGAGGAGTCACAACCAGATGGTGGTTTTTCTATGAACAGAAAATTAATTCTCTTGAATTTCTTGCTTTATAATCCAAGTAGGTCATTACAGAAAGTAAGAAGCCCCACAGTATTAATGGTGAAATGTTCACCTGGAAGTGCTAGCAATATCGAAAGGCTTATAATGTCTGTTGGCATGTTCACATATATATGATAAAAAGTAATTTTGGACTTCGCTACTTACTTAGGTGTTATTCTAAATAAACCCTATAATTTCTCACTCATTTCTGTTCCTTAGTTGTTTTTTGTTTACAACTGTTTGAATAAGGAATGAATGAAAGTTAACTAAAGGCCTTCAAATTTTGTCTATTGTCCCTTGTTACTGAAGACAGCTGTTAGTCTTTGATTAAATATTTATGACATAAACTGTGGCCCAAAATTTAACCAAACATACTTAATTTTTGTGGAGCTCAGCAAGCCTTTAAGTTTGTTTGTGTTAATTGGTTGCAAGCCAATTTGTGTTAATTGGTTGCTTGGTGTTGGCCAGAAGTGAAGGCTCAAGGTAGCACAACACATTCAGTGCAGTGTTTCTGACCCAGCTAGGCAAGGAAATGTCAGTACGAGGGGATGGTCTCATGACATCTGTAGTGTGAATTCTAGGGAAAAGTTATTCAAACAAGTATGCAGTGAATGATGCTAAATCTATTTGAGTTTGACTCATTACTAATGTGTTTTTTGATTAAAAGTTTTGTGTAGAATCAGAAAAATGAAAAGGATGAAAGGAAGTATTTCTCTGAGATTATCAAAATGGAATCTGTGTAAATCTGGTTTTATCCAGCACTGGATTTAAGTTTGAGCAATAGCATAGTGGACTCATTATATTTGTTCTTTATACAAAGGGAATTATGAAGAGGAATTAGACATCTTCATAGGGTCTTTATGGCATACTTTTTTTAATTATGCAGCAGTAAGCTAGGAAAAAATATCATGTCCCTATACCCCAAACACATGACCTAAATGCTTTCCAGTTTAATGTCAGGTACAGAATATTATTCCCACGTGTTGGTACTATTGATTGGCATATCAGAATTATTTGGGTTTTGAAGCCACCGCACAGGACCTGTTTCAGAAATGGAGAACATTGCAAAAGAGCTGGGATGTTCTGCCCTTTCTTGAAAAAAAAAAAACAAACCCAAACCAAAACTTCTCCATGGCTTTAATAAAATCAACAGCAGGCCCTGAAGAAAACAGCACCAGGTCTGTCATGAGCTTTTGAAATTTCATCAAACAGGTTGAAGTTTATGCCAAGCCGGGCTGCAGACAGTGCCTGAGCAGGTTCAATTGAGCGCCTTCTCCCCATAACGTATGATGTTCCTTATCTTTTGAAACTTGTGTCTGTTCATCTGCCGCTTGCTTCCTCCAGTGCAAGATCCCAGCTGCAGAAGGGGTTGATGCCATCAGCCTGTGTGTCCTCCTGTGGGGCTGAGGCCAAGGCTGGGTGCACCCCAGACTATCCAGATCAGGGGTGCTGCTCCCCGTGGCGCAGCCACAGTCCGTTTGTGCCATAGGAGAGCTTCCAGTAGCTCCATTTGTCAGGGTGACCTAGGAAGTGTCATTAAAATAAAGTT
This sequence comes from Rhynochetos jubatus, assembly GCA_027574665.1. NCBI lineage: Eukaryota > Metazoa > Chordata > Aves > Eurypygiformes > Rhynochetidae > Rhynochetos > Rhynochetos jubatus. Next base: position 19,246,768 of record CM050663.1, read on the forward strand.
AAGGATGAAAAATAGGTTGATTATTACTTCATCAAAGGAAAACCACTTTAAAAGAGTACTTAGGGTGGGAACTTGTGAGCACCTGGAAGCACCAGGATTTGGCCTAACAAAGGCAGGAGCATTCAGACATGCGTATGTGTGGGTAGCTGTATGCAGCAGATGTTCAGGAACATGGTCTTTGATTCAATATACTAGTTCAGCTTCTAGAAAATTTTGAAAAGGCAGAGTTTACTGGCTTTTCACTTTTTTAAAAGACAAGTATTTCCATTAAATTTTCATTTTTTGTTACAGTTCATGCTACAGGAGCCATTGGGAAAGATATTTCAGAATACTTACAAACAATCATGACTAAATACTATTTGAACGGCGATAGTGCCTAGAGATGGAAAGAGGTGTCCCAGTTTCTGATGATACCAATTCCCATTAAAATAAAAACAAAGCTCAGACCCCTGCTGAGAGATAGAAGGACCTGACTGAATCTTTTTGTAGTGGAAGATGCATTGATCCTTTCTGAAAATGATCTGGTCAGCTCAAAGAGGGCACTTTGCCACAATAGAAATATTTTACTTATTCTTCTAGAAAGTTTATTCCATGTTAATAGCAGGCCTTACTGAAAAAACAACCAAACAAACAAACAAACAAAAAAACCCAACCAACAATCCAAAAAGAAATCCCTGAGTTTCCTATTGAATCTGAGGTTGGCTGCAGTTGACAACAAGGCAGAAGATAAGGTAAGAATCCAGTGAGCTGAAAGGAGGCTAGGCTGGGTTTAAGGATAACTGTCTGAAAGTATAGATTTCTTTTTTTACTGTCTGCATCTTGGAACAGTTAGATACCGTAAAGAGTGGAAATGATAATGCAGAGCCATTTGTATGTGAAATAAATAAAACAAACGTCCCCTTCTGCCAGCACATACACTCCAAGAGTCATGTTTTGTAGACTCTCAGAGAAGCTACTTGGCACCTCTAGTTAGTAACTGAAATGGAAAGGTGTTGAATTTGCCCCTGTATGTTTATCCCTGTTGTGACTCAGCTGAAATCAGTAGACTCACCAAAGGCATGTGCAGCCTCTGTTTTTGCCTTCTACTTCAGTGCATTAGTCCTCTGAGGAGTGCAAATCCACTTGGAGAGCAAAAAGTGTTACCAGAAACTTTGTTTGTTTTGGTATGGTGTCTGCAGCATAGTGAGAAGGACTGTAGCTCATCATCAGATTAAAAAATTTCCAAAACACAGTTATATTCAGTCTTTTTAAATTAAGTAGATACACAATCTCATTTCCTTAGGGGAATGCACTTAAAAGGAGGTCTCTCTGCAACGGGAAGAGAAGAGTAATTTCTAAGGCACAGTAAATATGGAGAAGAGGGAACAATAACTGCCACCTAAGCTTCAAACTTAATTTTTCTGTATGGCCGTTTGCTATTAGATTTGTTGAATCCTAAATTCTGCTTATGAGTAATAGGATCAACTGTGGGGTAAATACTTGATGATTTAAAAAACGTCACAATGCCAGCATGTCCCTCTGCCTGCATTGGTATGTTTGTAACAATGACGGTGCCAACTTTTAAGACCGAACAACAAAGATTAAATACAGGAATCCATACTTGGGCAACAGTTCTGCCAACATCAGAACATTTTAACCTCAATAAGGAATTCAGATTTGTCATTTTATCTGATGTAATGTGAAAATCTGAACTGTGTGAAGTTCAGATAGCAAATTACAAAAATAGATGCTTATCTAGTTTTACATTTTCTCACTATCTAAAGGCAGATAGAAAAAAAAAGTTTAGAAGAGTTGGTGAACCTCACGAATAATCTGGATTTGGTTTTGAATTCTAAAGTTGATTTGTATCCTAGGCTTGGGAAAAAAGTGTGAATCATTGTGGCATATACAGTAGCTCTATAACACTAGCCAAAACTTGAGCTGAATCGGTAGATGTAATACTGTCATATGCCAGAGACGTTGCCTGAGGTCCCATTGTGCTAGGGGCTGTATGTAGATACATATGCTTTGGAAGATGTCCATGCACTACAGAATTTAAAATACAAGTAGGCAAGAGACAAAAAGGAAGCAAAACCACATTATTTTACAGATAGGGAATGGAAGCACTGGGAAAGACCTGTTTAAATTCCATAGGAATTCTGTGTGGACCTGAGAAGTGAACTCAGTTGTACTGAGTCCTGGTCCAAAGCTCTTATTAGTTGACCAACTCTATATTTTTTTAATTAATAATTTTTTTATTGGAAAATGGTAATGATAATTCTCAAATATTATTAATGATTCTAAGAGGGTATAATTTAAGCAAACCAAGAATAGAAAAATATATAGGCACAGAGAGATAACAAAGGTCATATATTACTTGAATAGCAGGAACTGGGTCCTCTGAATTCTACCCTGCTCTCCTTTTTCCTGCAACTTTTGCTTTACTATTAGGATTCCTTTGAGAATCAAAACATGGAAACTCCCATGGAATAGCACTGTGAGACAAATATAAGAATCTTGAGCTGTCTGCATACAAAAAAGGGCCAGGTTTCCTACAGTTTCATTCTAAATATGGATCTACTATATGAACTACTTTAGGTAAATTCAACTACTCTAATTCACACCTAATTATACTGTAACGCAACTCCTTCATGTGCACTGTTTGCTGAATCCCATGTGTTTTCAAAGCACAGCACATCTTATGTTGATAGAACTTATGCAAACTAACAGGCGATATTTTAATGCCTTTGGTTAAATGTTGTACGCTTGGTCGGTCAAGCCTACAGCTTGCATTTACTTTAGAAATACTCTTGGACTCTCAAGAGCAACTCCTACATATCAACGGCTGTGAATAACGTACAGAAACATCTTTGGCTAGAGTGATGCAGGAGGTCCTCCCCTGGTGTGGTGGAGATCTCTACAAGGAGGACAAAATTCACCTGCACAGACGGCAAAGCTTCTTTGCATGTTGCCCCAGCTCCTGATGACTTCCCAAGGAGTTGGTGACCATCCTAAATGTCACAATCTTCCAAACATACTGCAGGGAACATGTCTTACATGTTCATCTTTCTCTAATTTGCATACATAGTGTGCCTTTATATGCATATTGCTGAGCATGTGTATTTATCATAAAACATACTCCGTTGTACACTCTTCCCACTGAGAAGAAGATGAGAGAACAAGCATATGGCAGATGTTAGACTTGTGGTTTAATCGCTGCTGAAGGACATTCAGATAAAGCAGCAGTGAATGGAGTATAAGAGTCTATGGAAAATTTATTTCTATACGCTAGATCAGAAGCTGGTGCGCTGAATTCCACTATTGCCACTAACTCACACTCCCAGGCAGAAGCTCTCCAGAAGGAAAATGAGACAGAAACCTCAGAGGGAAATGTCAGGGTAGTCATTTTCTCATAGGGCTCGTTTTGGCAGCTGGAGATAGTGACTCTGTAATAACATGTTGAAGTTTTGAAGGGGGTTTCCTCCAGAACGGAAATGTCCTTAGAAGGACTATTTCCCCAACTGTATTCAAGCCTGTGGGAAACTGTTACCCTATGACGAGTACTTCTAAACTAGATGGGTTTATATTTATTCTTATATTATGTTTTATTTTCAGCAACTCCCCCACTGTGACTTGACATCCCAGAAACAAGACCCTTCAGATTCTCAGAATACAGAAACACTGCTGACAAAACCTATTCAGAATTGTCTCTGTTAGCTCCACTCACTTGATAACATTTTTCTTTCCATTCAGCTATTCCCTTCTCTACTAATTATGGAACAGCTGTTGTGCATATGAAAAATTCGACTGTCTTGCTGGAGATATATTATCCAAATCAAAAGAAACAAAGAAAAGAGCTACCTGCTTAAGCTGATGACATTTCTATTTTATGAAGTTCTGAATTTGCATAACGAGACTTAGAGACAGGTGCTAAGTAAATACTATCTTGGAAAACAGCCCCGGGTTGTGGATTTGATTCTGAGTGTATGTTGTGAGCTTCGGGGCACTTTCGTTTTGTGCTCCACTTTTTGTGCTTCGTTTTACTAACTCCACTAATTTTAAATTGTCATTTTGCTCAGGTACCTGACTCTAACAGCTCAGATTATGTTGGGCTGATTGTTACAGGGGTTTTTTTACTTCCTCCGTAGACCTTGCAAACTCAGTCTAAGAACCAAGAATGAGACTGGATTCATTTCTAATTACACATCCTCACAAGAAACAACGTATTTTCCACGTTGCCCAATACCTTCAGTGATATCTTCATCTCATTAACCCCCGGAACTCTATTAATGTGAAGCGTACTCACATAACAGACCATTCTGCTGATTATGTGCAATGTACGGACAGATTCTGGCTCAACATTTTAGATTCACTGGTTTTTCAGATTTGGCAGTACAAACGAATGATTAAATCTGTTGCTAATAGATGAAGAGCGATTTCATGCATACACAGCGAGAAGCTGACACTTTTCCAGACATTCAAAGCAGAAGCACAACCTAATATTTTCTTCAGCACTTGTCCTGTAAGTCTTCCTGTTTTCACACAAGGGTGAGATTTTGTTGACTCCTGGTGTTACTTTTCCCACTTTTAACTGATGAAATGAAATTGTCTCCCAAACGAGGGACATGTTGGTTAGGTACTTCTTTATGCCTTCTTTGAGGACTAAGTAGGGACAAGAGAGAGCTAATTTGCCAGCCATCTTTGGAGCGAGGGGAAACTCTCCAATGAGATACTCCATAAACTACATGCTCTGATGCCTGCCCCAGTGAGCATGCCAAAGATGGCAAGGGCATTGGATAGGCAATTTGGATTGAATCTTGTAATGCAATGGGCACAAACCCCAGAGGAAAATGCTCCCACACTTCAGATTTTGCACCTGAATTTTAAAATATTTCTACCATGTTCTGTGGTAGAATTTAGTAAGGATGGGATTAGCTCCTGTACTACACATCAGCACATCAAATAATTACATTTTAGTTACTGTTGTTTTCAGAAAGAAGACTGAAAAATCTTTCTGAAATGAAACAAAGCCACTCTTTGGTGCTTGCATTTAGCTCAGAGCTTAGAGTTCAAATTTATACTAATAGACAGGTAATCTGGAGATTTATGTTACAGACATGTTTCCTCATGCTTGTAAGTAGGCAAGAACAATTAAAGCAAGTTAGGCTGGAAGTAACACAGGCACTTACAGAGCCAGGTAATGTCAGGTATTAACAATCTCTTGGCAGACTTGATCGCATACCCAAAACAGCAAAATACCTATACGTTTCAAGGAAAAGACAGTCTTTCACTTGGTTAGAGCATGCCAGAATGGCTCTTCTCCATATAGTGATCCCAGATCATCTGTGAGGGGAAAAAGGGGAATAAAGCTCAGATGCCAATGACTTAGCACAGGCGACTGAAGATGGTGGACTTTTTCCTTTCACAGTGCATTTGTACAGGAAGACCCCTCTCACTTTGTGCTATAAAACTCCAGTGAATATCACGCTGGTGGGTTTTTACAGCACCTCAACACTGTGCTTTATATGAATCTTGGATGAGCAAAGTCTTACTGGATAAATTCTCTCTCTGCGAAATTCTCTCTCTATTCCACTTCCACGTGTAAAACATGTAGGATACGTTCATATAAAGATATTCATACTTTTTCTGTAATTTAATACCTCTAGAGAGGAGATTTGTCACACAACACATGGGCAAGCATTAACATGTCTTTGTGAGATCAGCTTCTTCCTCTTGAATAAATACAATTAAAGTGTTGGGAAGTTATGTGGTGATTCATGTCTGAACACTGTAGACCAGGACAAAGCCTTTAAATGCTACATCTATGTTTAGGCATAGATTGCAAGAGATAACTAACCTGGAAAATGGGATACAGAGCAATGTGAAAATTCTTATAGAGACTAGACTTCCAGTCACTGAATATTGCGTAATCTAAGATAAATAGAAATCTTGGTTATGAAGCTTAAAAAACCTGAGGATGGAATGCTTGTTGAACATATTACTGTCTAATTTCTACTTTGTCAGCTGTAAAATTCATCTCCTCATTAAAACAACAACAACAAAAAAGTGAAATAGACCAAAGTTTATGAAATCTATGTTCACATTTAGAACTGTTTTGCTGTTCATTTTCAGAAGACTTTGGAGACATGGCCTGTGTTATAATACCACTTCCATTAAACATTGAAAGCTCAACTTTTTGCAAAAAAATTCACACAAACATTCTGCTCCTAATCCAAACAGAGGGGTTATGAACTGAACCTTCAAACAGAAACTTTCAACATTTGGCTGCTCAGCTCAGTAGCACCAATATGGTATGCCAACTACCATGTACTGTAATTAATAATTGTTGTAAAAAGAGGTCTTTAAGGCAGAATACCCACTGCATATAGCTTGTCTGCTTTTTTAACCAAATAAGGTAATGAGGCATTTCACTGTTTATAATAGCAACATGAAATACGATGTTTCAAACTGTTAAAGAAAACACATTTAAACTTTTCATGCCCATTTCCAAGTTTCTTCAACTTCTAAAAAAAAAAAAAAAAAAAAAGACTGGCTCCAACTCTCTGGCAGATTTATAGAAACCTCCACTTTTCACTTTTCAAAACACTTTAACAAAGCTTCAGAGATGAACAATGTATCACCCAAGTCCTGGCATTTCTGCAGGAGTTGTAAACATGGAAAAGTCAGTTCCAGAGAATGACAGAAAGCGGAACTAATTAAAGACACCCAAGAAAAAGAGATCATTTTCAAAGACAAACATGTCAATATTTATCACATAAATAAAGTTGTACTGCAGTGAATCTGGTGGTATTTATAAATATACATCTGGTGCAATAACATTCTGGTAATTATAAAGTGAATGGTAATAAAATATGTGTAAATACTTAAGCCCTGCACTAGATGACTCTCAAACTACTGTTTTACCCTCTTATCAAAACTTAAACATTTTATTGCCTGACATCATCCTAAAGTTCTTTAATGACCAAATATTTGTTACTATTCTCACTTACCATTGTAATTTGACTTAACCAGAGTTGCTTTAGATTACACCAGTGAAAGGAGAAAGATTCAGACCATGTAGTCCTCATTAAACATTTTCCTTTCCTATGCTTGTCTCCCCCTGCAACTCCAGTAGCTATGTAACAGAGGTGCCTCAGGCGCTCCTGCTTGTGATGCCAGTCCAGTCCAGCGCTGATTATCCCTTCATCTTGATGGAGGTTTTCTTGGCATCAGACCCTGACGAAAGCAGATGAAAGACATCCTCATTTTGTGTTATGTCTGAACAGAAAATTTAAGCCAGAAACTCCCCAGAAACAAGGACGATGAAGCACATTTAGGATCAAAGGGTGCCTTCCTCAGTCCTGACAAAAGTCACATGAGGTATAATTTTTAAAGATTTGCAGTGCTGAAGGTAATGCTGGTATAGTTCTGCCAGGTCAGGTTTTTCTCCTCAGTTGAGTCTTTGATGTTCAATAATAGCAAAGTACGTGCCTTCAGAATGCTGAAATTACCACCAGCACCTCCCTTTCTTCACAGCCGGGTTCTTTTAAGGCAAGGAGAGCATGTTTGTTCCTACTTTGTTTTGTTTCTAGCATGGCGTACCACTGAAACAGCCACCTGAAGAGGAGGCAACCATTGCCTCTGTCACTGGGAATGAACTTCTGTGCACTGGTGCCAGAACCAGAGGGTAGAAAGTGGGGAAGACAGATGAATGCATGAATGTGTATGAGTTATGTGAGCTCTGTGCATTTCTGTATTCAGGTTAGTTATCTTTTTCTGATTGTCTCGTGAATTTTATTATCTAGCATATTGGAGATGTCTGACTGCTTTTGAGTTTTGCACATATCAAATGGATTCAGGAAACACATTCCTTTTAAACTACAGCTCGAGAGCTCATGAATAAAATTCAGCTTTGCAGATCAAAGTTCGTTTTGTCATCAATACAAATTTGGTATGCAAGCCAAAGGGGAAATCTGCAGCAAACACGCGCAGCACAGATATGAGAGAGCACTGTGGCTGGAAAGCTTTACTTTTGAGTTTGAGGTTTTGGGGTTGGAAAGGTTAAGGTACTTTGTTTTGGTAGTGTTATCTCTATCACATCAAGAGTTTCTTTCTATTTTTTTTCAATTTTCTTTTGTGGAAATCTAAATATGACTGCAAGAAAACCAGGTTGTATTCATCATTTGATTTTATTTCCACTTGGTTGATTAGTAAAAGAATTTCCTGTCAGCAGGAAAGTTCCATGCTTTGGAAAGAACAATTTATTCCAGGTTGATTGAAACATTGTATGTCACAGTTGACATGGTAAATGAAATAAAGTTCAGGAAGTTTGCCTGAACTGAAATTTTATCAGATGACATCCACGATGCCAGAAGTTTCAGTATTCACAATGGGCCATTTTCTAACTTTTCTATGGCTGATTCCAATTCAGGTTCCAGAGTCACAGCATGGTTATTTAGGATGTTTCAAGTAGCTCTTCTCTCTTTCCCCTTTACAGAGCTGCCTCCTGCTCTGGACCATCACTTGCACGTGTGCTGTCATGTTGTGAGATGGTTTGAGGAACAGATTCAACTGAAAACCAAACTTTTTTGACTTTTATTTTTTCCCCAATTCAGCTAAGTTACCTCGGTAATTCTTCATACACTTGCAGAGCCAGAGTGCAGGGGAAGGAGTGAGTGCAACTATAAAAGGCCCAGCATATACAGGCAGAGGGATGGATTAAGCTAGCGCAGCCACTGAAATTTATTCATGTGGAACCTTAATTGCTGTATAATTTCATTATCACTTAGGGGCTACCTTGCTTCCCTAGAACAACATATCCAAATCCCCAAAGAGTTGATTTATGTATCTGAGGAAGATACATTAAGTACCATGCATGGATGAGAAACAGATGTTTGATGAGAATGTTAAAAATTCCAAGACAGTTTTTGCAATGCTAGAGATTGCTCTGGTGTCCTTGGCTAGCTTCCCTGGTGTTGTCACTTGTATTGTATATTGTTTGGATACACTGCAGAGATGGATGCTGCAGTCATGTTTAATGTAAGGCATCTATCAAAGGCATCCCAGAAGTCTGGGGCACACATGTAAAATATCTGTAGATAAAAGAGGGAAAGAACATAAATGAAAGGAAGGCAAAAATGATCAAATATATTTATCTAAGGGAAAAGGAGGAGGTAAACGTGAAAATACTGTAGGAATAATGACTCACGAAAAGTAAGCAAAACACAAGGATGTCAGTGAATATTGATTACTGAAGCCCCGAACAAAAGCATCAGGTGATGGTGTTCAGTCGGCAATTGTAGTGACCTAGCTGACTGTCAAATATCCCAGGACTGGTTCTGCTTGAAGTGCCGGCATGCAGTTCAGCACAAGCAAAACTCAAGCTTTTGCAAGTGCAGAAATTAACACTGCTACTAGCACATACATACAAAAATGCCTGTATAATAAACAGAGTTGGAGATGTGGCATGATGCAAGTCATGCGAGTATTTGCAGAATTAAGTAAAAAGGAAAAGAGAAAAAATTGGCTTAGGCAACAGTTGGACACGCCAACACTGACCTCCTCCTCCTCTCCTCAACTCCATCCCCCCAAATATTTAAATGATTGACTTAAAAGCCCCTCTCACACACCTACAAATTTTATTAAGCCAGAGATTTCCTTGATTTCAAGGGCTGGTAAGTGCAGTGGGAAGCCAGTGTCGTGCAGGTTGGAAAAGCCAGACTTCAGTCTCGAGTTTGCAGGCGTGATCGCCATTTTTTCCTAGTAATGTACAAGGTAAACATTTACACGAGAACTAAAACACAGAGAAGTTAGCTGACATATTCACAAGCAAGGTAGTTAATGGTGTGAAATGGATTCACATCTCTTGACTCCCTCTTCTGTGTTTTATCCACAAAACCATTTTTAAGACACAGGATACTTCTAGATTTATGATGAATTTAAAGAATACATTACATCTTCAACACACATATATTTACGAAGCCAAAGGAGTTTTCCCAATCTGAATTGGGAACTAATTAACAGTTCTACCTACATGAAATAGGTAAGAAATAAGAAACAATATTTTTATGGCTACAAGCAATTATACTTTCAAGTCCACAAATTGGAGGGCATCTGAGCAAAGAAACTTAACACCTGTGATTACATGGCAGTCAAGGTTATATCTGCATGCAATTAATGCAGAGAGACTTGTAATCCAGCTTCTGGTCTTCTCAACATCCTCATTGACCTGCCTTTCATTCTGCACAACTACTTTTATTTTTTTTTTTTTTTTCTGGGACAGATAAATTGATAGTAGAGGTTACCCCATCTGCAGGTTTCATGATTTGCAATCCACTAATAAATCCTTCCTAAATGTGGCAGACAGAGGAACACAATAGTGAACAGGCAGTTCATAACCTATATGAACACAGAGAATGGGAAAAACAATTTTTGCAGGTCCAAACATGGAAGGTTATCAGGAAAATCTCAGCAGTAACATCTGTGTCATCATAGAACCATTTTCCCAAGAAGAATAATAGAAGCTTGAAACTTTCATACTTGGATCATCATCATATGGTATAATCCTCCTGTGTATGGTATGACTACATCGCTAAGCCATTTTAACTCTATACAAGACTGTGCATGGCTCAGCTGTGATTTTAAATGAGTGAAAATAGTTAAGCACTTGCAAAAAACATATTCCCTCCTTGTGATTGTTATCATCTGCTGACTTAAGGGTCCCACCTAAATGAGCTCTCAGTTAGGGGACTCTGCTTTGAGACCTCAAGTTCACCTGGAAAGTGTTAGTTCCTTTTAAAATGAGTTCTACCAACATTTGTTTAGGCTGGGAAGAGTGAAGAGCTAGACAGATAATTACCTTGAGAATTAAAACATAAAAAATCCAGGAAAAATGAGAGCGCATTTAAGAAAGCAAGACACAGCTAGGGAGGAACCTTTGGTGTCTGAATTCAAAGAAAAGAAAAATTGAAAAGTTAGAAAGAAAAATACTCTGTCAAAATCATTCACTGAAGTCCCAAAAGTGACTGGCTTTCACTCATTGCACAAAAACCACCATGTTCCTTTGATTTAGCTATCTTTTATAAGCAACAGCGGGAAAATTAATAGTAACTGTTACTAATAGTAACATACATAACCTTGCAACCTGACATGGGATCTTGCAATGGGACTGGAAAAGCACAGCAGAATTTCAGCAGTTTGAAAGGTGAGCAGTCAGAGCTTAGGCTGCCCTTCCATCACACCACAGCTTTGCTCTCAGGGTTTGGGTCTCACGTTCACTCCCTGCCGTAGGGCAAATTCCACCTTTTTGTAAGCTCAGATGTCCATATTCCAATAGATGGGATCATGCTACATTAAGAATTTTCATATCTTAATTTATATTTCAAGAATTCCTTTTTATCAGCTTTATTATGGAAATACAAAGAAATCAAAAGAGACTGGAAGTTTTAGTAACACAATACCAATTGATATTTCTGTGTTAAAAGCTAATGTTTTTTTGGGTCAACTTTGCATTTTGGGGCAATTAGGTATTTTTTTACTTAGAAGCTGGATTCCTTCTTTATAAAACAAAGAAATACAGATTCCACCTTCTGAGAGAATCATCTGTGGTCAGAGATAATCCAAATTCTAAATGGTAAAAGAAGTTGGACTTGTTCAGCCTGGAGAAGAGAAGGCTCCGGGGAGACCTTAGAGCACCTTCCAGTACCTGAAGGGGCCGACAAGAAAACCGGGGGGGGACTTTTTACAAGGACCTGTAGTGACAGGACATGGGGTAATGGGTTTAAATTGAAAGTGGGGAGATTTAGATTAGGTATCAGGAAGAAATTCTTCACAGAGAGGGTGGAGAGGCACTGGCACAGGCTGCCCAGAGAAGCTGTGGATGCCCCAGCCCTGGAAGTGTCCAAGGCCAGGCTGGATGAGGCTTGGAGCAACCTGGTCTAGTGGAGGGTGTCCCTGTCCATGGCAGGGGGGTTGGAACTAGATAATCTTTAAGGTCCCTTCCAGCCCAAACCATTCTGTGATTCCATGATTCTATAAATGAGGCAGCATAACATGCACAATCCAAGAATTACTTTTCCAGTCATTTCAGGTGAAGGAATGATAAAGGATTGCATTGCTTTCCTTTAATTTCAAAATCCATCTCAGTTGAGAGACTATCAAGAGTCGTAACAGGATTTTTTGATTTACTGTATGTGAACAGTTTCTGTCTTGCTGCACTAGCTTGTTGGTGCCCCCTTGTGTTTAAAAAAACTTGATAAAGATCAATTGTGTTTGTGAGTGTTTTAAGACACAAGATTCGTGGAGAACTTAAACAGCTACATCTGATACAGGTATGAAAATTAGGGAGAGGGAAAAAAGAATTTTTAAAGCTTTTTTAAGAATTGAAAAAAGATTTTTAGCTGGTCATTTTTCAGAGCTGTTTTTACATATTTCCACATATTACCAAAGGCACTGATAAATTAAAGATATTGATAAGTTTCTCGTAAGTGTATTTTTAAAGTTTTTAAAGAAATATTCAAAAATAACATTGAGATTTCTTGTCTTTATTCTGTTCAGGTTTATTGTTCTCATGCACGTAATCAAGAAATAATACTCTATTATCGGATGGTGAAAGGTATCTGAGGACTTGTTTTCAGGCACCATTATTTTAAGGTGTGTGAGCGGTTGGGTGTGCAGATTATACATGTGAAAAGGGAGTTGGAGCAGAATCAGTTGCTGGAAGGTCTCTTACTGTGTCACTGATCCCCTTTCAGACCATGTGCCAAGTACATCACTTCATAGTTTTCGATACCCTCATTTTCAGTATATGTGTTGGCATCTTCCCATAGGAATTCAACCTGCTGTTGAAAGAACTGAGTATAATTCAGGTTTAATTTATCAATGGAATAGCTGATAAAATAGGTCAAAGAAAAATGTTATGTGTATGTGGTAGCTAATGACCAGGTCTACCCTTTATTCTTGTGCGGCAACACAGAATGGGAAAAAAACTCCATGGTTTTTCAGTCCCAGAATGAACACAGATGGATTTTAGTCAACGAGCATGTTGCCACACTGTGGTCCTGGTTAATGGCAGAAAAATGCATCCATCACATCTGGTGCGACTTAGGACCATAGGACGAAGCACATCAGCAATCCAGCAGCTGATGAAAAAAAGAGCTACCAGACTATGGCATCAAGTTACTAGAAGACACAGGTTGGGTAGACGGCAATCACCCTAGCAAAATACAAGAATCCAAATTTTAAGAGATGTTGAAGTTGCTATGCTTTGAAAGGGAATACTCAAGCGCTGATTTTGAGAAGAATATGAATCACCAGAAATTTGTGTCACTATGTCCCACTTTGATCTACATAAACAATACACAGAACTTCCTAAAACCCCTTAAATTCAGTTTTCATCTGCAGCCATCGAGCCTGCTGTGATTCAAGTTCTCCTAGAAGGCAGCTCACCTCTGAAAGAGCTCCTTAATCTGGTACCTCTTGAATTGCAGACAAAAGTAGTAGTGAAACACCCCTTCATCTTTTCTTGCAGATAGATGTCTCTGTGACAGTCTCAAGGGTGAGCTACAAAAAAAAACTCAAATGACAGATTAACTCCTAAGTGGTGCAATTAAAGAGATTTATTAAGATTAGGTGGAGAAGGTGACATTACAGCTGAAGAAATGGCCTGGATGTCACACCTACCCTGACATGCAGCAACAGCTAATTGGAGAAGGTCTACCTTGGCTTAGTCACAGTGAGTAAGACGCCGTGAAATTCAAAACCTTTTGTATCAAACATTTTTATCCCTTCTTGTCCAGCAAACCTTGTTATCCCTTCCTGTCCAGCTCTCTCCGCTTGCCACTCAGCCTAGCCCACAGTTACAGGCTTTTGTGTCACCTTGTTTTTCTCATCCTTTCCTGCTTTGCCTGGTTTCCCTTCCCACCCTGATTTATGCTGGTGACGCTCTGAAGAAAGCAGAGACCTGGGCTGCAAGAATGCACCGCACCCAGTGCCAGCACTTGCTTTTAAAACATCGGTGCTGTGCCGTAAGCGATGCATTTTGCTGATGTGTTTGTGTGCAGTAACAACTGACATGGCTTTGTTACTCTTAATTACCCAGCTGCATATAGACAAGTTAGCTATATTTACAGGTGATCAATCTGACCAGGAACCTGCATTACTTTATTTATATAGATTCAAACCACAATGTAAAAATATCTATATTCTTTCTTAAATCCACTTGATATTTAAAAATATGAGCATACAGCAGTTCTCCAGGATCAACTGAAATTCGTATCAGGAATAGACAACCACATCTGATTACCAAGACCAGCACTCAGCTATTCCAGGTGATGCTCTGTCTTGCTAAGCTCTGCACACCCTGTCCCAGATGGATGATTGCACATTTAAACATCCTTCTTCAAAATTCTTTGTATTTGTTTCTTTCTTTCTTTCAATACCTGTCCTGCAGAAACACAGAGGCTTGAGGCTGGAAAAGTGAAGACAACTGTTTCTTTAACTAGCTCGTCTTCCTCAAAGTTTCTCATGCAGGTCCTTGGATATTTGTGTTTTGGAAAATACCGGTGAATCTCCCTGAACTTGCTATTGACTCACTCACAGCCCTGGGCTGGATTCTCAGTTCATTGTTCCCTTGTTTCCAGGGAGTCTTCAGAGAGGTCCCAATTGAATTCATGATTCACATCTTTTAAACAACAAACACCTTGGAGATAAATCATGGATATGAAAATAGACTATGTAACCAGTTTTTAAAAAAATACCAACAGACAAGAAATCTAGCAAACACCTGTTACCAGCAGTTGTAACTGAATATATGAAGGTATAGAATTTAAGCCTACAATTCAGTGACAGTCATATGTGTAATTTCACTGCCAATGTCCCATGCCCATGAAAAGGTGTTATATTTGTATGTTACCTGGGAAATAATTGCTGTACGTAGATCACTGAGACTTGCACTATAGTAATTCAATTCTGAAAAAGCAGACATATGATGGTGTGTAATATTATCCAAATATTAGTGCAACAGAGGTTCTCTGCTGTTACACTACAGGGTGGTACTATTATAACTTCAGGTCCTCACTCATTTACACAAGTCCTAGCTTGCTACTTTTTGTGAAGTGTTGCTGTAAAATAATGATCTTAAATTGTCAGCTACCACCACCTGAAATGCACTTGTGACAGGATGACATACACCAGAGACGGCAGCAGCCTGGACAGAGTTAAGAGAGGCTTCAGCATCTTCCCAGCTCTGGCCACTGCCCACTGGCAACACCTGAGCAGAGAGGGGCAGCCCCACCATGCTAGATGCACCTACCCATCCTCGAGCAGTCACCAGGGAATAAAAAGGCTTTCCTCTTCTTCATTTGTGGCATCTGGGCTGGATGTGGGAAAGGGAAGTCAGTCTGGGTTCTTGGCTGCCTGGGAGGTGGAATGGATAAGGAGCATGATGCCATGGTTTGGGACTGTAGGTGTGATCCCCTGTATCCTGGGGGACTAGAAGCACCAGCAGATACTTCTGGAAGTGGTGTCAAATCTCAGAGCTTTCCAGAGTCTAGTCTCCCATGGTTATCAAATCTTGAGCTGGTTTAGTGACATATCTGCTGATAACTAATGAGGATATGAAAGTATTCAGGTCCTGGCATGAGGAAATCATGGCTAAACTCCCACGACTCATAATGAAGTGTTAAAAACTTGTCTCAGAGTGGGCTACCACTCTGTGCAGGATGCAGTTCTGTTGTCTCTCTGCCCTGTAGATCTCTTGTAGGTGACTACAGCACGTGGGCTACAACCTTCCAGTACCCAAGCGCCCTAAAGAGTATTAGTTTGAGTCGTTGTTAGTGCCTCTTTGTATCTTACAAGAAAAGGCTTTGCTGCCTCTTTTATAAATGGTGCAACAGTTGCAGGTTCAAAAAAGCAGCTACGGTAAACACCTAGACTAAACGTGTGTTGAGGGAGATGCCAGCTCCTATAAATGCAAAGAGTGGCAAGTCGAGTCACGGGTAAATACTTCACCCTTTTTTTCTTCTGTATGATTCAGGGGGCAGTAAAGCTGTAAGAGTCACTTCTGGTACACAATTTTCCTTTTTTAAACTTCATTGCTTAAGACCAAAGATACAGAGGCAGGTCAGAGCATGCTGCTGCAGCTTGCGCACTGGAGCACTGCCGGCTGATTTTTGCTTTGGACTGTGCACCACAAAAAAAAAAAAAAAAAAAAAAGAGAAAAGCAAAGATACATGAAAACTGTTCTTTTTCCTATCCTGGTTACCTGAATCTTCAGTTCAAGAAGGTAATCACTAGTTGATGCCAACCATTAGCCACGCAAATCAAAGGGAAGGGAACATACACTTTAATGTCTAAAGGAAATGGCCATGGGCTGATAGACTTGTGCTATTGCAAGAAGGGACTGAGGTTAGGAAAAACTTGTCTAAATGCCAGGATCATTTTAAGCACAGCACCTGATTCCTACAGAAGCTTGAAACTGATGATGGCAATCTCATAAAAATGCGTCAGGAAAACTCAGATCAGCAGTCGCTTGAATCCAGGTGATTCTGCTTTGGCATAGAGATGGAGACTGGAGTCAAAGACAGAGGGTTAAAAAAACACTGGAGTGGGCTCAGTTTCCCTCCCCACTGCTCTGACCAGCACAGCTGGGCTAGCCACAGCTGTCATAATTTCCTTCCATCAGTAGCAAGGGGAGAATTGGAGACCAACTGTGACTCACATGCTCTGAGTCAAATCTTCTCTCTTGCCATTCCTGCGAACACAGTTTACAGCATCTTCTAATTTAATTTCAAAGTCCTGGCTGGGGTCTCTGGTGATGTTACTTCCAACTGTAAATTGCGGAGGGAAGAAGTGGGAGGTTCCCCTGACTTTTGTAAAACGACACTTGGAAACTTCAGCAGCACCCAACCCTGAGCATACCCACAGTGGCTGATAGTAACTACTGAAAGCATTCATGGGGACGTGAGAAATGGAATGGTCTTCACATGTGCAGAAGCACGAGGGGGTTCCTCTGATTTTTTTCTGCTCTTATGCAGAACTTGATTTTTCACTTCTCTTACATTGTCTAAACTTGTGAAAATCCGTCAACCTAAATATTTATTCTTAATTTAGGGAATGTGTGATGACCCCCCAAACTTCTGCCATTGGCCCATGCAAAGATCTGCAAAGTAATGGATGTTTTTCAATATAGACATTGTTTGATTCAGTCCTTAAACTGCCTTCAGCTTTGAGCATATATTCAGCATACTAGACATTACTATTCACAAACAGCAATACTTTTCTCACTCAACTTTGGCAAAATGTTAAATCACACACACACACACAAAAGTGGAGACTGTCCACAGAAGCAATATTTAATATAGGCATGCACAGAAGCACTTGTAAGATTGGGGCATCAATGAAATCATGGTTTTAGCAGTATCTGTTTAATAATTCCAACACAGAACTATGCTTGACCTAAATGAGTTCATAACAAATAAAATATTCTGTGGTTTAGGTACATGAGCTCTGTATAAATGCTAGGTGTTGCGCAGCCAAAAGACTTGCCACGCTCTGAGGTCCATCTAGCCCAGGACCCAGCATCTGTCAGTGGTAAGTAGCAGGGAAAGGAGATAAGAAACAGAACATCCTTCCCTGCAAATGCCTTTCCAACAACCAGGGGCTTAAGAGCTTACCGAGCTGAAAATTATAGCCAGACTACTTTGTACGGTAGACACCATTCAACCTATTTTTCATAAATGTTTCTCATCCCTTTTTAAAAAAAGCTGTGCTTCTGACTGCACTTGTACCACACGAAAATGTAACAATGCCTTGTACCCATAGTTTCGTTATAATTACTATTATATAATAATTTACGTAATAATTTTATGGTTTCAGTATATTATGTGGAAGAAAATCTCCTGTTTATCTTTGTTTGGTCACCTGCTAATGTCTCTGGGTATGTCCTAGTTTTTATATTGTGATTTATCATTCCCTGTTTATCCTGCCCGCGTTGCCCATGATTTTAGGGCTCTCTGGCACCTGATTCTCTACTTCATATACAACATATCCATTAACTTTTTTTCGCGTGTGCATCGATGACAGCCAGGGAGCGTGTTGTGTGTAGTGCCGAAGGCGAGGAGGGGGTACGCTGCTGTCGTAGCCACGTCCAGGGTTTGTTTCACCATCATGTGATTGTGTTTATGCCGTTTCGGGTGGCTGCCAGGGATATGGGTTCTTATCTCTGGATGCCCCAGCCGAAAGGAGAGCTGGAGTGTATCCCTGTCTTCACTGTGTGCCCCTCAAAAGTGTAAAAGACTTCATAAAAATAGTTCAGAGGGAACTGCAAGGTGGTTGGTGGGTTGGCTGGTTTGTTTTGCCACCTGGGATGGTGGGGCCGGCATTATGAGCAGGCATTTCCCCAGAGCATGAGCACCCCGAAAACTCGGAGCCTTTGCTCAGCTCCAAATCAGAGGAGCTGAGAACTGCCTTATTATTGTTACAAAGGGTACACAATACATTTTGCAGCAACAAACTATAAATATTCCCAGCAAGTGCACTTACTATAGGTGTGGATGCCAAGCAGCACTGTCTCCTTCCTAACTGTTAAGAAAGCATTTTTGCTTTATTGCAGAGACAGTAGATTCTCTGTCCCTTTGCCATTCTTCTCACAAGTATGTGTTGAGAAGGCACGCTGGGCGAAGCAAGAAAACGGTAGCTGGAGTCTCTGCTTCCTATCAGGTCAACAGCCTATTTTAGCTCATGGGGCTCTTGAAAAGACAAATCATATTTCCTCTGCTCTTGTGCATGGTTACAGCCTGAGCAGTTCCACCACTCAGTTCTGTCACTTCAGGTGCAAGACTGGTCCAGGCCTGAATGTTAGTCTGATTAGGAAGTCTGTCCGCACGCACGGGGAGGACCCAGGGAATATTGACAGGTAAACGAAACAGTGTGCAGAAGCCGTACAGAGTGATGGAAGTCAGGCTGCCTCTGTCCAGATGCACGATTTTCCCATTATTTTTGCAGCTATTTCCAACAATGGGCTTCTCCAAAGCAGCTAAAGGATCTGCTAGAACTCATCTAGGCGAGTGGGAAGGAAACTTCTCCTATGTCTGACTAGTACTGGGTGGAGCACAGCTTCCACAGCACACTGAGGTTTTTCCATTTCCACTCAAATTTGGGCCATGTCAGTCCAGGACCTTCTAAAATAATACAAGGCAATTAATGTGGTTTTATTTTCAGGACACTCTAAAGATAAATGATTTTCCATTAACACTTAAACACCTGGAATGAGGCAATAATGTTAGCTTTATTTTTTTTTTCCATGCGCAGGACTGGAATAGAAGCTTAATTTTTTTAATCCTGCTTGTCAGACTAAAACTTCCTAAAGCTTGTTAGAAAATGATGTCATGGATCAGCTGGCCTGCCTCTAGCTGGGCTTTCAGTACAGAATTACCTGCAGAAAAAGTATCCCTTTGATGAAGGCGTACGCTGTGCCTGCCCTGAGCATGCACGTCTCCGGGTTGGGTTACCACCCCAGCTGGGGTTAGCAGCTGCTCGTGGAACTTGTGGTCATTATGAGAGAGGATGCTGGAATACGGCATTATTTCCAGATTTCTTTGTGTTCCACATTCATAAAACAAATATATATGTTGGCCTTGTGCCCACATTTGGTTCTGTTGCAAATCTCCGTCCAAAATAAATTAATTTTAGGCAAAGGATAAGGCACACTCCCAAGTGCCTTTGATCTCTGGTTAAGCAAGCTGGTAAGTGAGGCTTCGGTTCAGCGCAATCTACTTGCCTACTCATCTCCTAATAATAAACCAAATAATGTACATTTTAAAAGCGGTTGAAATCCATGCTGTCTCAAAAAAAGCACAGAAGTTAAAAAGGAATAAAACCAAAGATACAAAATGTAGCCTAAAAGCATCCTGACTCAGTTTCAAAGCCCGCAGGGAATATATTCCATGAAGGAAAGGTCCACATGCGTAAATTCCCTTGTTTATATATTTATCTCAACGTGTTTTCTCTCTCTTGTGTCAAATCTCCTACCAGGAAAGATGTTTTTACAACTTTAAAACTACAGTCCCACGGAGATAACTGAGCCATAACCCACTATCTTTTTGGTAACAAAGGGGAGTTGAGATAGAATTAGGACCGTGATTTAAGCAGGAGCAAGCGTCTGCTCACTGCCACCCCTCTGATAGCGCTGGTCACCCTGTTTTCTGAGCAGGAGGAGGTTGCTCAGCCGCGCAGATCAGCTGGTTGTGCCTCCCCACAGCTTCACGGCAGCGTGGGGGTGCGTACCTCCAGCAAACTGCCGCTCAGTGATGTCCCTTTGGTGGGTGCTGGGCACTGGGAAGGGCCTGGGTGCAGCAGTGCAGCAGTGTGAGGAGCTCGCCCCTGTACAGCAACTGTGGGGACTTGAGGGCTGCCTGCCAGAGGCCGGGAAGCCGGCTGAGCCTGGTCCTTTCTGGCAGAGCCCTCGCACACTTATGTCTTTGCATTTTTGAGGGTTTAGTGCTTGTTCAAGATTCTAAAAAGGAGAAAGCAGACGGAGAATGGTGCAGATAAACCTACATCAGTTTTGCCAAAGCGGGTTTCTGCAGCACAGCATGGGATCAGGTAGAAGGTTTGGAGACTACCAGGGCATCCCTGCGGGGCACTGAAGAGGGATTTGAATAAGACTCAAATCCTCTTCTCCCACTCTTGTGTGGAATACTGCGGCCATCCAGCTGGAGGTGTGAAAAGTGAGTGGCAGCTGTTTTACACCTCGGGTATCTACTAAGAAGTAAGAAAGAGGTAAGCTGGCGGTATGCTGTGAGGGCCCAAGTTTGTTGGCGTGTGCTGCAGTATTCAGAGCATCTCTGACCTGGGGAGGGGAGGCAAAGGCTGCCCTGGGCAAGCACAGCCATCCTGGGCAACAGGGCTGTGCCCGCATGGACGGAGGCAAGTGTCGTCACGGGTGGGGCAGCAGGAAAGCCCCACAGTACATCCACAGCCTGTACTGTGGATGAAGGGAGAGTTATCACCAGCAGCCACAAATGGTGGCTGCGCTTCGGTAGCAGAGCAAGACGCGCTTTTGCTCTGGTTCTCCCTCCCCTTCCTTTTACTGTTGTTAAACGGAAAGGTGCCAGAGCCTTCACCATCCCTAAAAACTGGCAACAGACCAAGGGATCGGTTAAATCGGCTCCGCTTCAGGGGCGCGCAGGGGGCTCAGTTCCAGCGCACCTCGGCGGCAGCACGGTCCCGTCCTCGGGGCGCTCCGCGGCCTGCCCCGCCGCCGGGCCGCGGGCGCGCAGGGCGCGCTGACCTTTCGCGGCCGCGCTGCCCCCGCCCGGCAGCTGCCGCCGTCGCTCTGGCGCCCGCCGCCCAAGGTCAGGGCAGCCTCGCCGCCGCCGCCACCGCCATCGCAGGTAGGCGCGGAGCTCCGCGCAGCGTGCGCGGGGGCGGCAGGGCGCTCTCGGCGCTGCCGGGCGGGCGGGGAGAGAGCGGCGGCGTCGTCACTTGGAGGGCCGGCTCCCCGCGGAGGGCCGCGCTCCCGGCGGGCCGGGCCGCTGCCCGGCGCCCTTATTTAAAGTCTGGCCGGGGGGCGGCGGAGCGCTGCGCGGTGCCGCTCGCTGGATGAACGCGCCCTCCCCGAAAAACGACGAGGGGGGTGGGGGAGGAAGGGAGGAGGAGGAAGGATCCTGGCAAGTTGAGTTTGGTACCAAGCGGTGGCAGCTGGGCTGCGGGGCTCGGATAGGAGATGGATAAGGACGAGATCCACCTGCGCAGGCTGCCGACCGCGGCGCCCTGGGGACCACGTAAGTCTTCCGCGGCGGGGAAGGTGCGGGGATGGGGTGCGCTCCCTCCCGGCTGGGAGACGGGCTCTGCGGGCGGCCGCTCACCTCGGTCCCCCGCCCCGAGTGCCCCGATAGGGGATTATTATTAGCGTTTCATCGACTGTTTTTGAAAAATCCAGGAACAATCTCTGCAGAGTACCAGTGAAATAAGATAGCTGTCTCCCGCCTTCTCCCCACCCCCACTCCCGAAAACGTAGAATAGCGTCAAGTCCTCTTTACCTACGTTAATATAGTAATTAAAAGCTTGTCTAACCCCGGGAAGCCAATCTAATTATGAAAAATTGCTAGAGTACAAAGTATACGGGATAAATCCTGGAGTTGGTGATTGCTGTTAGTTCACGCTGTGCCGCGGGAGACCAGCGAAAAAACACCAAAAATTGGAAAGGGTCTGGTCTCAGATTGTCAGTCATGGTTTGACAGAACTGGCTAAGTCGTGTCTCTCTATAATTAACTAATGTGTGCAGCAAAATAAATTATATATATTGGAAGGGGAAAATACATTCCTTGGCTGGGAAGTTATAGAATGTTTGGAGCCAAAGAGCAGCTCGTTTAAATGGTAGGGGGTGGGAATTTCCTTGGCTTCCCTCTGGAAATAAATCACAGCTCAGTGTCTGTGTGCATGCATGTGCACCCACACATGCATTTGTATAAAATCTCCACGCACACACGCTGTGTATATAAAACCTACACGCACTGGAACACGGAGTGTACAAGCGCTATTTACTGAACGCATTTTTCTACCAGTTTAGAGACAATAAAACTAGAACTGAGATGCTAACCAGGAACATACTGGAACACGCTTGATTATCCAGCTGAATTGTATACAAATGAAGTAAATTTAGCATGGCACCATTTATAAATTCCATGCTTTACAATCAAAATTCCAAATCTAACTGTTTGCGGCTAAGAATAGCATGGGGAGCCCTTTTCTTTACTCCCTCTTTTTAGATTCCCATGAAAACCATTATCCTAGAGTCTTCTCATTAAATGGCCAAATATTTCACTGGAGTTCAGCCCATTTCTAAAAGAAATGCTGTATGCTCATCAAACTGTAGGCTAGCCAGGGCGCTCAGAATGAAAAGAAAACTATTTCTTTAATGTCTGACACGAACCAGCTGGGCTTTATATCTAAATACCAGAGGATGGGGTTTCTGTGTGCCACTGATTGTCCCACGTTAACTTATTTATTAAAATAAGAAGGATCCCGAGCATGGGAAGCTGAAGTGTTACCACAGTGCTTTAACAGGTACCAGTAAGAGGACTGAATGATAAAATGGCAGTAGAAAGCTCTGCCATTATTCATGGGGCAGGTGGCAATTTATCACGACGTAATCAGAGTGATAGGGTGGGAGTCCTGAGAAACTGTTTGAGTGGCTCTTTGACAAACTTTACACAATACTTTACAGTGACATTCTCTATTTGATTTACTGAATCACCCGTTAGCAGCATGAACACTGTGTACCGGCTTCATCAGGGAGTTCAAGGAGCAGTTTTATTCTCGGAAGCGCATGTTTGTACTTTTATTGATAACCTATCCCAAAGTGCTTGTTTGTAAAGGCTGTTTATAAGATGAAACTCCTAATTACATAGCAGATCCATGTATTGTGGTACAAATCCGATCCAGTTCTGTGGTAACTTTTGCATTATTGCTAGAGAGATATATGGAGACCCATCCGTGATGGTTTTACGTGGTCTCAAAAAAACCCTCCTGCAGACAGCTGAGGGAACTCGCCTGTTACAAGGAGTTAGAGAAAAGTTTGGATCATTGAGAGGATGACAGAAGACAGGAAAATGAAGGGGAGTCTACACTCCCCTTAGCTCTAGGTAAACGCTATCAGTTGCCTACGTCCAAAGTGCTATTTTACTTTTTGCTGACAAGGGAAAAAAATAACGCCAGGCCATCATTTTTGGCTCTTTCGGTGGCATGAAAGGACAGGCGTCCTCGGCTACACCTGTGCCCTAAGGACCCAGACATCGCAGCTGATGGCTGCCAGCTTGTTTTATACTGATTCCTTCCTCGTGTTCTGGGGTAAGGAGTGCCTGTAATGAAGACGGGGGGAGGGTCAGAATTGGGGTGGGCTCTGGGGAAAGGTAGTGAGTGACCTGTTAGCATCTGAAAGCACCATGGTGGTATCTTGTCACTTCAAAGAAAGGCTTGGAGGCACTGGAGCAAGTGCTCAGGACTAAGCACAGGATTAGGACTCAAGTCTTTACCCCCTAGATTTCAGCTATCAAAAATGCCCGGAGTAAACATCTGACCCCCTTGAAAACCATGAGAGTTTTTTGTCACCGACTTAAATATTATCAGACGATGACCCCAGAAAATGAAGTGTTTTCCCCTTTTTCTCTGGAAGACATTGTTCAGTTCAGAGCTGGGACTTCCAGCACAGCTCTAGGTTTCTCATGTGTATTACCCTTCCTGTGGTAGCACTGCAGCTAGTTCCATTAACAGTGAAAATGATGAAGCATATGAAGCTAATAATTAATCAGAGATGACAAGGGACTAATAACTGTATTGATTTAATTAGGGTGTCTTTTCCAGCTCTGTAACTTGCAGTTGTGCACATCATTAACTTAATATTCTAATTCGCAGTAATAATTTATTAATTTCTGTGGATGAGGACACACGCAGCTGAAGCAGGAGCTCTGACCCTGTGCAGGACTGCAGGTTTGTGCCTCAGCCCGCCAGATAGCTACGGGAATTGTGCCTTGTCTGGCACAAGACTGACAGCAAGCAGGGCAGTTTGTCAGTCCCCGAGAGCTCTTACAGAGCACTGAGGTGGTATTGAGCTTGATAGCTACATGCTGCAGTTGCACGGGTGTACACGTGAAATGTGGGGTAAAAGCATGCCGAAACAGAAAGCAGGAGAGTAACCCTGGGAAGTAGCAGTATTTATTGGCATCAGGGAGGGGAAAAATGTCCCTTTTGACTTTAATTACACCCTTTGAATTCTGGCGATTTTGAGAAAAGGAAATGCTTGGGGAGGTGCTGTGGTTGGAAAATAAGGCTTGCTTTAAATTAGGATCGCTTTGGGGAAAAGGAAGAAAGGAAGGGACTATAACAGATATGACTAGCTTCAGGACTTTACTGTGTGAAAGGCAACGAATGTAAGTTTGCTCATCTCCCCCCATTTTAGTGGGGATACTTAGCACGTGCTGGGCCATGCTTGGCATCTTACGCAGTGGGGCGCTCACCCACAGAGGAGGGAGAAGCTGCTCTCACCAACAGCATAGCACTAAATGTATGGCTGTATTGCACTGCACAGGAAAGTTTGTGACTTCTAGGGAAAGACATTCGGTTAGCCTCTGCATGGAGTCGTCTCCTGCTCTGTATTGTGAAGATGCTTATGAATATTCGCACCATAGCGTCAAAAGGCTGAATCCTCTGCTGTGTCTTCATTCGCAGCAGAGAGCAGTCAGCGTGGGGGAGGAGGAGATCAGTGCAAACCAAAAGCACTGAGCAGGCTTCAGAGGAGGACCTGTCCAAAGTCCTTGGCATTGTCCCTCGACAAGGTGATGGGGAGTTTGAACTACTTAAGCTACAAAAGATTGATTTCATGTAGAGTTGTTGGGTCAATCTATAGGTAAACCATTAGACTGCTGAGCTCCATCAACAAAAACCACCACTTCTTTTATTTCTTGCAAGCGTTTTCAGGCATTCTGAAAAAGTACTTCTGCGCAAGTACTTGTGTTTTATTATACAGGCCAAGTTAGCGACAGTGGCATGAAATAGTTCTGCTTACTTTCAGAGACTACAAAAGCAGTTTACCTTGGGACAGGGTGTGCTGGTATGGGAATACTCATCTTCCCAACCTGGCCCATGTTTGCTGCTACATTTGAGATTACAACAGGATTCACAGTTCTGTTATAGGTACAAACCCCAAGAGGGGTTTTACAAATTACAAACTTTGGGGAGTTGGCAGCCTACATGCCTTGCTGAGACCCTATCACGATGTTATTTTCAGCGGTGCTAAGTCATCTCGTCCCAGCTGTTAGATCTAAGTCATGTAACAGTCTAATGTGACTAATAGCGCACAACTTTCTTCCGGTACCTTGAAGAGCAAAAAGATAGTGGTGTCTCCATTGTCTCTGCAAGGTAATTTATGGTAAATATAGGCCTTTTAGAAACAACCACAATGGCTGCCTTGCTTGGGAGGCTCTGGACGCGCAGGAAGCAAAGCTCCTCGTGCTGGGTTGCATTAGTCACCGCTGCAGCTTCAGAGGCTAGCCCACATGCCCTCAAGGGAAATAGATTTTTATTTATTTGGTTTAGCCTTTGATTTGTATTCCTCATCCCTCTATTTCTGAAAGTAGTACTACATCCTGGTGGGAGAGCCAGCTCTTCTCCCTGCCCCCTAACCTCCCCGTATCCTTTAGCCTTTATCTGCAGACATCTGACCAGTGTCCCTGCGTACATCCTCGCTTCTCGTTTGTTCTGTTTCTTTGTGCTGCACCGCGTGCTCTGCAGTTTCAGCTGGCTTTGTTGCTTCCCTTCCCTTGTCCCCAGAGCAGCGTTGCCTCTCCTCTGCGGCTGGCTCGCATGCCAGTGTTTTCTCTCTTCTTCGGATTCCCACAATTAACATCTTTGAACCTTCTACCGGCAGTCTGTCCTTCTAGCCATTACAGCAACTATTTCCAGGTTTGAACTGATGAAAAGATTGTGGTAACGCTATATCCAGTGGCATTCCTCTTTAGTAGCTTTGCCTGCTCACCTTATCTGCATATCTGATTTATTCTTGGCAGCTGTGCTAGGATCTGGATGTACATTCTTAATCCTATGAGTGATGTATTAATAATATATACAATCACTGAAATGTCCTTTCAGACTGCAGCTCTGAAATATAGAACCTTTTTTTTTTTAAACTGACACAGACACCTATGACTTTTTGCACACGACTGTAAGTGCTCCGAGGGAGTTTTAAAACCTGAAATCTGTTATGAAAAGGCTAAGTGGTTTGCAGGCATTAACTGCTGGGTTTATATCTTATAAATTATTTAACCTGTATCATGACATCAGTGATTACAGGTTATGTATTCCTGGTTCCCAGTCCTGCTGACTTACCGCTTCCTCTGTTTGCATCCCATGGAGGGAGAAACTTGATGAGTATGTACTAAAATGAGATAAAACTTCGTTTTCTAGAAAACACATTGCAAATATTTGTTGCCTCTTGTACATCTTCATTGATGTCAGCTGATGTCCTGCTTGCAGAACCAACTTGGAATATCCAATAGGGATCTATGTGTTGATAAGTAAAGTTCACTAAGAAGAATTTTGTCCAGGGAGAGAGGAACACATTTCACAGCACTCAGTAAAAAAAAAGAGTAAAGGTTCATAACTAAATTACAGATTCAGGACACGCTTTTTGAAAAGGAATAGGAAGAACGAGCTGAGACTGACTTCGGCAACATCATAGAGGTAAAAGTACTGAACGCAGAGTCCTCTGAATGCGTTTTAAAACTTCTTTTTAACATGCTATTGTGGGAGTTTTATAATTGTTTTTAAGAAGACGAACAGGAGCCAAGGTGGAAGTTTCAGGTCTAAGTATCACTCGAAGTTGTAGTTTTTGCTGCTTTGAAGTAAGGAAAGTGGCAGAAACACATCCAGCGCTGCATGCTGTAGTTATACCAGATCATTTATGCTATAGCATCTTGGCTGACAACGTACTGCAAGATATGTCAATGAACGTGCTTTGTGATTCTTCCAGATTTTGGCAGGCAAAGTTTCAAAATACGGTATGACTTTATGCTTGTGGTATGATTGCCCAGAAGAAATCTACTGCAGACTGCAAAAGATGGAAGCTTTTATGCAAATACCAATAAATTCATCACAGTGTGTTGCAGCGCTATTGTCCTGAAAAGGTTTTCTCCTGATGAATGCATGCTGTTTTGGCAAGCCAGCAAGAGGAGGAAAAGGAGGATTGTGTGGGTGTACTGCATTTCTGCTATGTTTTTGGGAGCTGGGTATCCAGCTCCATATAAAATCACCTGTAGGGTTTTGGCACGGTCTGTTTGTATAGAGAAGCTGATCTAGACCTTGAGACCTTTCCTCTCGTGTTTAACCTGGTATGGACACTGTTGATGGAAGGTGTTTGTGTAACAGTTTGGGATGTTGGGGCTGGTACCACCATGTGTCTGAAGGGAGGTGTCGGCTGTAGGACCACTGAAGGGGTAAGACTCAGCAGACCGTGTCAAAGCAGCTGTTAGCATGTGTGGTGAAAGCACCCTTTCCCGCAGCTCACTAGTGGAAACTACTACATTACTGTCTGTATCCTGTGTTCCTGGCACGGAGTCTGAGACTGGTCTAAAGAAGGAAAATGGTTCTCTGTGTGTAGTCTGAATGTTGGTATGTGGTCAGCAAACCTCATCCAGATGCTTGTATCTTGCTGCATACTTTTGAGTGTTCTTTTTCTGATGAATGGCAAGAACAGGTTTCTAAAAATAAATTAATGATTTTCCCTTTTTACTTCCTGTGACTTAATATAGTTTATTTATCTATATAGCTACTAGTCATCATCATTCTTCAGCTCACAAGAGTATAAACAGAAATGAGCCAGAGTCACAAAGTAAGGATGTGGAGCCAGGCTTTTTCCAAGTTTTTAGCCAGGTGTAGGAGTTGCAACAGGGGGCTCCTGGAAGGAAAGAGGTGGCTCTGGAGTCATGCCACAGGGGTCTCGAGAAAGGCTGCCTGCTGCCACTCTCTGCATCTTCTTTCAAGGTAGTAGGACCTTGCAGGTCTGAGCTGAGAATTAAAAA
Organism: Rhynochetos jubatus; assembly: GCA_027574665.1. Taxonomy (NCBI): domain Eukaryota; kingdom Metazoa; phylum Chordata; class Aves; order Eurypygiformes; family Rhynochetidae; genus Rhynochetos; species Rhynochetos jubatus. The sequence continues at coordinate 19,275,321 of CM050663.1, forward strand.
TATAAATTAAAAAAAGGGTGGATTTGCAGGGTTATTTTATCACTAAAATAATAAAACCCAAGTGAGATTCCAGTTAATTCCTCCTCTTACACTACCTGTAAGATTGGTCAGACCAGCATCCAAAGCAACAGGTACTTTCATTAAATCAGCTCAAGCAACATACTTAGACAAATTTAGTCTCCCAGGGCATATGGTCAAGTCATCTTGCTGCTGACAGTGTGCACCAAACCAATCATAAACTCAAATCAAATATATCTGAAAATAAAGTTGTTGGGGTTTTAGGAAGTGGTCTCCTTTCTGTGGTGACTGCCTACTAAAATTTAAGGCTGCTGTGTAAAACCATAGCAGAACATGTTATGTTTCTGTTTAATCATTAGAAATCTGAAGTGATCTGACCTAAAACATTCCGAGAATCATTTTTGTTCCCAGAACATACCTTGGGAGTACCCCTCTTTGTTGCTAAGCACATACAAAGGATACTGGACAATATCAATTTGTGCTGTCTTGGAGCTTTGTGTATACACATACCGTGTGTTCAGGTATGGCTAACAGGACTTACCTTGTGTCCTGCGGGAGAAGCAGACTTGCTAACAAGCAGAATAATACAGAGTGAGTGTCAACATACTCCATTTTTTTTTATCAGCAGGACTGATTGTGTAGAAGGCGTGAATTGAGCAATCCCTAACTTTCATTTCAAATGATTCAAAGTACTCAGTTCAGCTTTACTAAAAGTCTGTGCAATATATTGGGGTATATTGTTTGACCTTGTATGTACTAGAAGATAACAAGATTTCTCCCCCCCCCCACACTATCCAACTATCTTTTCCGATCTTGGCGATGCATACATTTTTCACTTTTTCATGTGCAGTATGTCTGGTTTGCTTCTTATGGGTAGCTTCTTTCCCTTCTCCTTAGTAACGATGCTTGTTTATCTTTACCCTCAGCTATTCTTGCTGTTGGATTGCCTAGTGAAAGCAACTGCTTCTCGAACTGCTGTGTAGGGTATTGCAAAATGTTGTGTTAACTAACAGGAATCAAAGCTTCAAAAACCAATGATCTGACTTTGTGGATCTGTTTGTGGTCCCTTGGAGTTAAATGAAGGTCTTCTTCGAGCAGACAGGAGCAGTACTGTGTGCAGAACAGGTCGTTGCCAGGTCGCAGGTTTTGGGAGAGATGGGTAATCAGCACTGTGTTAGTGGGGTTGTGTTTGCATGCTCCATTAATTTGTCTGGGAACAGTCTTCAGGGGTTTAGTGTTGACATTGACAGGGACAGAGATTTGAAATGCTACTTCATCTTTTGCTGTCAATAATCCATTTGGCAGATGGCCAAGACCAACTAAAAGGCACGAGAGAACAGCCTAAGGTATGTTGTGAGGGCATAGGTCAGCTAACAAAACAACTATTTCTGTGATACAGATTTGTGTTTCAAATTCAATCACTTTGCAGAAATATTTTACTCCGAAGATGTTAGATGAAGTTTGGGCTCTCAGAATAGGAACAGATCCTGATTCTGAACAGTAGTACTCGGGGACATGCAGGAGATCCTCCTTCAGCTCAGGTAGTAGGAAACCAGGTTGAGAGGCAAAGGCTGAACACAGGAAGTCTGTCCCTAGCCCTTTCGTACGTGCTTTCAAAGTGCAAAGTGTTTCTTTACCTGCTGATCTTGAAGGACTTTGTAAACTTTAGTGAACCCTCGGGGAGCCCATCAACTCCTTTGGCATTACCTTCATTTGCTGTTGCAGGAGTTTTGTTATGTGGCACGAAAGGATATGTTGAATTCATGGGTTTGACAGGTAACAGAACAAGAATTGTCATTTCAGTTCACTTGAAATAGACTCGTCTGAGAGAAGATAATTCTTGTCCAGGATACAACCACGTGTGTTGTGTAGGTGAGAGGAGGGGCAGCAGAGTGGCGTGTATCTGCCCCAAATTAACCAGAGTTCTAGGTGCTTCTTAGTTAAGAATTGGAGTTCAGATTACCAGGCTGTGCTTATTCACTCCGCTGTTTTACTTTGCAGGGGACTGCTGAGTGTCAACACACTGGAAAATGTGGCCTAAATGAAATGGCTTATTTTTTATAATTGCGACTGATCATTTTCATTTGAGAATGAATCTGGTCTCTCAAACAGGTTGTGAGTAATGACAGATCATCGACTGCAAGAGAAATTACGCTCATCAGTACCATTCTTACTCTGCTGTAATGTCTCGTGTGTGTCATGATGAAGTATTTTTAATGAATCTTAACCATTTAAATTCATCTGACAATGTAACTGAATAGTGGGATAATAAAAACCAAAGACTCTGTGCTAATTATTAGTGGAAAAGCAGGAACAGGTTTTGGTTTAGATTTTAAAACCTCTGTTACATACCAGAGGCATATAAATCAAATCTAACCCTTTTAAAGCTAATAGTTTCTAAGTGGCAGATGAATGATTTTTCAAACTCTCTTCTTGTAGTATCTTGCCTTCAGTTAAAAGAGCCAGATTCCTGTTTCCAAAACAAGATCTTTGTTGTCTTGATAATATAAATTAATGAAAGCTTTCCCTCTTCTTTCTCTTTAATACTTTTTCTCAAAATAGCTCATCAGGGCTGTATCCTGCAATTTGCTGTGCCCTCTGGCCCTCATCCAGTAAAGCACTTAAGTGTACAAATAGCCCTAGTTTTGGTGGGAAGTGGGCAACTGAGCACGAGACCCTCCTGTGTGTCCCAACAGCTTCCGTGCCCCTTGTGTTTTCAAGGGAAATTCGCAGCACGGTTCCCACCCTGCACGCTGTTCTTTCCACCAAACATGAACAGTATTTGACAATGCTGTCCTGATCCCTTATTCATGTGTCCTCTTCAGAGGTTTTAAGAACTATTTAGTTGAGATGGAGGATCTTTGCATTTCGGGTAGCTTCTCGTGAACTCTGCTCTGAGATTTTGTCATCCACCTTCGTTTTGGACACGAAGCTGTGTCTAACGGTAGTTGGGTTCAGCATCTCACCAGTCACGGCACTGAGTCTTTGAAGTAAAATCCAGTCAAAGGAGTTCCTGGCATCCCGCAATTGATTTCACACCAGCAATCACTCTGTATTGACTGACTCGAGCACTTTGTCCGTCAATATCAGGAGTTGCCTGCAGAGACCTGGTGGCCGGGAGCTTTCACATTCTGCAGGTGTCAAATGAAACGGGGACCCTAGCAAACTTATTTCAACCTTGAAGTGAACACCCAAAGTTTAAAAAAAAAACCAAAAAAAAAAAACCACCAAACCACATCTAAATCTCCTGCACTGTGTGAAGGATGTACATGTGCTGTCATTGAATAACCTAAGTAGAAAAGCAAAGGTTTCTCATAACCGGATTGTTACAGGGGAATGTCCCTCCACTGGGGTTGGGTATTGCTGTCAGCCAAAGCCGGGAGCTAAATTTCAGCTTTTACCCTTTCCCAAGTTTGATACCATTACTCTGTTTCCACATCGTTTTTGCAGCTGTTTTCCTTTTTACTCTTTTTAATATTTATTTTTAAGATTCAAAAGGAGGAGAAAAGAGGGTATTACAGAAACAGAAACTGAACCGGGTAGGGAAAGTGGTTCAGCTACCCGTAGGCAGGAAATCTGAGCTCCTCTGGAACCTGAATGAGTCCTGGAGCAGTCTCGTTATTTTTATATATTTATTTCCCTGTTTGGCTGTTCTGCCTGCTTTTCCCACGTTATCATCAAAGTGGCCCCAGAAGGGACAGTTGTGAAACAGAAACTATCTGTGAGTAGAGGAACAAGAACAGAGCTTTTGTTAAGCTACAGATGCCTGGGTTTAGTAAAAACAAACAACTTTAATTGCCATAAGTATTTGCAAATGTTGCTGCTTTCTTCTAAATGTGTTTTAATTGAGGGGGTGGGAGAAATGGGGAAAGGCAAGAAAAGATGAGTGGCAGCCCCATCTCATAGAAACCTGGGTTGAGCCGGTGCACCAATGTGGTGTCTCCCTCTCCCTCCTCTCTGCCCTGGCCTCAATAGGTTTGCAGCAGTGAAGCTAGAAGAAAAAATAGTTTCTTCTCCTGGTTCACATGAACTGCTTTGAACTGGAACAGATGTGGATGTACAGAACTATCTGCTTACAGCAGCTGTTCCATTTATAACCATGGGGTTTCTATTCAGGTCTCTTTATCATTTTAACTTATTCTCTGTTTCCACATCCTTTTCCACAATAAAATATTCTTGACTAAATGCGTTTTCAGTTCTTATCCAAAACCTTTGCAAGTGCTATTTCTTGCATAAATTTACAATACTAGCATTATTGTCCAGTGACTGCTTGCTATTAATGATGGCCAGTGGAGATTGGGTTTGAGGTATTTGTAAAATGGGGTTCAGAACATCAGTTTGCTACCAAATTAGGGCAGAATCTGGAGTCTGATGTAGCGACGATAAAATCTCATGTAAGGTGTGCATTACACCTAACTTCCAAATTTCTGCGAGTTTTCTGCTTTGAACCGTGTTCAACTTTGGTGTGCAGAATAAACTTGTGTGCAGCCCAGACCAAAATTGTTCCAGTGAGTACAGGTGAGAGATTCAAATTGAACCACAAAAATGCGGACAATGGTGTTGGTTTTGCTTTGTGTTGCTCATTAACTCCTTCTTCAGAGTAAGTTCATTCAGTGGTTTATGTGATTAGGTGCTCCATAATTAATTTCACAAATGTGCTGCTAAGTGAGGTGGTGAGCCCTGCAGTTCCCATGGACTGAGACATGGGAATGTGTCCTGAGGTGAAGAAAAAATGTACATAGTCACAGATGAAATCAGTAGTGGTGTTTGGTTAAAACAAATCAGTTATGCCTCTCCAGTTCTGCACTCATTTGAGTGGACCATGTGGCCTTTATTACAAAATTAGGAATTCATTTTTTTAGAGTTACTTCAGTTTCTCTGTTCTCTTATTTTCTATGGAAACAGTCAGTTGTTTGTGTGTTGGGGATTGTACGTGTCAAGTTCTTTGTTTCAGTTCATTGCATTCAGCCTTGACACAGGAAAAAAATTCCATCAAAGTTGTGGAGACAGATAGGATTTTAATCTAAACCATATTAAAAACTGAAACCCTCTGTGACCATGGGGTCAGCTATGAATTACCTCCTGCACTACCTTTGGGAAGGCCAGATATTTTTCTTTGTAGTCTGAAGACACTTTTCTCTTTTGGTTGACTCAACACCAATTCCAAAACTGGATGATATGGTCCGGTGAAGCAACATTGTGTTAGTGTTGGGATATTCTGAGGAACAGTGTAGGAAGGCAGGGTGTTCCGGTACCCCAGGCTGTGGATTTGTCACAGCATCGGGTAAGAAATGCTTTGCTGTTGTCAGGTTACCTTCACATCGCTCAAGTTGCGTGAAGTTGCATGAAAATAAAAGTAGATATTTGCAGTATAGAAAAGAGAGTTTCAAATCTTCCCCAGCAACAGATGAAGAAATAAAAGGAAATTTTGTGCTTAATCTGCTCTTACCAAGGTGAAACAGGTAAGATCTCTGCCTCCATCTGCCAAGTTGATATGGTGTAGACAGGTTTCTGACACACAACTTGCACTCGCTTATGCTTACTTAAACCCTTGTGTAATTGCACCCCCAGGGTGCACCTTTCAGTTTGAAGAGTTTTTCTTGCTCTTTTCTCTTTCCCATTATTCATAAGCTTTCTATTTCAATAGCTGTAGCTTGCTTTATTTGTTTGATTTAATTTTTATTTAAAGTTTCTTTGGGGAAAAAAATACAGATATTCAACTGCAAATATTTTTTTAATCTCTTTGAATGTTTTTGGTTGTACTGTATGTCGCAACCACATAGAAAACCCTTTCCACATTACCCTCATGACAGAACTTTGCTCCTGAACTCTCCTAGTGTCCTTGCACTACCCTTCTGCAGCTTTAATAAAGTTTAAAACTTCATGGGAATGTACCCAGTCCACAACCACATCAAAGCCGTGGTTGAAGTCTGGTTTTCGAACAACCCCCAAAGTTGACCAATCTGGTGTTTCAGATTTGATTTGATATGTCATATAGAGGCCCTACTTGCAACATTCAGGGAAGGCTGAAGGGCTGACACCAAGTTCCGGAAAGCTAATTGCTGTCTGGACTGAGGCAACCTCTCGTTTATCCATTCCTGTAACTTGTCCACATGAATTGTTTTATCCTCTCTCTCACCAAAGCACCACATAGTTTGTCTGGTTTTAATACTGACCAGTAGTAATTTCTTAATGCGAAGGATGTGCAGTGAAGGAAAATCCGTTTACTGTTCTTTGATAGATTAGTTCCCTTTTTGTTCACATTTGCCAATTTTACTGACTTTAATTTTAAGGAAAAATAGTTACGTGGAGTCTGGTTTTAGTCGAGGACTTTTCTGTTTTATGTGAGGAACAGACAAAGACATGTCAAATCAGAAGAGTAAATTTAGGGGGGGAAAAGGTATTCTTTCCCTTCGACAAATAAATCAAGTGCTTCCACTGTACAAGACTACACAGCAATGTGACGTACGTGGGCACCAAGAATAAACAGACACATCAACAGAGGGAAATCTTTGACAAGTTTTAGGTATGTCACTTGGACATGGGGTGTATCTTAGTAGACAGTCTGTCACTTTTATTCCCTAATAACTTTTGACAAGAGACAGATAATACTGCAGAGTTTATTTTAGGGTAAACTGTTTAATTTTGTGTCTGTTCTCATTCTTTCTCATGTTTTTCTGGATACTTTCCCTTTTTCATACCAAAAAAAAAAGTGCCCTGGCTGTTACATTTGGGGATCTGGGGCAAGTAGCTGGTTATATTTGGGAAGGAAGCAATGAATGCAGAGAGTAGCTGGATGCTGTCGGAATGTCAGTTCCTTGGCTGTGGGAGACGTGCCCCCCACTCCCATCCCTCCACCATGCATTCCCCCTGTCCTCCGGGCTGGGAGGGAACTGCCAGAGCTCGGGGGCTACCGGGTCTCTGTCTGCAGGAAAGAGATGATATTCCTGAACTGTCATGAAGATTCATGAGGAAGGATACAGCTTTTTTCCTTTTTTCCTTTTCTTTTTCTTTCTGGATGCATGTCATACTTCGGGCAGGTGGGCACTTGAGTATTGGTGAGTAGTCCTGTGCAGCGCAATGCTGGTGGAGGTCGGTCACAGCCCTTGGATCCCTGCAAGCCCCAAACCTTCACTGGCATGACTTGAGCAGGCTCCCCAACCATGTGGCTGTTCAGCAGTGGATTGTATGTCTAAAACTGTAGATTTCTGAACAGTACTTCTGCCCCAAAGGGGATTTAAATATCGGGGTCTCCAAAAAAGAAACGGTTTGTTTGTTAACCAGTGCCTGAGCATGCCCGAGGAGGTCAGCTGGTGCTTTGCTGTCTCTCTGTGTCCAGCTACGCTCTTAGAGCACTGAATACATCCCCAGGCTGAGCACCCTGAGAGGTGCTGAGTGCCCTCGTATCCTGTCGCTTCCCGCGGTCAGAGGGCACTGGGGAGGAGCGGTGAGTCAGAGGCAGAGCTAGGCAGCTGTGCAGCAGCAGCGGCTTGCTGCCTTCTGGGGCTAGCTCTTTTGGGATGGAGGATTCAGGACCAGAAGAGACGTAAGAGTTATCGTGGCACCAACATGGGAGCATAAGGTCTGTCCAGAGAGGCTGCACCTGGGAGGAAGGGGATTTCTTTTAAAGCTCTTGAAAGTGGATATATCTGAGTGATTCTCTGTCTTTTCTAGCTTCCCACCTTACACAGACAGATTTGTTACACATCTGTGGCATGATCGATAGATGAGGCATTGGAACATTTACTCCAAATTGGAAGGGCATGGAAATGTGCTGTGGGGAACTGGTGTGTTCCTGTAGGCTGGAGCTCCCCCAAGACACATTCTGCCTCCAGACATGTCCCACAGCCTCCCCCAAGAAGGGGCGAGAAGTCTTAGCCAAAACAGAGAGAGGATAATTTGGCCCTGAAGAATTTTCTTTCAGGTTCAAAACATCTGAGTTCCAGGTTGGTTGTGAAGTGTTGTTTGAGAGGCTGGTTTGGTAAAACGCATGTCAAAGCCCTTCTTGAATCCAAAAAGCAGTTGGCATCAGTTGGTGTCTTACAGTGAGAGTTTGCCAAAATTTGTGTGAACAAGTTCACTTTGCGATTTCTGCCTTTTAGTGCTGTTTTACAGCAGTGGGAGTGTGCAGCATAGCATCAAGGAACTATGTTAAAAAAAGGGGGAAAAGATCTGTCTTACCTCACTGAATTTGTGCAGCAAAATGATGAAATTAGACCGTGAGGGTTATATCAGCAGCATAACTCACACAAGTAGAGTAGTTTTGGCTTTCCCTTGTCTGTGGTTTTAGAAGCAGGCATCTCTCAGCAATACCAGCTTCAGCTCATCAGGAGATTTTGCTCCATTTTCACCATTCTCTTGCTTAAACAATCAATCATTCACGAGTCTGCTACATGCAGCCTTCACCTTTCCTTGGACTTGGTAGTGCTATGTCTTTCCCACCTAATTTAGGCAATAATCTTACAGTTTAAAGCAATAATCCCGTCATTCCTTACTCGATGCATGTAAAACTTAAACCCAATCCAGACGTCCAGATAAAAGTAAACAGATGGGTGCCTACACAGATGCCTAAAACCTGCTACTATACTGAACCTTTCTGAGAGCACTAAAGAGAAGCTTATCCTTTAAACTCTCTTTATAAGGCTTTATGAGGGAATAAATTGTGGCTTTTGTTATTTTTGGGGCAGCAGGGTGGGGGGCAACTGTCAAGTAAAAGTCTGTCTGGAGTAAGTGAAACTGATACCAAAGTATGTGTTACAGTTTGGAAATGTCCGTGACAGGCTGTCACTGAGAAAAGGCCGAAAAGGGAGCCTGAAAGAAAAATTAGAAAGAAGGTGGAATGTTATTAAAGCTAAATTTATAAACATAGGAGGCACTCTGATGTTGTTTCTTTTATTTAAAACTGCCATGTGAGCAGCACTTGCTGCCTGGGAGTTTGCAGCATGGGATCTAAGAACCCTTTTTTAGGATAGAGGGGAAGATGCACATTGTCCCACCAGATTTATGCGTTCAAATAATGAATTAGGACCATAAGAGCTATGAAATGTAGGATTTCTAATATTAGTGTTTTCCACTGGCTGTAGCTCAGCTCCAGTAGGCAGGGAATTGATTGAAAGAAAAGCAGGCTGCTCCGTCGCTGGAAAAGGTTTGACTTCCGACAGGTTCTAAAATACGAAATCTCTGATCTGCTCCCAGTGCCTCATAGTGTGTGGGACATGGTCCATCATCCAGCATGTAGATGCAAATGTTTTGGAAAGGGCTTTAGAAAGTATTTCCACCTCTGTTTTCTTTGGTACCAGCTGCTATTCCACCCTGAAAATAAAATGAGAGCTGATTCCTTTGCCTCTTAAGGAAAGAGCAAGTTACACCAGTGTTGGTAGTGGTATGTGTTCAGCTTTCCTACGCTGCTTGTTTGGGTGGCTTCAGAAATGTTGCATTGGAAGATAGGCACCAAGGCTTCGCCACGGTCAGGGATGGGTCCAGCAGTAAATGAGGCATGTAGATGCCAGGTAGGACCCACGCTGCAGGTCAGTGCCATGCTCTACGCCCTGTCACCTGGGGTGAGAGGGCACCCATCTTGGTCGCTGTGCTGATGGCTCAGCGTGCAAGCAGAAGCGGCAGCGGGCTGGCAGCACTTGCTCCATGTAACGAAAGACTCCAGCAGTGCCAGCACGGAGCAGCTGTTTTGAAAATAACATGACGGAAGCGTGTCGGGACATTTTGGTGGCAATAAGCCCATGCATACTTGCAACCGAGAGCACCCCGTCTCCACTTTGATGCCCCACTCCGTGCCCTCGTTTCAAATGTCCTTAAGGTTGGCTGTGTTAACGAGAGCTGCTGGTTAATCTGCTTAAGTTTGAGAAGCAAAAAAAGCTTCATGGAGCATGTGTATAACTTGGGGCCCATGTGTAGTCCCATTCAAACACTGGGGCTGCTCATGTGTTACGCTTGTCCCTGGAGCTGTTAGTCTCTGTTCAGCAACGTAATTAAACCCACGCTTGGCAAGGGGCAGGCAAGATGGGCTCTTCTGCATGCTGTGGGGTTTAAATTTAAGGGCAAATTTCATAAACAGCCCAATGGACACTGGCACAGATTGTTCATGAAGGGTAATCCAGACAGTGTGTGCCATTTTAACACCAAATATAGGGTGTATTAAAAATTTATCTTTAGGTTAGTTTTTTTAGAGCTCATGGACGTGCTCCAGTTGTGCTCTCAGTGCCCCCAGCTGGGGACTTCATAGGAATTCTGAATTTAAGAATACAGAAAATATAGATGGGAACTGAGGGGAAGGGGGTGTGGCGTGGGAATTATTTTGCATTGTTAATACCATTTTTAGAACTTTTGTGGCATATTGAAGATTGTCACGTTTTTTTGGTGACACCTAAGGCCATCAAAGTCACACCATGATAGTGAGAAATTCCACTTTCTGTGGCTTGGCTGCCGAGAGTGGAAATGAAGTGTATCACATGGACATGATTTGTTGGGTAAATGGAGGGACTGCTGACTAATGCAGTTAGAATATGGTCTTTTTCCTCCCCGTGGTGGTTTTTGTGTGGACTTATTTAATTCATTTGCAGTCTTAGAAAAACTTAAGGTGTCTTTTTAGTTTTGTCTCAGGTGACTTCCTGATGAAGGGTGTAATAGAAAAATATTTTACTGCTAGATGGGAGTATAAGAAAAAATTGTGTCTTTGGAGAAGCTTGAGTGACTCCAAATTCCTTTCCTTTTGCTTTGTGTTGTTATTCTTCATCCTTGTCACAACTGGAACACTGATGCTTTTGGAAATACCTTTTCGACTTGGCCCTACAAGTTAGTCAGTAATGAACCAGATCTATCTAGCCATAGAGATCTTCGCTTAGCATCAGCAAGACAAATGCCCAGCTTAAATATGCACAGGTGTGTGTTTTCCTCGATCAGGATTGACGTGCTTTGCCCTTGGGGTTGTACTTCCTTATTTTCAGTTTCTTTATAAAGAAGGCCTTGTGTGTCAAGTGGTCAGAGCAGGAGCTAGCAGTCTGACACGGCTTGTACCCATGACTCAAATTGCACTGAGTCAACACGCATCTCAGCCAATCCAGGCTACAAACTGAATTATTAAGAATTACTTCACTAAAATGTTGCATTTGGATTTAGCTTATGTGAAGGAGAAGTGGTTTTAAAGCTGTTTGAACAAGGGGATTTTAACTGAAGAGGGTTTTTTGTTTTTATTAAAATCCATGTTTGTGTTCTGCTCCACCATGTATTTATTTTAAAATGTAGTTGTGCATCAACACATTCTCAATCTGAAATGTAGATCTTGGACTGAGATGTTTTAAATGTTTGAACTGAATCCAGTTTTAAAGTACCACAGTTATCTAAGAAGTACATCAAAGTTTACTTCAGTGTTCATTTCTCATTATTATCTGTTCTGGAGCGCTGATTCTTTTTCAGTATAATTAGTGTATTTGTTAGTGTATGTTCTCTTTCTGATCTTGCATCAGACATGCTCTCGTGTTTACAGAGAATAATCTCCTCCACTATCTACGAACCTAAATTTTACAATGTCCAAACCAAACTTTTGCCCTGATTCAACAATTTTTGATATCAGATCTGTGTACTGTCAGGTCACTCGTTTCATTTTCTTGGAGTATGGGCACATATGGTTTGCATTTCTATCAAATTTCTCAAAAAAGCTCCCAAAGGAGTTAACATTAGCTCTATTCCTCTATGCCAGCTTTAGGCTGACAGTGGCAGGACAATTGATAACAAATCTGGAATAAAGCCTGCTGATGCCAAGTTGCCCCAGCAAAAACTTCTTGAAGGTTGATCCAGTAAAGTGAGTGTATTTACCCTTCCCTTTTTGTGTTATGTGACTGGAATTTTGGATCTGGTACTAGCAGCCTTAAATCGTACATTGTTAAACCAGACTTGTTGCTTATCTTCCTGGAAAAGGATGTGCTCCCAGGACTTAGGATGAGAACCAGACAAGTGCAAAATACTCCATTTGGGTAGGAATAATTATCTGGTTAAATAGCATTTCCTCAGAAAAGGGTTTAGGACTCATAAACTAAGCATAAATCCACAATATTTTATGTTGTAGGGAACATGTAGTAATCCTGCTCAGGGCTGGAAAAGCCTGACCTGGAGTACTTTATCCAGTCTCAAACACCTTTTTGCAAGAAAAGTGTGTATCATACAGTCTAAAGCTGAGAGGAGAGCAACAAAAATGAAAAGAAATCCAAGAAAATATGTCTTAGAAGAAGGTAGTGAAAGAGAGGCATTTGGCCAACAGGCTTTGCAAACTTCCGTTTAGGTTTCTAGGTAGAATTTTTGTTGGTGGGGGAATATTCATTATCCTTGTCCTGTTCTGAAGTGCCCTATGTTAATGCTGAAATTTGTTTGTAATTCAGAGGGAAAAGCCCACCTTACAGGAGGGGAAAGGCAATAGTGGGAAACCCTCTGTGCACGCATGGCCTCTGTGCCAGCTGCTTTCAGGAGCTCCTAGGTCATCATGTCCAAATCTTTGCTATTTTGGGCAACCACATCACAGAATCCCATTCATAAATTTCTCAAGTACTATTATAAAAATAGTTAGATTTTTTTTTTTTTTGCTTCCATTGCTCTGATAGGAACCTTGTACCACTGATCTGGAGCTTCACCTCTACTGATCGTCTGAGTGTTTTAAGCGTTAATGTAGTCGCACATGCGCTTTATTTGTTTTGATTTGTTTTGTAACTCCCTTTGGCTTCTTGACCACCTGACTTGGTGAGGGGAGGAGAGTCATGGAGTGGTAGTTTTTTGGTTCTTTTGTTGTTGTTTTCTAGTTCTTTCACTGTCTTCTAGAAAGGTGAGCTTCTCCCTCCATTACTGCCACCACCCCCTCAGTTATTTTGCATCTGTTTAAATCTGAGTCCATGTTTCTGAAATAGGGGATGATGAGTACTGCAGGCAATGTCCCAGAGAAACGCTGCTGTTGCTCTTTCATTGTTACTGGAAGTACCTTGCTTGGTATTACCCTAAATTGTCATCTGCCTCTTTCTGAGCTGTATCTCAAAGAGGGATAGTTGTATTCCCATCAGCTGACATATAAGGAAAGAGTCCTGAAGTATCTTGCAATGCTAGACAGAGGTAACATGTGATACCTCTGGAGAAGACTAAGAACAGCCTGTGTTTGAGCAGAAACCACGTTCCACTGTACTGAGATCCCTGATGGGCTTGTGAAGGAATTACAGTCATAAGAAAGATATTTTGGTAGGTGTTCCTTGAAACTGAGAAGTCCCGTTGCTTTTGGGCACAGGGTGGACAGGCAGTGGGCATGCAGTTTGGTCATAAAATGTGAGTTGGTTTGACACTGTTTTCTGCTATTCTGCTCTGAAAGCATCTCAGCTACCAGTAGTGTCTAGATGTTCTCAACAGAAAGTGTCTCCCAGGAACAAGATGCTGTGGGAACACAGGAGTGTTGTGTTAGCCATTTCGTCTTCATTCTGAAGAGGGCTCAGGCAATCCAGGAACATGAAGTTATTACCTATAGTAAAAGCTATTTCTGCGTGATTTACAAGGAAGAAGAGGTTTACAAGGTTGCCTGTTAACTGGCACGTGAGAGTGGAGTTGCTGTACCAGGGACGTACCTCCAGTTTCTGAGAGGAGGTACTTACAGGAGTTTAGGCAAGAGGTCACATTTAGAAAAATGAAGACACTTTTGGTCAGGTGTGGTTTACCACATTGCATGTGGCTATATTCCACATATTCTGAAAAGTTGGAGAAATTAATTGTCACCAGCACCTGAGCAGAAACAGCCTTGTCTTTGGTCCCTGCAAAGTAAAGAGAAGGCAGAACGGTCAGTAAATGGTAAAACCAATAAGTATACTGTTCCAAACCAGAAGAAAGAGACTCCAGCTCAAGGGCAGAATGGACTTTGTGCCAGTGGTGGGGATATTGATTGCAGAAGCTTGACATCCCAGCTTAAACTGACAGCCGTTGTACCCATGACGACTGCGACCCACGAGGATGTGCCCAGCGTACCTCGACCGGTTCCTCATGATGAAGCAACAAGGCTCCGTCCAGAGGGGCAGAGTTTTAAAAGGTCATTGCTGGGTGGAAATTTTTGTCTGCTGAACTGAATCAATATTTTGCAATTTGTAAATCTTACAGCTGTGTGGTGCACCCCAGTGATGTTAGTGGATTAATGAAAGATAAGTGTCTTTCTACATAAGAAGATCCCTTCCCCACCCCCTCTTTTTGTCCTAAGGTACAGGTTTCCTAAGGCACAGCAGCAGCAGAACCAGTCACTTTGTGCTGCTACTAAGCATTTCCCTCCTTAAACAGTACTCCAGATGGTTTATTCAAGTGGGTAAGCGATACTCTATCCAAACCTCTGGGAATCACACCATAAATTTCCCAAATAAATAGGCATAAGGAGAGAAGCCAAACAGGATACAAGTGCTAAAAAGCCTCAAGATTAGCAAGATGTGTCCCTCTCCGTCAAACCAGCAAGTAATTGTTTTGCTATTAAAAATAGCATTTCAGATGCAGATTTTTCAACAATTAGCTGATTTTGGTGCTTGGCTTCTTAAATATTGTTTAAAAGGCCAGAGGCTGAGTCCCTTCTAAGAGCCTAAGTGTGGATTAGCAAGCAGAAAGATCAGCAGAGAAAGCACTTGATACTTTCTCATCCAGGGAGATCCCAACGTGGGAATGGTTACACGGGATGGAGTAGGTGTGATCAGGCCTTTTTTTTTCCCACTGGAACATCATGTTCTGGGGCGGCAGCTTTGGTCTGTAGACATGTTCTCCTGTGAGAACTGGCACTCCAAAAGCTTTGGGCTGGGTCAAGTCATACCCACTTTCATACTTGCTCCAGTTTTCAGTTGCATTAGAGCACCCAGCCTTCCACAAAATACTATTTTGTGAGGTACTATTATGGGCCATTAATCAAGAAGACTGACTGTGTTCTCTGAAGTTTCCTTGAAGCAACTTGTTGGACTGCTTTGTCTGGAGCTGTGCTGTGATGGCATTCACTGTCCTTCCTGCCTTTGGTCACGAGGGCTTCACAGGCAAGAACCAGCCCGCAGATAGGGGAAGAATAAGGAATATAAACGGTTGATCTTAGTTATAAATATTTCCTGAAGGAATATAGTTAGAGATGAAAGTTATCAGGAAAGAAGTCTTAATTTCATGTAAATAAAAGTCATGCTCGTGTTAAAATTAGGTAAATAGATTCAGAAAAATTACATGTGTTGTAACATTGAAATATTTCTTCATGTATGTATATGTAGTTATTGATAGAGGTGCAGTCACTACCCACTGTTTGGGGGCATTAATATCCTTTATGTATGTATGGGGGGCATGCAAAACGCCTATACTGCACCCTGCTCTCATAACTGCTGCTGAAGGAGGTGCTTGGATGGAACCTGTTCCTCAGGGAGGAGGTCTGAAATAGTTTTCTCTAACCAAGTCCCCCACCAATTTGCACACCACACCCCCCTCTCCCCCAGTGTATGGTGTCTTACAGGCTATAAAGCCAGGGAAAGCGATTGAACACACATTTTATACCAAGTGTATCTGCTGCTGCTCCTGTGTGGCTGCCCTATTGGCAAGAAACAAATTTACATCGCTTGGAAGCTCGTCTTGTTTTTCTCAAGGTTTTTATCATGCGAAGAAGGTGAGCAAGGCCATGTGTATGCCTTTGCTTGGGGGCTGGCTGCAGGCAATGCCCTGGTGCTGTTGAACCAGGTGAGGTGCCTGCCCCTCTGTATGTCTTTACCAAGCAGCTGGTGGAAGGGTGCCTTGATCTTGAGTTGGGCTGGAGAGTGACTGTGAAAATAAAAATTTACACCCTTCAGAATTTTTTTCAACCACTGCAACCGGTTCAAATGTTTTAAATATTGTATGTCTCTCAAATTAATGCATTGTGCAATAGCTGATCCAGCATTATGACACCTGTTGCACCATAACCACTGTTGCTCTGTCACATCACTTCACAGAATATCTGCAGTACATAGCCACTCGTAATAAAAAATAGAAACAGCTATGGGTTCCAGACGTTCAAAAGGGTAGTAAAACAAAGTGTTCAAGGACGTTACTATCTCCATTAGATTTGAAATCGGTCAGAATTGCACCACCTTCATTTCTATTTACCTGGTTGCTCTCTATTCCTTTAAATACCAAAACTGACATCATTACTATGGTCAGGGAGAGAACCTTTCTTTCTATTAATCAGCAATAAATTTATTGCAGGTTTAAAAGCAATCACCTCAAGGTAATTTCTGAAGAGCTTGAATAACAAAAAAAAAAGTAAAAGGAGACTATTCACGAGACTAGAAGCGTAGCTGGCAAAAGTGCATCATGTGTTTTGTAAACTGGTTGAACTAACCAACCAATGTAGACTATGTGTTACCAAAAGGCAATAAAGTTTGCAAATAGCCATTTACAATGTATTTTGAAAAAGTTTATGGAATAACAGCTATAGTAAAGGACTATCAAAATAAATTACTTTTCTAAATAGTTTGGTAAAACAAGATTTATTTTTTTTCATGCAGAGTATTGTTTTTCTAAATGTTTCAATGATTGAAGATAAGCAATATATTAAAGTTTAATTCCATTTTATTTCATTGTTTAGGTTTGTTTTCACTGAACTGGTAAACATTTACGAGATAAATGAACAGAACATTTTCCTTTTAAAAAAAAAAAAAAGACGACAGCAAGTGATATATTATTCTGCTAACCAAAACAGAAAATCACAATAAAACTTTGTCTTAAGCTTATAAACTTGATCACGCTTTAGAGGAAAATAAATTCCTCCCCTAAATTCTAGGATGAAACCTTGGCCCTCTATAAATAACAAGGTTGCAACATCTTCAATGTCTTTCTTGGGAAATATGAAAACAAATAATGTTTTCTCTCTTTCTCTGTATCTGCATTGATGTCAAATGCTTGCTTTTGGCAGGAGTTGCTGTTTCCTTTCTTACCCATAGAATCATTACCCAATCACAGAATGGTTTGGGTTGGAAGGGACCTTAAAGCCCATCCAGTTCCAACCCCCTGCCATGGGCAGGGACACCCTCCACTAGACCAGGTTGCTCCAAGCCTCATCCAGCCTGGCCTTGGACACTTCCAGGGATGGGGCATCCACAGCTTCTCTGGGCAACCTGTGCCAGTGCCTCCCCACCCTCTCCAGGAAGAATTTCTTCCTGATACCTAATCTAAATCTCCCCACTTTCAATTTCAACCTGTTACCCCTTGTCCTGTCACTACAGGCCCTTGTAAAAAGTCCCCCCCCGGTTTTCTTGTCGGCCCCTTCAGGTACTGGAAGGTGCTCTAAGGTCTCCCCGGAGCCTTCTCTTCTCCAGGCTGAACAAGTCCAATTCTCTCAGCCTTTCTTTGTAGCAGAGGTGCTCCAGCCCTCGGAGCATCTTCGTGGCCTCCTCTGGACTCGCTCCAACTGGTCAATATCCCTATATTGAGAGCTCTAGGCACTCTCTGCTCTTCAGGCAGACCATCACCAAACATATGGGTTTGATGCATTTTGGGTAGAGCCTTACATTGTACCAGCCAGGAACGAGTAATACCATTCACTTGCTGGACCATAGTGGAACAGCTACAATTTGGGAATCAAAAGAGTATTTGCCTACAAGTGACATACTGTTTGAAACTATACAATTTCTAGTTTTAATTTAGGTGAGTCATTTGTTGATGGTGCTTAGAGTTGTGTCCACAAGGGAGGTGGATTTATGGCTAGTACTGAAGAGATTGAGAGTATGTCATAGTCACTAGTGCACACCTGGTGATGCTTATAGTTGTCATTCTTTCTGGGGACAATTTCTCAAAGAATTAATGAACAAGACAGAAAGGGCTCTCCCTTTTGCTAGCTATCTCACACTTCTGGAGATAAAATACTGGACTTTAGTGGCCCTTTATTACTTTTTGTTTCCTTAGTGCATTTGTGGCATACATGATCATCTTAATGGTTATAAAAATTGGTTTTTTGGAGGGTATCTCTGATTTTCCCAAGATATCCGTTTTTATACAAAGGTTTAACATAACGATCTTTAAAACTATGTCTGGTTTAGGTTCTCATTATATGATCTCATTGGGGTTGGTAGGTTGTTTTATTTTGCAGGGTGTTAAGTGCCTACATCCTGGCTGTGGACACAACTGCCTTCACACAGAAATCTGCTTCTTTAAGGGCCATACCTTTGGTATGGATTCATAGCTCCTTTTGGAAAGGTACTGATGAACAATAAAGAGCAATTTAGGAAAGAAAACTGGAAATCTGGATAGAGATTTTGGCCCAGGTGCCTTTGACCACCTACAGTACCCACAGAGCCCTCCATCCTCTGCTTCATTCCATTTTAAAGTTGACAGTAATTTCATGGCAATTTCTTCTCCTTTGGTCTTCGGTAGTATAAGTGGATTGACCCATGTGCCTTTGGATAATCCAGACTTTTTAATAAGTATGTATGTCCCCTGTTACAAAAAAACACAAGGCAGCAGTTTACACGTAGACTGGGTTTGAACTGTGCCTTTGATAGGAAGATGTACTAGATAGTGAAGACCATCAAAAGCTGGTTAAGGAAGAGACTTGGTGAGCCTGGGCTCGGTGCTGCTGTCATTATCAGCTTCCCTGCCAAAGGCCAAACTACAAAGAATGTCTGTCTGTGCTCAAACATTTCAAGTGTGCCTTTCATCTGGGCGTCTCAAAGTGCCTTACCAAGGCACTGGCCCAGTTCTTCCTCTTACCAGCACTGAAGGGAAACTGGCTTTGCTGATGGATTAGTGTTCTTCTCCAAGAATTTTGCCACCCAAGATGGTAACCCTAGGAATCCTAAGCAGGAGTATCTTACTTTCCTATACCATGTATTTCTGCATCCTCTGGCACAGGGCAAGCTAGCTGGCCAGCATGTGGCACATTCTTGGAGCATCAACCTCTTTGTGGCAGTCAGATCTCAGGTCTTTCTTAAAAACAAGGAAGAGTGCAGGGTTGCATAGTCACTTCTTAGGTCTTCTGCCTCTGGTATGCCTCAACTTAGTTCATTAAGACTGAGGAACACAGGGAATGGCGTTCTCGTGAGTAGACAAGAGTTAATAGATCTTTTCCCCTTCGTTGATTGGCGTTCAGTTGCTCAGCGTGTAAGGTTGTTTCAGTTGCCAGTGACACTTTGCAGTTTGTTGTCATAGAGCAATATCACTCCTGTGCTCGTTTCAGGCAGGACCAGGATCCCTTTCTTCACAGTGCTATTGGCTGGCCCAGAGCAGCCAAGAGAGTGTTTCATTCTATGGTATGTCAGGCGCAGAGCACAGGTGCAGTTTCAGAGGCAGGAAGTGGTCGGGGGGGTTGTTAAGACTTGGGCTAGCATGATAGCTGGGTTATTAGCTCCTTTCTTAGCTCTTGGCGTGATTGTTAGCAGTGGGGCTTGTTTGTTCATTAGTGGATTGAGGGGTCAGCTGGCTTTTGTCCTCACGGTGTTGTCGCCCAGGGACTTGGGCTCTGTGGATTCTTGGGCTCAAACTCTCATTTCTTGGGACCTGGCTATATGTCAGTTGGCAGGTGGTGAGCAGTTGTATCATATGTTCTATTTTCTATTCTTTTAGTTACTTAGTAGTAGTAGTATTGTTAGTATCACTATAATTTTAATTTATATTCAATTATGAAATAGTTTTTATCTCTACTTGCTATACTCTACGAGCTTCCTTGGCTCTTCCTCTGACTCTCGTCCTGCAGTGTGGGGGGAGGAAGTGAGCAAGTACTTACTTACCAGATACAGGATAAAGCTAAACCATGACACTCTGCACCCAAGTTAAAGCTGCAGTGGTATGAAGAAAACTTGCTAGAACCAAGCTTTTGCTTGGTGTAGGATTTTGGTTTTGTTTCCTCACATAGCACAGAGGCTGCGCTGGGACCTTGGATGAATATCACCTACCACCATCGAATCAGCTCCACCTGCTTTGGCACACCCAAAGAACATATATAAGGTGGAGCTCTGCCATACAAAACCCAACCCCACCCAGAGTGACTGGCTATTTCAGCACGAAGGTAGAAGAGCTGCAGTTACTGGACACGGTGACTGTAGTCAAAAACATCTTTATCAGGTTAGCAAAACCTGCTAAGACATCCATACCTAAGTCTATGCAGTCTGAATGCCCTCGTGACTTTGATGCATGGAAATTTAAACATGAGTGCAAATGTTTCAAGATTAGAGCTTTAAGTGGGAAACCTCTAGGATCAAGAGCAGCTTTGTCAGTCAGTATATGCTATGGCCTCAGTCCCAGCTTGCAGTCTATGACTGATAGTTTGATAATCTTTGGATCCTCCTTTTCGCATGGTAGGTACAAGGAGCTATTTGTAATTGCCTGGTACAGGAAAATATACTCAATATTTTAAATGTATTGAGGTATCTTTAAAAGCTGCTGTGAGAGTTTAGACGTCCCAATACACACCAATTCTCTCCCCATAATCTCTTTTTTAGTATTTTTTTCCTTTCATCTCACTGCCTTCCCTTGGAACATACAAACAACAATAATGAGCATTGTTACCCCTCAAAACATAACTAACAGGATTCACAGAGCATGGATTCAGTGAATCTTCCATCCTCTTGTTCTCACAATCCGTGTAACTCGGGGTATGACACTGCAGAGCGCACTGAAGAAAGTCATCAGTGCGCGGTTTGGAAGTCAGCAGTAACTCGCCTAAGAAAGAGGATTACAGCCTTTAGTCCCCATGCTTTTCAGTGAATCACACCAGTGCTTCTGCTCTCATTAAAACTAATTCAACATGCAGAAACAGATTGCAAGGTTTACTCAGTATGTGTAACAAAATAACTAGGAGCAGAATTTTGCTCATTTTGTCTGTTTTGCTGTGAAGTACTGTCGAATTACTGGAATACAGAAATAATGTGTACAACTGTAGTTACACTTTGCAAAGAGCAAGCCGCAGCAGACTTGAGCATGGCTTTAATGCGGCTTTTTGCAGAACAGCAACAGAAACACATCTGAAATATTTTTCCAGTGTCTGGTAGAAGGGGAGTGCCTAAGTATTTTAGAAATATGTCTGAAAACAGACTTACTTAAATAGTTGTTGGTTGCTGGGGGGAAAAAAGTGCAATTTGTCTTGGGGCAGGGTAGGCTTTGTGTGTTTTTATAAAATGTGGGATTTTCCAAGGTCTAAATAAACGAGCAGTATGAGTCTTGTTACGGTAGAATTTATATTTGCTGGTCCTTTATGCACTGTTGAAAATACCATTTTAATCAAAATGTTGATTTTTTGATCATTACGATCATTTTTTAGGTGATTTTGCTCTGTGTTTTTACATTTCACAAGGCTTTTGTCAGGGTAGATGTGTTCAAGCCTAGGGCTACATACTGCAAGCAGTGTACATGAATCTTCAAAAACAAAAATAGAAGGGTAGAAATAGAAATGATGTCATAGTTGTGTGTCCTTGTAACCTTCTTTTAACATGTTGCTGATAATAATAGATCAATAACTTTAAAGCTTCCTGGAAAGCTGCAGCCCCGCCCTAGAGACCCACTGTTGCTAAAAGTCAGTACTGAGAAATATAGCTAAGCAATCTGAGGTTTCAAATAATCCCGTCAAGAGCTGAATTTTCTCCACCCATGTGACAGGAGTTGGTTTTCAGGCTCCCAAATACTGGACAAAAAGTCTCTGAATGGGCTCTGCAATTCAGTGTAATACGAAGTGCTAATAAAGCATCAGCGCCAGCTTTATGAAGATTGTCCTGCTTTAAAAGCATTTCTATTCTGTAAAGGAAAGTGTCCTTGGAATCCAAGTTTTATTTCACTGTTCGATCTTTTCCTGTTTTTAATGGATTGGATCATAACCTTCTGTTTGCTTCATTAAGAAGCAAAGACCTAGGCTACCGCCAAGTTTTAAAATAAATGCAGAATCGAAGGAGATGGGTGAGTTCCAGGGTATCCTGCTTAGGATGGTGCTACAGGAGATCAAAGGGGCAGAGAGTCACCTCTCTGCAGGCGGGTGGACAGAAGGTGTCAACATCCCTGAAAGCATTAATCTTGCCCAGGAGTGGGTTGGTTGCCTTTTACAGCAGCCCTTTGCCTGCCAGGCCAGTCAGTGGAGGTGCAATCTCTTGCACCTACAGAAGTAGTGCTGCTGGAGGCAACATCTGGCTGCTCACAGCTGGAGAGGCAAGGGAAAATTTAAATCAAATGATCACAGATGTGGATGTAATCAGTGCTTAACTTCTGGACTTTGAACAGAACAAAAGTTCAGGACATGTACGAGTGCTTCTTGGAGAGCACTATGGTTCCTGACCAGGCTGTTGGTCTCAGGCCAGTGCCTTGTAAACAGGTGTCAGCATCCCAAAAAAGAACTCCCCTCTGTGCCAGCAGTGGGTATCCTCGCTGGCGGTCCTGCAACAGAGCTTCATGGGCCAGGAGGAATGACCCGTAGGTCAAGAATGAGACATGTTGGTGGGGTGGCATACTGAGGGTTCCTTGACATTTGCCTTGCTTTTTTTTTCCCCGAGGATGAAGCAGGGATTCTGGGCTCCAAATCTGACAACCTTTTATATGTCAAGACAGGAAAAAAGGAAAAGGGGGGGGGGGGGGGGGGGGGGCGGGGGAAAGGAGGAAGTGATAGGTGAGTCACTTGTGAGAAGTTGGTTTTTTTTCTTCTTAGCCCAAGGATTAACCTGTAGCTTTGAATTTGGAAGATACAGGAGGAAATGGGTAAGAATGTGCTGAAGGAGGATTCAGCTGCTAGGGGGCAATATATAGTAAGCAAAAACATACTAAGACATTTTCCCTCAGTATCTATCAAAGTGTTTCAAAAATAACCCAAATCTAAAAACTAGCTGACATATTTCATACACTGGCATTTCTTCTAGAGAAAGAACGTAGTATAAACAAAATACCCAACTTATATGTGTGTGTATTTTTTTTACATACATGCCTGTATGTGTGTGAGTGTGTGTACATGACTTCCTTAATATGCTTCCTCCCGGCTGCAGTAGGGTCATTACCAGTTCTGGGACCAGTACGCAGCACTTTTACTTTTTAAACTGAACACTTTTGTTTCATATGAATTAAGGAATTTAAACCCCATGCATTAGTATTTCAAAAGCTTTTGTGAAGAACTGGTGTTACAACTCCTTTAAAAAGATTTGCTCAGGAAATTTATCCTGCATGATTCCTATTCTTTCATTTTGAAATCTACCACAATTTCTGTAAGGCAAAAGAATAAGAATGTGAACATTCAAAAATCTTCAGTCACGTGGTCTTGTAACGCTCCTGCTTCTTCCTTGTTGAGAACAACTGGAAGAGCTAACTTAGATGTCTTCATGACTTTTTTGTTCTAGCCACTTTCCTAAACATACTCCCTAAAAAAGAAAACAAGGGGAGATAAGAGAAGCCAGCTTTTGTGAAGTTATTGTTTTCAGGCTGAGCAGTGAAATCGTTGTTCGTTTGTTTATATGTACTCATGCTGAGTTGGTGATGCTCATTTTAGAACTGGCATGGGATGTTTCTGTAAAATCTGCGTTGTGTGAATGCAATTTTCCATTTATTTTGATTAAAAAAATGTTTGCCTGTGAGATTCAGTGGTTATATGTGATTCTGACTATAATATTAATGAACTATTTGATTGAGTCTGAGGCTAGTAATGGAGAAAATATACACATTTCTGGAGCAGATTTTCAGTTCTGGTTCACCTGGTCACCAAAGTCCAATGAAGAAGCATTGTCTAAATGAGTAAAGGTGAGAGCATGATGTGCCAAACTTCTGCAGGGGAAAATTTATCATTAAGTAATTGCAGCTAATTTTTTGCAAGAAGTGTTTGACTAATTTTACAGCTGCAACTGAAGTTTGAATAAAGGAGTAGATGTTTGCAAATTGGAGGGGTTTTTTTATTCATTCATTGCCCACACTGCTCAGAGTAAGAGCCTCATTGGAGAATCGGGGGAGAAACAAGTACAAAGACGGAAAGCATCCACAAACCCTCGTTACTGTTGTAATGCACTTGTCTCTTCGGGTCTTTTCATTCACCACTTTCTGTTCTCATGCTCTCATCTCTGTGATTCATATAGGTTTATCTGCTTCAGATGAATATAGTGCTTGCTTATGTTGTACTGGAAATGGCACAGAGCTTATTGTACCTGATGCCTCTTACAGAGAAATCATTTCAGAGTGGCTGAGATATTTTCAACTCCTCTGCAGTTTGCAAGGTGATGGTAGCATCCTGGTGCTCCAAATTGCAGCTCAGTGTAATCCACAACATCCAACATCTCTGGGAAAACTCCCACAGAGAGCAGAATGCTAGCTTGAGAGCTGCTGCAAACATCTGTTTCTGTGTCTTCTTTTTCTCGATCTCCCATGATACCTCACTCCTAACAAAAAGAGACAGCTGT
Source organism: Rhynochetos jubatus (assembly GCA_027574665.1). Lineage (NCBI taxonomy): Eukaryota > Metazoa > Chordata > Aves > Eurypygiformes > Rhynochetidae > Rhynochetos > Rhynochetos jubatus. The sequence continues at coordinate 19,299,695 of CM050663.1, forward strand.
TAAGATATGTGTATGGTCATGTACCCTATGGAGCTGTTCCTAAACACAAGTGCTGGCTAAAAGTCTGCTCTTTTAGACCAGCCATGAAAAATGCAGGGTTATTAACAGCATATACAGCAATTACCTGGCAGCGCCCGTTCTAAGGAAGGTAGAAATTCTTCACACGTCTGATGTCACTAGATACTTTCTCAAGCCTGGTTCATGGATGGGTTTGAAATTGGTATCAAACGCTTTTCAGCGTTCGACACTCTGACAGAATGTGGGTGTTATGAGACAGGCAAGGAATACTTTAAAGTATATCATTATATACCATATTCTTGGCAGGGTGTTCTGTGGTTTGTAGCAAATACTGGGAAATAACAACACAATACATAATAAAGTGTAAAGGGAGCATCGTGTGGGTCTGAGTCTATGTTCCAGGAATATTAGGAACTTCTGCTGTCTTGTAGTTGGGTTCTGTTCTTGTTCTTGGGTTTCTGAACAAGATCAGCTGTGGGTACAGAGGAGAAAGGACTGGTTGGTTATATGGTGGTCTTGAAGTATGTTGAGCACTTCTTCAAGTCTTTGTTGTAGTGTTTTCTGATTAGTAAATAGAAGAGAGTGGGTCAGTCAATGTTAGAAGGCAGCAAAGCTATCAATTTTCACAATACTTTTTCAGCTCCCAACGAAGAGATGAAGATGTCACTCTCGCTGAATTGGGTGGGTCCTTAATGTGCTTTGTGCCCTTCATATTACATCTGCTACCTTGCCATAAATAATTCCAAATGGGAATTTATTTTGAGATTAAATTATTTTCCTTGCTTAATATGATTAAAACAGAATAGAATTCATGGTTTTAAGTCTTTAATATACTCTATTCTATATAAAAAATTGCTTTGTGTTCCGCAACAGCACACTTTGGCCCCTGCCAAATCAGCTCAAGTGAAGTAGTTATAATCTCTGTGCGTTTGTAATTACCAAAGGGGTTTGGATGGCTTTACTTAGTATGAAATCCTGACATCACCTTTAAGTACAGAAATCAAACTTGTTGCAATTAAGATTGTACCAATAAAGTTCTCACATTTCACATCTTTTCCAGTAGTCATAATAAACCAGAAGTGTATGATTCATTGCCTACCTTAAGTATTTGTTCTTTCCGATATTGCCAGGCTACCGATGTGTAAACAGAAATGTAAATATACACTTGCAGATGGGTGATTGTTCAGGCTTGCACAATAGTACTGAATCATTTGAGCAGGTCTCCTTGCTCTGTACTGTGGACTTTACAAATGCTGCTCAGAAGTGCAGCTCGAGAGCACAGGGAGCTTGTTTGGACTCAATGAAGCTTGTGATTTTCTGCTCTAAACATATTTCACCCTAAATGTAACTTCTAAACTAGCACTTTTCAGTTCACAGGTCCATTATGAGATATACAAAATATTCAGATTCATAGTCACTAAAAGGTGCTTCTCTTCTAATATCCTCTGTAACCTGCTGAAGTAGCCAGGTTTTATTTAGTACATGTGTAAAAGGAGGGAAAAGGAGAGAGGAATTTTTTAGCACTTAAACTACTTTTTCTAGGAAGTTGTATCAGGCATTCTTTCAAATAAAAACTCAGGTTGTTATGCTTATGATGTTCCAAAAATTGTTGTGTTATTATATGAGTATTTTACAGCTATAGAATAAAAGGCTGAGTACATAGGACTCTGCAGATGATCACATTGATATCAATTCCAATGTGTTCAGGGTGTGTGTGTGTGTATGTTGGGAAAAGAAGATCCTACATGTGAAGGGAATTGTTATAAACATGCTGGTCGCTCCCATGAAACACCTGATTTTTTTGGGTGCATCGCTGTATTACCCCACAAAAAGCTTCTTTAGCTACTACAAATTGCTATTCAAGTGATTTACTGACGCTGAGGATGCTGCGCCGACACCACAAGTGTGGCATGTTTTCTGAGATAACTATCTGAGAATTTTAAAGAAAAGCCAAGAACAGCAGCACAGATCTGCAGAGATGTGGGCATTAGATGCCGTGCACGTGACATATGTAAGGACATTTGCTGCCCAGATTTTATGCAAAGGTGGTGGTGTTAGTGAACGCTACAGTCCTAGAACAGCTGGCGGCTTGTGGAGAGTCACTTGGGACAGCAAATTTCCCACGTACAGGAACTGAAATGAAGATCCACAAACTCACGTTGTTTGCGAGTTCCAGAGAAGCATGACTCATACTTATAATGTTTATTTTATTCTGATAAGCTCAAAAAATGTGCCAAGGCTTTGGCTGCACCTTCCTCCTCTGCTGCTGCAGGTTGTTGTCCATGCTAACTCCTACATGTCGTCATGAAGAACTTGGATTGCAACTTCATGCAGTCCCCTCCCAATATTAAAGTTGGGAGGTTGCTTGGGGCCATGTGCAGTTGAGCTCTGACCATCTCCAGGGTTGGATGGAGATTTGTAGCTTCACTGGGCCCTTTCCTCATCATGTGATTACCCTCGCTGTTAAAGGATTAAGGTTTTTTAAATGCCTGGTCATAATTTCCTTTTTTGCAACTTGTTTCTGTAGCCTCCCATCCTGTTGCTGTGCACCTCTGATAATAATCTGGCACTGCCATGTTTGGGCCTACTCAGTAGGCAGCTGAAGGCAAGAATGGGACCCCATCATTTGCTTCTCTTCTCTTCTCTTCTCTTCTCTTCTCTTCTCTTCTCTTCTCTTCTCTTCTCTTCTCTTCTCTTCTCTTCTCTTCTCTTCTCTTCTCTTCTCTTCTCTTCTCTTCTCTTCTCTTCTCTTCTCTTCTCTTCTCTTCTCTTCTCTTCTCTTCTCTTCTCTTCTCTTCTCTTCTCTTCTCTTCTCTTCTCTTCTTTTCATGAGCACACGTCTCTCAGCCTCTCTTTGTGCCCTCAAGCCCCCTGACCATCTTGATGACTTGCTCAAGTTTGTCAATGTGCTTGTGCTGGGGAGCCAAAACTGTGCACAGCACTCTAGCTGTGGTCTGGCAAGTATCAAGAAAAGCAGAAAATCAGTTCCCCAGCCTGCTGTCTTTGCTTTCTTACTAATGGAGTCCTGTATGCAGCTATGCTTCACCACTCAAGACAATCATTCACTTCAGACCTGTCCACCGGGACCCTCAGGTCCTATTCTGCAGAGCTGCTTTCTGTCCAGTCACCCAGTTTGTGCTTGTGCTTGAGATTAGTCGGTCCAAGTGCAGGACTTCATATTTGACTTGCTTGAGTTTCATGGGGCTGCTGTCAGCCCATTTTCCAAGCCTGTCAAGACCCCTCGAAGTGGCATCCTTAGCTTTCAGCTTATCAGCAGTGCACCTCAGTGTCGTGTCATCTGCAGACTTGTTAGGGAATGAGTTTTTCCCTGTCTCTTCCTTCCACATCATCCCTGAAGTTCAACCAAATGCAGATGGGTAGTTCGGTGAAGAGGAGTAACCTGCTTTTAGGCTAAGAAATAGCTAATTAAAATGTGGTATCTATCCTCACCTCATCATAAGCTTAGTGGCAACTCTAGGTATGAGGGAAGTATTTTTCGTAATGGGCTAATTCTGTACAATTTCTGCTGCTATCTGCACCATAGACAGTGTTGAACTGGTTGCAGCAACAGACTGTTGTAATATAGCTGCTATGAGACCATGCTCCTCTGCATGTTTGTTTTTGTCTTTTTTGGGGGAAAGTTAATTTAGTGTCCATTCAAGGTTAAATTCTAAAATTCTTGCATTATCTTCACTCTTTAGACAGGCAAATCCTGCTGCTGTGTGGTTTAAAAGAAGGCATAATGCTGCAGTATTTTACTGCAATGTCAAAATTAATCAAATCTTGGAAAACTTTGCCTTATATTGCTTGCATAATGCTCATATGCAACACTAGTTTGCATTTTATCAGTTATCTGGTTGCCTAGTGTGTTGTGAAATTTTTACATGAAATCCCTTAGCACATCTATGTACTTAAATAGTAAGTAGAAACAGTCTGGCAGGTTGAGGGGGACAAAACCCCAGATTTTCAAGACTACTTAAATAAAAATGGTTCAGTAAATCAGATGCAGGACATAGTGGGTGTCCCCTCAAGTACCTGCTTAGTTTTGCAGCACAAACAATTGCTTGTTGTAATAAAAAATGCCTACTGAAACGGGGAAAACATTATGCAACCTATCGTCACCGGCTGATTCTCAGGCTATTTTTCTTCACCATTTTTTCCTTTCTCTTGGCAAGAAATAAAGTCGTTCTATGAGACCATACAGTAAACATATCCTGAGACAGCAGTGCAGAAAAGAAGTTAACTGAGCACTCCTCCTCCAGAGGAGACCTAGGTAGGGCTGAAGAGGGCTGTGGGAAAGCTGAGAAGGGAGGCACAGAAGAGGGTGGGAGTCCTGCACAAGGGCTTGTTGGCAGAAGGCAGCAGGAACAGGATACGTTTCAGCTTGGGTGGCTCTGGGAGGAGCAAAGGTTGGGATTAAAGTGTCTTGATAAAATTGTTCCTTTTCTTTTCAGACACAGACAGTGAGTTTCATGGGGTGGATTTTCTTCCAGAAGATCTCAACGAGGCTTCGGAGGAGACAGGAATGAGGATGAACAAGAAATACTCCTGTCTACCAGCTGAGGAAAAGGGGATCCACATTATCAACATCCGAGCTATTGAGGATATAGGATATGACCAGTATGAGAGTACAGTGAGTAAAGGACTTGCCAGATGTGTCATAACTGATATACTGCGCTTGACCCCTTAGCTTATTTTTCATTCTTTCCATTCCCAGAATCCCCTGAAATCCTTTTCCCTGGCTTTCTTAGAGGTGCTGAGGAGCATTGCCACCAGCCACAGTACATGCTAATGTAGTGGGGTTTGTTCCTTAATGTGAAGAAGGGAAGCAAGGGATCCTTGTTTAAGCTGTAGCATAAAAAGGGGCTGGCTATAATCAGAGTAATCAATCTGGCTGTAAGGCTGTGGCAACCTTAAAATCTCTTTGCCCATGTAGAGTAGAACAGAAAATAATGTATAAAATTTCACATGAAAACTATTGTTAACATAGGTAACATTAAACTAATATACTGTAGCACACTGTAGAGGTTAGATTTCCAGTGTCATTAATTGTGCCTTGCTTAAATTCTTTAACACCGATTTTAAAGAAGGTTAATAACATGAATACCCGAGAAGATTAGGAGTTGGTTATGTCATAAACGCATAAAAAGGAGTTTATTTAGGTGAAGGAATTGAGGTGGAGTGGGCTATATAGCAGATCTTGCTGGGGAAGGATGTCCCAGGAAAAGCTTCATTGTGCTTGTGCTTAAGTGGGATGGAGCATGAAGGAATAATTCTGTCAGAGTGTAAATGTCCCTCCTGCTGTGGTAAAACTGAAATGTCTTTCCTGTGTCTCATTTGCAACCGAAGGGACGTGAGCTTTACATGGTCTAAGTCAACACAGCACTTTCTCTATTTCAGCATAACAGCACTACAAGAAAGAATGTAGCCTATTAGTACCTTTCAGCAGTAATATGGCATGCTTGAAAGAATCTAACCATTTATTTTGTTAAAACAGGACCAACAGGTTGCTTTGAGTCTTTTGGCTGCACACCTTTCGCAGTGGATATAGCTATTCTCATATACTAATAAATTTCATAGAATAAGGGAATGGTTTGGGTTGGAAGGGACCTTAAAGACCATCTAGTTCCAACTCCCCTGCCATGGGCAGGTGTCCCAGCCCAGTTATCCACTAGACCAGGTTGCTCCAAGCCTCATCCAGCCTGGCCTTGAACAATTCCAGGGATGGGGCATCCACAGCTTCTCTGGGCAACCTGCTCCAGTGTCTCACCACCCTCTTCCTGATCTCCAATCTAAATTTCCCCACTTTCAATTTCAACCTGTTACCCCTTGTCCTGTCACTACAGGCCCTTGTAACAAGCCCCCTCCCAGCTTCCTTGTAGGCCCCCTTCAGGCACTGGAAGGCTGCAATAAGGTCTCCCCAGAGCCTTCTCTTCTCCAGGCTGAACAAGCCCAATTCTGTGACCCTTTCTTTGTAGCAGAGGTGCTCCAGTCCTCTGACCATCTTCGTGGCCTCCGATGAACTTGCTCCAACCAAGCGATACCGTTCTTATGTTGTAGACCCCAGAGCTGGATGCCGAACTCCAGCTGGGCTTTCAGGAGAGCAGAATAGAGGGGGAGAATCACCGCCCTCACCTTCTTTTGATGCTGCTTTTGATGCAAATTTATTGAAGCTTTAGTATCCACAGTGCAGCACCTTTTCCCAAATTATCAGTGAGTCAGCTTTTCAACAGGAAAGTTCAAAGAAATGGGAAGAAGCTCTCATTCAGTTTCTGCTGTGTGACTTGTCCCTTTCCCAGTGACAGTGGCTCAAAGAAAGAGAGAAACTAAGGATTTTCGGTGCCACTTTTGTCCACCCAAGGTGTGCTCCAGGAGAAGAGGAGCTGTGGCCAGGATGTACTGATCTCTCCGGAGCTCCCCAAGCAGTTAGAAACATCTGGCACACTCACTGCTTTCATCTTCAAAAGCAATCTTCGGTCCTGCCCGTTTCCTTTAGTCTCCAGAAGAGACCAACTAACTGCTGTCCCTTATAAAGTCAGTCCAAAGAGGGTAGGAAGTGGCTGGGGTCTGAGTCTTTCTGTTTCAACTCCCTTACCTGAACATCTGTCAGCTCACCCCAGTTTTTCAGAAATTGATGTCTAATTAATTAATAAGATCAACACATCTTTAAAAATTAGATGGAATTAGTTACCTTGAAAGAAAGCCCAGTGTTCCTGTATCTTGTTTAAAACAGCCATTTAGTTTGAAGAGGTATTATATCCTGAAAATCCAGTTAGTTACTATTTCCTAATAATTTGTTTCTGTGGAATTTTGCATAACTAACTGAGTTACTTGCCACAAGCAGACTGTAAGCTTGCTTTTAAAAAACATTTTGAATTCATGGGTGTGTGCCTTTAAACATGAATGAATAAGAACATAACCCTTATTAACGGTCTTCCATATTGTAGTTATACTTAAGAAATAGGAATACCTAGATTGGGCACAAACATGAGCAGCCTGTGCCCTGAAGAATGTATTATGGTCATGCCTAAATAATGCAGATGTGGAGGAGGTGGAAGAGTGAACTCCATGGTGGCAGCAAATACTGTATTATTTTATTACATATTTATATTTTTGGAGCAAAGGATTTAGGTTAAATGGAAAAGAGAGATGGGATCCTGAAAGAAAAGGAGAGAGAAACAGATAGCAAAGGCAGGTATGGAGCAAAGCTGTGATGGACTGAGGAGATGGGGACCTGCAGCCAACCTGGCCCTGGGCAGACATGGTCAGTTCAGGTCTTGGAAAGCAATATGTGTTCAGGCACCCCCACCTCAGCAGACGGCTGCTCCACATACTGCGTGGCGTCTCGGGCGTCTTGCTGTCTGCCAGTCCTCCTTGCTGTGTGTTACTGCTATGCACTCATCTGATTACACTTGTTCAGCTGCTTCTTCATGTTCTTCCGCCTCCCTCCAAACCCAGGAAGATGGGAGTAAAAATCTACCTGAGGCAAAAAGGGGAGAACAGGCTGTCCCTTAAAGGCATTGGATTATAGTTATGGTAGCTGGGACCTGCCCGCCCCAAGACAGTGTTCAGAGAAGTAGGCAAAATGTGTGTAACACTGAGTGGGTTTCAATGAAGTTTTGGCTATATTGTCTGTGATATACTGTTCAGTAAACTCAGAGGTTGCTCTTTTCACCTGGGTTTTAAAAATGGGACTTAGAAACAACTGTTTGCAAATAACTCACCATTTTGTGTATGAAACAAGCAGAAAGTACACACTTGTCAAGCGGATTTTGACTGATATGATGTACAACTGATGGCCAACTGCTGTCATTGGAGCACAAGTCCTTCTTCCCATGTGGAGGCTTATCATTCTTCTGTAAAATTTAAATCCAGAAAATGTCCTTGGTCCCTGAAAAACCACTCCTGTGATGAGTGGGTTCTGTAAAAACAAATGCAAGTTACTAATGAAGTTTCATTTGATTTAAATGGTCTGTGCATCCAAGGACAGAATTGTGAATTATGCATGAGAAGTGCTGGTGCAAGTAGAAATGATTAATTGTTAGTACTTTGTATGTTCCTACAGTTGCCTTCTGCAGTTTTTCAGATAAATGCTTGGAAACGGAATTGTGTTTTAAGACATATTTCTTGCATCTTGCAACACTTACACAGTGTTAACTCAAGATGGGAATAAAGCCTTTGCTACTATCAGATTGCAAAGCAACACAGGTTTTATAAGTGGGGGAAAAAAAAGCGATGAACTCAGTAAGCAGTGAACCCGCTTCCCTGGCTACCGTCCATCCGCATTTTTGGCCGCGCTTCGTGACCAGCTGGCTCCCTTCAGTCTGTATCTGAGATGATCTCTTTCTCAGATGATACAGACTTGCAACCATAGATAAGAGAAGTGAGAAATGTTTGCACATGATATTAATCTATTTGTCAGAATAGAAATGCAGATGTCTTGGGTGGAAAAGGACAGATGATCTTAGTGGTGATTAACCCCCAAAGGAGAAAGCCAAATCCACCAAGTAGCTGACTTACGAGCTAGTGTGCTGGTAATGAGATTAAATCCCAGTTATTTTAGCTATTTATCTCAGGCCAATAAAATCCCAGCTGTCTATCAAAAAAATTGCAGGTGTTAACTTGCAAAATTGTTTTGAGCAAATAGTGTGGGGGGTGCTCCCATATGTATTCTGCTTGAAGATGGGTCATTGTGTGCTCCAGGCAAGGACTCCTTGATACAAGGATATGGCCTGTCTGGTGTCTGTGTTGGTGTGTGTATACTCACTATTCTTCTCCTCTCTCCTCTCCACACCCCCATTCCCTGCTTCCAGTTATTAAATTCCCTATCCAAAAATCCAGATGCTGACTGCAAATATGGACTCTACTTCCGAGATGGCAAGAGAAAAGTAGACTACATCCTAGTTTATCATTACAAGAAGTCCTCGGCAGGGAGGACACTTGCCAGGAGAGTTCATCACAATGATTCAAGTGCCCGAAGTACCAAGCAGGACCAGCCGCTTCCTGGGAAAGGAGTGCAGCTGGAAATGGGGGAAGGTGAACCTCATGTGGACTACCATGAAGATGACAAGAGATTTCGCAGGGAGGAGTATGAAGGGAACCTCGTGGAGGCTGGTCTGGAACTGGAACGAGATGAGGATGTAAGGAGCCATTTCAAACCGTTAAAGATAAGGAGCTTAAGTGGTGGTCGCATCCTGGGAGATGCTGAGCTGTTCTGTGAACATGGCTCTGCTCAAGGTTACGCAAGCTAACTCTTCCAGAATTTGATTTCAGTTTTGGCAGTGCCATCCTCGCCCACTGATTTAGTTGGCTTCACAGGAATGGACTGTGGTGTTGTTAATGCCCCAATGAGATGAAGTTTCTTACTTTTCTTGGCCAGGACTTGTGGCACATCCACTATTGCAACACAGCTTATTGATGTGTTGCCATATCTAGAAGTGAGGCTTAAATTGCTCTGAACACTAATCCCAGTTTGGTGGGTTTACAGTATGCAGTGCTTTGGATCCACTGGTAATTCCAGTTCTGATGAAAAATACCCGATACTGACAGTGACATTTTTATACCTCAGTATAGACTTCAAGAGAATTAAATTTGCTCAGGAGGTTCTGGTACATGCTCTAGCTTGAGTGCGTGGGTCTGTATTACAGTTTGCTCTTTCCATTCTTAGATATGAACAGTACAGCTTGTAACGCCTTTCACCTGTACCCTGAAAACAGTGTATTCTATTAAAAGACTGTTAGACTATATAAAAAATGATGTGTTTGAAGTACTGCCAGTGTGTGATTAGTGGAAATAGGCACAGCCGTATTCATTTCAAAGAAAGCTATTACAATTAACTGATCCAACCAATATGCCTGAAACTCCTGTGACAGAGGGTAAACATTTATGCTGGTTTTATTTATAGGATCTAAAAGTTGAGATTAAACATCTAGACCTGTGATCAACGTTAAAAAAGTAAATCTGCCAGCTATTATTTACAAATTACAGGCATGTCCATCATGAAATATATATATATAAAAATTAAAAATACATATTTTTATGGTATAATGCAAAAAAACCTTTCACTTCTCTGTCCCCCGGGTGAAAGTAAGACTTGCTTTCCATCAAACTTGCAAGTTGTTGTAGTGAACCGAAAGCTTGCCTGTGCCAAGTCACAGATATTGAAATCCTTTGCAAGACGGGAGGTCCCCACCAATGACATGTAATAGGATTTCAAGTGATGCAGAAGGGCTCAGGCTTCAAGTCAGGACACCATAAAAGAAAGCCCTTTACCTTTCTGTACAAGATACAAAAGCAGACCAAGAATGTATAGAGATGAAAGCAAGCCACAGGGATTTATGTCAGCTTCCATATCCAGCACGTCATTGTAGGGGGAAGAACCTGCAATCACCTGGACTTGAAAAGAATGCCATGAAGTTGCATTGGAGGCCTTACTAATTGCAAAAAGAGCAGAGGTTTCTTAAACAGGTGGAGTTTACTAAGTCACTTAAACTCTTCTCAGTGAACTGAATTCGAAGGTGGTTTGGAAGCCATGCCTTACGGGAAGGCTGGCAGTTATTTATGTCCTCTGAGTAACCAATTTCTAGAAAGCCAGTGAGGGAAATAGCTGCATGAAAGCTAGTTATTATAATAACTGCCTGAGTTGATGCATCATCAAGATTAGAAAGATTCATTAGAGTTTCTTTCTCTTCTGTTTGGTGAATGCCTGCTAGCTTGTATCATTTGTCCAGTAGCTTTGAAATGATTACTCCCATGGGAGTTAACATGGGTGTATGTGGGAGTGCCAGAAGCAAACCCCCATGTCCAGCCATCTAGAACAGAGCTCAGAGAACGAGTGGGATGCAAGCATGCCACTAATATTATGCTAACATTTTTTTTCTTTTGTTGAAGTCTTCCTAGCAGTTTTCGTAATTAAAATGCATAGTATTTTAATGTAGATATTCGTATCTGTTTCTGCTTGTTCCTTACTGCAGCTCTGGTCCTTTGAGATACTTAGGAAGCAAGCAGGGACTCTCTCAGCTCCATTAATTACACCACAGTCTTGAAATCATACCATTTGGCTGGATGCCTATGCTTGAAATTTCATTGGCTTAATCTGTATTTGTGTCCATAGTCGTGAGCTTTTATTTCCCAAACAGTTTTTATCTGTTTAACCTTGTGGTATTTCTTCTGGAAGACAATAGCATTTTTGGGTCACATTTTATAGCAGCTCAGCACAAAGAGGTGTTCAGTGATTGTCCTGTTGTTAGATACTAGCTGCCTCAAATGAGATGTAGCACATTGACGGTAATAAACTGTTCTTAAATACATAGGAAATACAAGGGGGAAAATCCTTAATTTCCTCTCATCAGTAACTTTTTCTCTTGCTTGTTTTTTAGACTAAAATCCATGGAGTTGGATTTGTAAAAATACACGCCCCGTGGAATGTGTTGTGTCGAGAGGCAGAATTTCTTAAACTCAAAATGCCCACAAAAAAGGTGAGTCCTGATTTTTCTTTCAGTCCTCTGGAAGGCATAGTTTAAGCATAAGCTTATCTCTGAACTCCTTACAAATGTAGGCTTTTCTTCCCACAAGCATTTTTGAAATCGTTAGCTACTGTGTACAGAAAATTACTGTCACAAACATGCTTGCTTGGGACAGCAGAAAGAATTAAATGGAAGGAGAAATCGAAATTAAGGATTCCTACCTGCTAACTGTATGTGATGCGTGTGATTTCATACGGTACCTTATCCTCTCAGTGTGTTTTAAAAGAACAGGTTGCAATTGATGAATCGATGTGTGTGTTTTGGAGTTTTTTCTCACCCAAAATGCTAAACTGCCAAAAACGAATGTAAGAGTAACAATTTGTGTGCAGTAGTCTCACTGGGTTTAGTGACAGTTTGTGTACCTCGTTAGTCATAGCTGCAGGAGTTGTGACTACTCTGCCACAAAATAAATTACCTTTCCGAATATTTTAAATATCATTAAAGAAATGACAGTATATTTTCATCAATTCTAAATCATCTGTGATAGATAGCTACCTGTCCAGTGAGCATATCTTAGAGATGGATTAATATTTAAACACATACTAAGTGCATGTCCCAGACTGCAGAGGAAAATCTCTAATGGAGCAAGAGACTGTCTCAAAGCCCAGCGTCATTTATTACAACGCTAAACACACCTTCTGGTTTGAATTTCATATTAATCCCCATTATTGCCTCACTTACCACTGATTTTAATCAGAAGCATTATTAGATTAAAAACAATCTTTCGTCATCCTGCATTTAAAGCTGATTTGCCACAGAAGTCAGGGTGAGTATTTTGTGGAGCGTTGGTTTTTGTGTGAAAGAGGCCACCTAAGCCTGCAGGCATTGCCCAGGAGAAGCAATGTGCATGAGAACACCCTCAGACTCCTAAAGCCTTGTTTCCAGCCGAGCATCTTCCTGAAGTGGGAGCCCTGCCCTGGATCTGCACATAGTTTTTGTGGCTAAGAGACGGAAGCCTGTAATCCTATTTTCTGACCCTTCTAACACAATTCTTGCACTCAGTGCTACACAACTGCAGTAGATGATTCAAGATATTTTGGTTCATTTATATGGAAAAGGGAAAACTCGTGAAACCTGTATAGTAGCCCCCTGGGAGAGGAGACCACTTCTGTTGTTTTTCGCGGGGGCTCTGTAATTTCTTTGTTTGATTGCACCAAGAAAATAGTAAAGGCCAGAGGAGTGGGTGTCTCAGGAGTCAGTGCTGAGTATATCTCCACAGAACACCCCACCTGGTTATTTGGAACCAAACATGGGCCATGCTTTGGCTCAGGGGAAAAGCAGTAGCCTTGCCTTGGTTTGACTTTCGCATCCATCCATCCATCTGTTTCAGAATGTTTTCAAGAAGGCAAGCTATACTCCCTGATAATTTATTCTGATGAATTTATTTAATTCATGGTTTATTCCTTACAGCTCATTCTGTCATGGGTAACCAAACAGCAATACAGTTCTACTGTTTTTCTCTTTGCCCACTCAGATGTATCAGATCAATCAGACCCATGGTCTTCTGAAAAAGATCAACTCAGTAATTCAAAAAATAACAGAGCCCATCCAGCCAAAAGTAGCAGAACACAAACCTCAGACGGTGAAACGCCTCTCCTACCCCTTCTCCAGAGAGAAACAGCACCTGTAAGTGAAAGCTTTCTGTAAACATCCATGTCAACAGGTTCCAGCCTTCCTGAGGGCAGCTAAGGCGCCAAAAGGTGAAAGGGAAGATGAACGCCAACACTTTGTTAGTGATTACTGTAAAGAATATTTCCATTTTGCTGTAAATTTGCCTTTTTTTTTTTTTTTTTTGGCTCACTGTTGAAGATTGAGGTTTTGTAGGGCCCCACCGTGAAATCTCTGTGCTGCTGTTGTGGTACATGACACGTATCTATATAACTCTACGCATTAACTGTCAGGCTGCAAAACAGGGTTTATAATGTGGTTTACAAAAGTCTCGTTTCAATGTAAACTAAAATGCTCAGTAAGATTTGTAGCCAGAGATGTGGGTTGATAAATTTCAGAGTCATTTCATTCATCTGGTATGGGCAGCTTACACTTGTGCTGCCAACCAGGCCTTGACTTTGGAAATGCTATGAAGTCCAGGGTAGCTTTGCCATCCATTTCAGATCAGTAAGAATAGCTGTAAATGTGGGTGTAGGAAAAAATCATAAGGTGGGCCCAGCCAAAGTTTCGGCTGCCCTGGATTACTTTGCCTCTGCTCTTCCTTGGCCACCATCCCAGAGGAGAAGCTTTGAAGACTCTGTTAATGTATGTGCCAGCTGGAACAAATAGTCCTAGGGCAGGATTTCTTCACTGGGCATACAGGGTTTTTAGTTTTCAATCACGGGATGCAGAACACTGATGGAGTTGTGTAAGTTGGTTGGGCCAGTCAATGTATGTGACACTTGACGTGTTCTTGCACTTGCAGGAAAAGCCCAAAAGATGTTCCTTAGCTTAGGTGTGGGTGTGCCTGACGCTGTTTGCAGTGGTGGCTTTTTTCAGCGAGACCACCTGTGTCTTTGCTGAGTAAGGGAGGCAGGAGTGGCCTCCCAGGTTTTAAGGTACAGATAAAATATAAAGAGTATGAGGAGAAACTCAAGGCCAGCAGTAGTCAGCAATTCAGCTAAAATGAGCATCTCAGGAGCACAAAACCCTATAAATATAGAAAATCAGTGAAAGGTGTACATGGCTTCTTTAAAATATGAGAGTTGGGAAGGACTTCTTTTCTATAACAAGGCTTCTACAAGCTATTCTTTCATGTCAGCCATGAGAGATCCCCAGGAGAATGAAAATATTGAAGGGGTCAACAAGAGCAGGAAATTACTGGCTTTTTTTTTTTTTTTTTTAACCTAATGGGCTCCCTTCTAATCTTTTAACAGATTTGATTTGTCTGACAGAGATTCCTTCTTTGACAGCAAAACAAGAAGCACTATAGTAAGTACTGTATATAAATAATTCATGGTGGACAGTGTCTTAGTCATGGCGTTAATAGCCCCTTTGCCAGCTTTAGTACAGCGCCAGTGGCAAGTTTGCCTTTCTTAACCAAATGCCAGGGATCACCTGTGACATCAGTTACTGAAGTTATAAATAAAGAATTTCCAGGTTAAGCTTATGTAGTGAATAATCTTTGATGCTAACAGGTTGCTGCCCTTCGGAAAATAATTTGGATCTTCTTTCTAGTCCACAGTTAATCTGGGACACAGTTTCTTAGTAGACCTATCACCAGGAAGGAATACATTTAGATTCTACTGCTGGTTCTGCCACCAGCTACCTGCACCCCCATGACTCATGTACCTTTCCGTGACTATACATTGCTCTATTTATGAAATGCTGGGAAATCTCCCAAGACATACTCCAACAGCTGTGTATTTACAGAGAATATTATTTATACTTTTGGGGGGCAATTCTCTAGAATTGCTTTAAAGGCGTTGAGGCTTATAATTTTTATTTAACATTACTTATGATTATTTTTTAACATTAATGTTTACATGCAGCAAACACAACAAGGACAGAAAATTGCAACTTCTTCTGATGGTTTATGCATCTGTTCACCTCTGTTACACTAGCAAGTGTGATGTAGACGTAGGGAGCACTGGGAGGGGGTGAGCGTTCCCGTTTTCATGTTGCAGGGTCTCTCTACTCCTTCAGAGTTAGCATGGGGCTTTTCTTCTTGTAATTATGATTCTGTAGTTCCCTTACGTAAATGAAGCCTCATGCAAGAATCCAATACCACAAATTACATTTGAGTGCTTCTGTGTGACTTACACAACATGAAATAGAGTGGGGGAGAAGTTGTAACATCCTCTGTAGCCACTGAAGGGGGGAATTGAAAGGACAGCTCATGTGACATGGAGGGCAGTTGGAAGGGACCATGCCAAGCAGCACTTGCTGCAACACTTTTCAAAGTATAATGTGGAGTCTTTGCACCCGCTCCTGCTGCTAATCAGCGCATTGGAATGTGACTGTGAGTGTGCTTTTATCTTATATTTAACATTAGCCTTTTGGATGCTAAGTGCTTTCAAAAAGAGCTTATATCACAGTTATAGCTGCCTTTTATTGCTAGGGTGATAAGGGGTGTAAGATATCTAACTTCCCTTCCCCCTGCCCCGTGATGCAGCTCCCCTGCAGCTTGAAGTGCACTGATTTGATGTGAGCACAGGTTATCAGTGCTAGGTGAGTTTGACCAGGGAAGGCAGATGCAGCAGCACAGAGATGGAGAAGAGATAGGCAAACACTGAATTGGTTGATTTGCGATAAAACATTTCACTTGAGATTGAAAAAAAGCGTAGCTTGTTTGTTGGCTTTCTTGTATATGTCTAGATATATAGTAAAAAACTTGTATGTACAAGAAACACAAGGGAGCAAATGAGGAGTTAAAATTCATGACAAGCTGTCTGAGAAAGGTGACAACATGGCACCATAGGAAACGAGAGTAAGCGTAACTGACAAATGGACTGAAATCAAAGGAGCTCATAGCAGAGGCTGGGAGGAAGAGGAGGAAAGGGATATTTTGTGAACCAGTCAAGTAATACTGGGAATATAATAATAATGCTGGTAGTAGGTTACTTTGTTGGAAATCCCTGTAAATCACCCATTAAGAAAAGACATATTGAATATTTCCCAGCATCATTTTATCCTACGTGCATTTCTCTTTGTATTCTTGTTTCTTAAAGTTCTCTCCTGCCCTTCTCATATGTATTTTTAAATCACAGCGCAAATATTGACTCTTCTGCCTACTGCAAAATGAACAGGAATCTAGTCACTCCCTGTGAGTCTTTGATGAATAGAAACTAAGACAAAGACCCTTTACTTATTTTAAAAAAAACTAAAATTATGTAACTGGAAGTCTCTCCATGACAGTCCTTTAACTCACTGGAGTTACAAGACGACAACAGGCAGAGGAGCTGCAGGGTTTGCCCCATATGCCCTCACTCGCTTCCCTCTGTGAATTGGGCAAGCGGCAGCCAAGTTAGCACACGGATTAGCGAGCATCCCCAGGGAACTGACTCCCCAGACAGGCCAGGCAACAGGCAGCAGTTGCCTTTGCCCATGGTTTTTGGTTTTCCTCTGCTGCCTGCTTCCCTGCCAGCCTCGTGCCTTGCCTAAGAGCACTGCTGCATGGTCTGCTGAAAGCTTGACTGCTCAGTCAGCGTGCTGAGATGTGCAAAGGTTATTTGACAATAAATGCAGTAAATCCTAAAATAAATACATCTGGTTTGCTACGAGGTCATGCAAGCTCAGAAATTTTAAGGTCAGCCTATGTTAGTCCAGTTTCTGATAAATGGCTGTGTTCTGCGTGCACATTGTGAGCATGAAGCTCTGCGGAAGTCCTTGGGTTGAAGCCAGCTTGCGCCACTGGAGGCAAGGGGAGAGCTGGCCCAGCACACTGCCTGGGCCAGTTACAGGAGGGCTTCTGATCTGTGATCGATGTCTGACATGAGCAAAAATAGTGTTTCTGTTAAGCGAGTGGTTAGATGTAACCCTGTTTCCCCCAATTAATTAATTATCGTGGTAGCTGGCTATTTAGCTAAGCTAAATATCTCTCACGTGGATAACTTGGCATGGAAGGCTTTATGCCCTGCTCTCCTGAATACCATGACTTTTATTAAAGAATGATGACTTCATCGACATCTTGGTTTTGCCAATATTTGAGCTGTACACAAAAAAGATTGTGCTTTTCACTGGCAGTATCCGAAGTAACACTTTCCTTTCTTTTCTTTTATTTCTATAGGTTTATGAAATACTGAAAAGAACGACATGTACCAAAGCAAAATACAGCATGGGTAAGGAACTTAATTTAGCTTTAAGAACGATTTGGAGGTAATCAATAATTGCACGTTGTAACTGACTGTGGAGTTTAGGTTTTTCCCCTGCTCTCTATTTTGATGTATGTGGATGTAATTGTTTTATATGGAAATTTGATTTAATTAATGTAGCTGTCTGAAAGTCTTTCAGATGTGAATCTGTAGGCTAAATTCTGAATTAAATGGTGAGTATATAGCCCCTGAAGATGTCAGTTAGGTCCTTTGCAGCGGGACTGGATGGCGATATAAACCAGTGGATAATACGTTGGTCCAGTTTTACATTCACTGAAGTGGATGAGGGTATTACCATGTATTTCAATAATTGAAGTGAAAGTCTATGGATTGACCCATTCCTCTTAAATAGTAACTGCACGTTTTTATCCTGGGATAGCTTTTCAGTGACTTGAGTGAAATGATCTTAACTGGCCCTAAACAGTGCCCTAAGTGGAACTGAGAGTAACCCAGTGGAACGGCCAAGGACTAAGGCATACACTGAAAGCTGACCCATCTCTTTCTTAGGCCTCAAAACAGTTGTTGCAAGTCAGTGGGTGGGAAGTTTGTGCTGCCACAGCCTAATAAACCACAGTTTTGGGATTTTAGCCTTAGGGCTTCTGGTCTAACAATTAAATTCACAATACAAGTAAACATGAATTGCAAATCAGGTCACCTTAAAGATTTCTTGGCAGCTTTTTCTGTTCAGTTGTTACATGCTTTATTTTCTACGTATCATCAGTGATAGGTAGGTATATTCCTGACTGTGGGACCAAAGTTAACAAATAGTTAATGGTAAACCAAATTATGTAAAGTGGAAGGCTGAATTCCCTCATATCCAAGTTTCTTAACAGACAACCAGTAGAAATAAATTTGGATGAGAAAAATGCATGAACCTGGGAGAAAATGTTTGATAACTGTTGGAATCTGCTGTAGCATTTATTTGCCTACAAGCAGTTAAATAAAACAATGTGAACTTGAATTACAGGTAGTTCTGTTCAATATTGACCCATCAGCTGCTTAGAAATACATCAAATAATAGAAGAATAATTATGCCAGAAATTATTTCCAAGCTTTGACTTTTCTGTTGAAGTAACAACATACAATGTACAATTGTTGAGTCCTTATATACACTAAATGTTGGTGTTCAGCCAGTATTAACAGAAGCACTGTTTCCCTGTAGCATGGGAAATCCAAATTAAGCTGTGACTTTCAGGACCCTTTTCGAGCTTGGTGCTATATCATTTTCACTGGAAATTACGTATTTGTACTCTTGAAAGGAGAAGGTCACACAGCTTAGTTTGAATTCTTGCCCTGGAGTTGGTTACTCCCTTGATTTTTTTTTTTCTTTCTTCCTTTTTTTTCTTTTTTGGTCCAGAAATGGGAAAAGAGATTAGTTGAACAGGGCACGGGCTAAAGGAAAATAAAGTGTTAGGATTCCTGAATCATTCTTCTTCCAGAGACTGGCAAGGTCACACAGTATACCCAATAGAAATGTCATTAGGCCAGCCTGTCCATGGGTATACTGAGCATAACTCAATCGGGTTCTTTGTGTTCCAATGCTGGAATGCTGGGTTACAACCCAGCAAAGGTTGCGAGTAGATTTGGGCAAACACAGATAATGCTGCAATGTTTCTGCCCAGCAGGAAAAAGGCGGCTGCCCAGTGAACACTGCAGTCTTTGTTACTTATTTTGCAAAGTTGTGAAAATGTGAATCTGTCTCCATTGTTAAATACTGATATGCAGAAGGGTACTATGTAGCTCTCTGGATGGTCGCAGCCCTAGAAAAATAATTTATCGTCCCACTAGTTGTTTCTGCCAGAAGTATGGAAACATTTGCAGACTGTACTATATAGTACTGTATAACCTTAAATGGGACTTCAAAAATTAATGATACTGCAGGATCCTGAGCACTCCTGGAGTAGTTCCTCCTGCAGGTGAATAGTATGTCAAAAATGCTAATGAACTTGAAAAATTCTTATTTCAAGAACAATCAAAAATATCTCGGTGAACCTGCGGTGAGCTGTTTTCCTGGTTCACAGTCACTGTTCCTTCAAATCCAGTCCCACACTCTTTTGTCAACAATGAACTGATGGGCAACATGGAGCACACTGTAGCACATCACTTTTCTTTTTCTAAGTCCTGTTGAATTCTCCACAATGCCAGTGGCCAGATTATTTTTATTACTGGCATTAATCAGCTTGCCTCGCACAAGACAAGTGCTTGACTTAGCTCTGATTCAGCACCCAAGACTGGTTCATTGAATCCCCAGATGTATCTTCACGGATAACATGACACCTTCAGACATGGGTAATAATCCATAATTGGAAGTAGCTATATTTGTGCCAGCAGCTGCAGCAAGAACATTAGCGAAGCAATGTGCTAAAGCCCTCAAAAGTCCAGGTCCAGCCAAGTGACCTTCAGTCAGGTGCAGCAAGCTCCTCGCCATTGTGCTCCTCCAAACTTACACGTTAACTCCTGCCCACCCACTGGTAGTGTGGCCCCAAGTTAAGGAGCGATACCACACCCTGGAAGGCAGGACTCCTCAAAGTCCCTTATGCTGCATACATTTTGTAGATGAAGCATTAATTGCTTTCAGCCTCATGCATGTCACTAATAAACGGATGTGTAAACAGGGAAAGGAGAGGGAAGAAAGAAGGAAACTACCCTTTTAAATAAAAGACGAAAATGTGGTAAATATGGTAAGTATTACGCCAAGGTCTTCGCAAAGGCTTTCCCTACAATTTCTCTAATCAATCTGAAATCTGAATTCAAAACTTTGTGTGGATGATGCGTGTGTATGCGTGTTCCCGTATGCCATCAGTTCCAGCCATATTCTTCTTGTGATCGAGCCTTCTGCTACACACTTTCAAATCTGCAGGCTTGCCCTTAAATCACACTGACTTTTCAGAAAACGTAATTTATTTTAATGACTAATTTCAAGTCATTGGCTTCTCATTCTTGATTCTCAAATATATATGACTTCCTTTTGCTCTCTGCAGTTTTCCATTTCATAAAATGAGTCATGTTTAATAACCTATATGATTAAAAATGAAACCACACGGAAAGGAATGAAGTGGCAGAAAAATCATTATCTGACCAAATGACTGTTATTTTGAGGGAAATCTCCAGGAAGGATGATAAAGTGAGACTGTCTAGCCTTGAAATTGTAAATAACTATTATGTCTTTATTTTTCAAGGGATCACCAGTCTGTTGGCCAATGGAGTTTACAGTGCTGCATATCCTTTGCATGATGTAAGTGGTCTTGCGATATACTTTACATGTCTACTATGACACCAAGAATCCTTAATGTGTTATGTATTAATGGCATCATCCCAAACATGAGTGCTTTGGATCCTGACTTCCTCTCGCTTGTATCACACCTGCAGTAACTTCTGCAGGTTGTTTTCATCACTCTGATTGCTTTTAATGAATTCCCCACCTCTGTTCTACCTTTGATGATCATAAGTGACATTTGCATATAACATTATAAGAGTTGTTTCAGTAGCTTAACAAACTAAATGCTTCTGTTATCTTCTGACCTTGTGCTCCCAAGATCCCTGGCATCAGTGCTAGGAAACATTTTATCCTTGGGCACCAGCTAGGAAACATTTTAACTTCGGGCACCAAGTGGCTAGTTCCCTCCTTCACGTCACCCTGGCATCATCCTTGCTACTACAGAGATGGCAGTGGCTGTGTGTGTGTGACTGGTTGCCACTGGAGGCAACCATAAGCAAGAATTTGAAGTGACATATTTCATGGGACTGCAGACTTTACTGATGAAATAATTTGCTTTTGAGCAGTTCAGTATGTTGTCAAGAGTGTGCTCAACTACAGTGTTCATCGAGAGGATTAGATGGAGGTAGGGAATTTTGGTGACACTCATACCTGAGCTGGGGATCCTCATCCTGCCAGAGATGCACAGCAGTTGGATGCTGGTGACATTTTTACTTAGAGGTTCAGGGTACAGCTAGAACCGACAAACACATTCTTTTAGCTAGAACCTTACAGGAAGGCTTGAGAGATGTCAAGGGAACGTGGCAGTCATGCTGCTCACCATGTACTGGATTGTGTGAGCGTACAAGGGCTGTCAAGTCTGGTGCCGGTTTTCTGGCTTGATATGTGAAGATGAAGAGTGTCTGCCTAGTTTTCTGCTCCCCTCACTTGCACTGATTTTACACCAACTGTGAGTGTTTTATCTCAGTGTACCTGAGACCAGAACAGCCTCTTAATCTGCCTGATGTTTATCATAAATGTCAGGCACTCTTAAACTACAGCGTTATCACTTAGAAATCCAGAAAAGTTAAATAAACTTCTCTGCATGTACTTGTCTCACATCTGTAGGCAGTTACTGATAGTCTTGTATATGTTATTTATTGTCTTACTTTACTTCTTTATCGTATTTAAAAATAGCTGCAAATTAAAACCTCAAATCTAATCAGCCCTGAGTGTTTGGAGTCTGGATAGGGATCAGCTCTCTCAGCTGGTCTCTTCTCTTTCAAGTGGACTGAGCTGAACCCCAAATACCGTGGCAATACTGCATCCTTTCCCTTGACATTTTTAGGCCACCTTTATCACTTATTCATTCCTTTTTCCTCAGCGACAGACTTTATTACTCTTTCTTAATGTGGCTGACAACAGAGGACGAAGTGTGCTATGACAAATGAACTCCTAAAATACAGCATTATTTTACAGATTGCTTTTTCTGGTTTTGATGCATTAAGTGAGTGGGATACGTGGGTATGCGAGTTGCATAGCAGCTCTGGGTGCGACTCACTGAGTGACGCAGTTTTTCTGTTTTTTAAAGGGTGACTATGAAGGTGAAAACGTTGAACCCAATGACAGAAAAGTAAGTTGATATAAAGGGGGAGGGTTTAACGTATTCACAGGAGTCCCAGCCTGGAAGAATCACCTGTTGGAACCTGGGCATTTGCCAAGATTTCACAGATAATACCACAAAAAGGCACTAAACACCAAGCAGTACAAGTACAGAAGTACTTTCCAGTGCTTAAATTTGCCCAGACGTGGAATGCGGCATGGTTATGTATAAATTATGAAGCTTGAAGTGACATTTCTTGCCATGTTGGTAAGAGTATTGACAGCATTCACATATAACTCCTCTTAAAGTTCAGATGATGTAATTTGAGGCCAGCTCTGATAAGAATATGCTCAGTCATATTCAGGTATCTGTATCTGACATAAATCCTGCTTCGCTCGACAGCAAGCTCCGGTCTCTGCACTGCAGCTTCTGTTGAATTAATGTGCTGCTGATCCAGAGTGTGAAGATCAGAATTGGGGGGGAGGAGGGAGATGGCTGAAAACATTACCTTTTCCAATAATGTTTATGCTTAAGATTGAACATTTATCAGAAATGAGACGTTCTCAGCAAAGCTTTAATGTGTGCTATTCAGCCAGAGGCTGCCCTGTGGATGTATGCTGCTGCTTGCATCACTCACGTTAAGTCTGGTTTAAGTCGTGTTTTTATTGCCTGTATACTGAGATGTCTTTGTCCATTGTAGGAATTACTCTAAGTAAATATTTGCTTTTTCTTACAAAAGTATTTTATCCTTTGCAGAAATGTTGATTTCTTAAATTCAGAGTGCAATTACTACATATTCTGATGACACTTCTCTGAACAAGGCTTTCTGTCATGTGTCAGACAAAATCTGAAGTAGAGAGGGTTGTGACCAGTTCTCCCAGGAGGAGCTATTAAATTTGGGTGCCATATATGCTGGACTTTCAGACTTGAAACTTTGCCTTGGCAGTTTGATTCATGGGCGCATCTCTGAAAAAATGCTATGGACCACCATGGGCTCAGGTCACAGGAAAAGCAGATCCAAAGACCTCCAAGTTGGCCATATAAAAATAGGTACCCAAAATTCAAGATCTGCTGGTCCTTAAGGTGCAAATGGCTCATCACAGGACAGTGACTGTTTTTCTCCCTATTGATTTTTGTTAAAAATACCACATACCTGTCATTTCATTATTAAGCAACACAGTGCTCAACCAAAAGTAGGGTGAAAGTCCATGTTTTCTCCAAGGGTCTGGATTATCATCTTTATTACTAACTTTTCAAACCTCACAAATTCACTCATTTCACAAGTTCACTGAGTGTTTGGAAATATTTAGCTTGGCTTTTGACGATCTGTTCCCTCAAATAATCTTTTGGTGTGTTTTGGCATGTCTCCTCTGGTTTCTTGAAGTTTTCTTTAATCTAATCCAGTGCTAGGCCAGGCTTGTGCCTTTTTTTAACAAGAAAATTAAAGATTTTGAGGCATAGAAATGAAGTAAATATTTAGGCCTAGTGCACTGATCTCCTCTAATCATGTCTTTGAAGCTGTGCTTTGAATATTAGGATGATAAATGTCAGGATAAATGAGATAATTCATTTGTACTTAAGGCACAAATTTGGTTTGAAGTGTTGTACGAAACGGAAACATGGCACTGACGCAAAATCTCCCTAGCTTAGTATTTTCATGGTATGTCTGACCAGCTTAGATCATAGAAAAGGAATCTAATTTCCAGCACAAATTTAGCTTGTAAAAATGAAGGAATAAATAAATAAATAAATGGAAGGGTCTTAACTAGTGCCTGTGGATGCTGAGGTGCCCTGAGTTGTTAATTGTTTCCCAAACATAGGCAGCTGGCCTTAATCTTTTGGAAACATGGTTGAAAGAAACCTAAAGCAGCATAAAAGTAAAAGTTTCAAGAATGTTGCTGTTTAATAAAGACCTGCCTTTAGGTTTCAGTTTCTGCTCTTACTATTGTAACGAAACTAATAAAGATTAATGATTTTGGGTTGCGGAGGGGAAAATACACAATCCGCTTCTATCTTTGACGTCGTATGTCTGTAAAAGTAAAGAAGTTGTATTTTTGTAATGACAAACCATTGGCACGAGAAGTACAGCAGTTCAGCTTGGAAAGTTTGTGTTAATGATTTGGCAGGAGAATTGCAAAACTGCTCTAGAAATGTTCGCTGTATGACTTCTCCATGATAAAATGAGAGAAGGGGTCCGGGGAGCAGCGGGACTGCCAGTCTGCCCTTCCTTGCTTTCCTGCATTTCGCTGGAGAAATGCAGGAAGATGACGTCCTTCAAGTTTCTCATTATAAACTAGTTTAGAGATTTAAGCAATCACATCTTGTTTGGTCTGTTCTTCTATGAACAAGGGTAATATTGTTGCCCTCCCTGTAATGATAACTGGTTTAGGTCTGGGTTCCCCACTGCAGTTTCCTTCATGGCTGAGCTGGTTGTGCTCACCCACCAACGGAGGTTTGTGTAACCGAGCTCTGAATTTTTCTGTCTTTTTTTATTATCCAATGCTCAATGAAAGTAAATACCTCATCAGTAACCAGTTCATGCTCTTACATTTGAGAGAGTAGTAGAAGCGGAGAAAGGAAAGAGGTGATGTTGTTTGAATTAATGAAGCAGAAGTGACCATCAAAGCATCTCCTTGAAATAGCAGTAGTTGAAAGGAATATCCTTCTACCCAGTTCATGTCTCTGGGTTGAAGCAGGGAGAGAAGCCATAAAGGGTGACCTGACTTCACAAGCAGATGTGAGGCTTCTCTTCGCCTTGTCCCACAGGGGAGGTGATGGCTAGGTGGACAGTGAGCACACTTTTCCAGTAGTTTTTGTACACACACTGATTTCTTGTTCACACTGTTAGCTGAACTCAGTTAAGAAAAAAAAGATTCAGATCCGAGAAGCAGTGTTTGTATATTTTACAAACTAAAGGGTAAGTTGAAGGTCTCAGAGGAACCTAATTTTGTGAGGGATTCAATTTTATAAATCACCGATGGGGGTCATTGTTTTCCTTGGCCTGTATCCTAACCAAAATGATGAGTGGAAATCATTGTGTTCTTTTAGTTTAAAGCTGAAAAACTCTTATATGCAGCCTTCGAGGCATATCTTGATGGATGCTGAATATTATACTTTGTATAGTGAAAATAAAGTAGTTTATTCTAGTTTTTTTCTGTCTTGTAACTCAAAGTATGTTCATCTTTCACCTCCATTCTTCTAGACACCTCCTAGAATCAGGACTACTGTACTCCCCAGCCCTGCTATGGTTATCCCTCAGTCTAGTTGCTGAAGAGCCATTCAGTGTACTAGAATTCGTCACTGTATTATAGCATACCAAATCATCACATTTGCTTTTAATAATGCAGACTGTGTGTATTGGCAGATTATGAGTTGAAACCACAAAGTGGTGAGACCAGATCCACAGTGTGAGCTCTGCAGTTTGCTGGGACAAAAGGAGAAAACACTTGTGTATGCGATGCTTTAGCTTTCACTTTGCCTTTCTGTTTTCCAGCTCCTGTGTGAGGAGTGGGCAAGCTATGGAGTCTTTTACAAATATCAGCCAATTGACCTGGTGAGGTGAGAGTTTAGCCCTTAATGTCATGTTTCCACAGGGCAGTGCTGAAGCTGTGCACAGGGTTGCTCATGTGGGTGTCCCTGTGGGGATACTGTCCTCTGTACTACCCCGGGGGACTCTGGAGAATGGAAAGTTTGCTGGGAGAAAATGAGTTTTCTTTGGGTTTAGAAACACACCAGTGTATCCCCCCTGGTGTGAAAGCTTGCAGAGAGCATATTTTTAATGAATCTTCTTTGCTCATGGTGAGAACTAAGACTGTTTGAAGGAAATGAGGTGCTTTTTAAGAGGATTCATTCACAGAGGACCCAAAGATACCTATTTACACAGCAGAAACACAGGGAAAGAATTACTGGTTGGTCCGACTTGCTTTCATGGTGCCTGTATCTCTGGATTAACTCCAAGCATCATGAAAGAGTCCTCTGAGAAGACAAAAATTCCCACAGGTCATCAGATCTTACTTTCTCCATGCTTAATCCAGCTGCGATACGTAATTTTAGCCCTGTTGTATTTTAAGAAATAGGAAACATTTCTCTCTCATTTCTTTTTTTTTAATGTATTTCAGAAAATACTTCGGAGAGAAAATTGGACTATATTTTGCCTGGCTGGGAGTTTATACACAAATGCTTATTCCAGCTTCAATTGTAGGGATTATCGTTTTCCTATATGGCTGTGCAACTGTGGATGAGAATATACCAAGGTAAAATAAATAAATAAATATATTCTGTTATTGGAGGCCACGAGAAACTCCAAGTTACCTTTCTCTGGAGATGTTTTCTCACTAATAGCTGGGGCGAGCACAGCTGAAACTGTGCTTCACAGTTTCTAGGATTGACCTGTGCCACCCACAGCCCACCACCCCAGTCTGTGTGTGCTGGCCGTGCCTTCCCAAGGTCTGTCTGCCAAATGGTGCTTGCCAGAGCACGGCGTGCTCCCACTGCTCTCCCTCCTCACGCTCCACACGCTTCATCTTTTGGAAGCTGTAGTTAAAATGAGGACGTATCCGCATGGATGGAGGAGCTTGCAGTCCCACCGATTTCTGCTTCCAGTAAGTGATGGAGCGCTACCAGGGGCTGAGAGCGGGCAGCAGAACTACAGCACGTGTTTAAATTGATAGCATTTCTCGTTAGTATTACTTGTGGAGTTTGCATTGATGTACTAAGAATAATTCTTGGCCTTTTGCTCAGGTGTTTTGGTTTTTTGCTTAACTCAGATACTATGTTAAAACAAACTATGAAATACTCTAATGATAGGTTTTAGTGCTTCCCATCATAAAATGCTGAGGAGGGCATTGTGTGACGTAAAGATGAATCAAGAATATGTATGCTTCAAATAAGCAGTTGTGATCAGATTAACAAAATCTCCTACTATTGTAGATTTTTTTGCGTAAGTTTTGTATTACAGTATTTTTAAAGCCCTATGATTTTGCATTATTTGCCCTGCATGCATCATGAGCTGTAGATGAAAATTACATCGTTTGTACAACAACCATGAGCCCTGAGTAATAAAGCAAATAGTGGATATCAAAAAATAGGGTTTTTTTCATTCATTGAGATTGCTTTGTACTGCTTCCAACAGTTGAAGAAAGTCAAAGGGAGAGTCACTGTTGCTGTTTTACAGATGGTGTGGATAGAAGATAAATTGGTTGAACTCCAGTCTCTTGATACTTCCCTTGTACCTTATCTATTGCTGCAGTTAGTCTTTCAAAACAAGAATTTTTTTTTTTTTAAATGAAAGATCCTATAATAAAAAGCATAGATATACCTCTCATAATGCTGTCTCTTGTTGCCTGGAATAGAAGTAGAACTGGGGAGGGAGGGAGACAGCAGCCTTGCATGAGGATTTCAGCCCCTACAGTGGTGTAGGTTACAGAGTTGCTTGCTGGGTCACAAGCTGTGAGGGTACCACCTGATGGTCCTACAGAACAGAAGTAGTTGCTGTGCAGAGGAGAAAAGATCGTCAGATCATGGAAGATGGAGCCGAACTAACTGTGCTTTTTCCGTATATTGTTGCTTCGTTGCAGTATGGAAATGTGTGACCAGAGAAACAATATCACCATGTGTCCCTTATGTGACAGAACATGCAGCTACTGGAAGATGAGCTCCGCTTGTGCGACTGCTCGTGCAAGTCATCTGTTTGATAACCCTGCAACTGTCTTCTTCTCAGTCTTCATGGCTCTCTGGGGTAAGAAGATACATGCCTTCATGTTAAGTTTTTAATTATTTAAAATACAACAGGAAGAAACAGGAGATAAAGCAGTGTATTTATACTCAGGCAGTTAATTATATAAAGAACTTATCTCTCTGGTTTTTTCTTTCTTTCACATGAAACTGTCATCCCCAAATTTATATTCTGGACTGAAAGCTACAATGCAGAAGTTGCTCAAGATGAATATCAAATGAAATTGTTAAGCATCTGTCATAAAACTGCTGTGTGGTATGTCAAAATTTCATTAACGGGATTGCACAGCTTGCCAAAAAAAAAAAAAAAAAAATTTATTTGCAGAGCCAGCTTTCACTTTAGAACATTATAGAAGAAATGTATTAATGTACTCTGGGGTTAAGGGAAAGGCTCTGCAGGGAAGTGTAATGGCCTTTAGTGTCTCAGGACGAACCAAGATTGATTCTTGAGTGTGCTTTGAGATGCAATTAAGCTTATCAGCAAGCAGACATCCTGCATGCAGACCATGAAGCGGGAGCTGTGGCATTATAGGTATTTTTTTCTGATGCTGACTGCCCCTATACTTTGAGCTCATCACTTAACCTTTCTTGGCAGGTCTGTAGAACTTGGTTAAAAATATTAACCCTCTCATGAAATCTTTGTGAGAGTGTGTTCAGGAATGGTTATAGAGGGCCTTTCTTCTCCTTGCTGGAGGAGGAATGGGGACCTACTTGCTCAGACACCCCAGTACCAGGCATGGGCATTGGCGGAGAGGACCCTCCCATCATCCTCAATGAAGGCCAAGAGGGGCTTGTTAAGATAACTGGGGACTGCTGTGGTCCAAACCCCATGTTTGAACTGGGAGCCCTATACAGGGAGGCTACAGAGAATAGGGAAATGTGCGTCATTCCCCCAGTTTCGAAGTTTGATAGCCACGTACTCCCAGTGTCAGTGAGAGCAGCACAAGATGATTTTTGCCCCTCCTGTACGCCTTGTTGTGAGTTAGCACATAGCCTGGTTTGGATTATATTTAATCCTAAAACCATAGCCCAAGGTTTTATTTGTTCTAGTACGTAGGGAACCGTTTTTACATTAACATTCATATCAACTGATTTTGGTACAACGTAATTCAATTTAGAGCAGTGCCTTTTTTAAGGTCTCCATCTGAGATGAATGTATTTTAGATGCAGTGCTAAGAACTCGTTATCAAGTACCACAAGGAAAAGAAGAAGGACAGTCCTCCAGAGGGGTTTTGGAAACAGTGGGGAGTCAGGAGCACTCCAGATTTGGAGGGAAAGCTGGGAAGTGTGGGGAGTCTGTCTTCTTTCAGATCATCTTGCCATGTAGCATCTAGGTAGAAATGTGATACACCCCGCAGCAGGATGCGTTACTGGAGACTCAAAATAGTCTAATTCTCTCACACGGAGTGTCAGGTATCAGTTTCGGTCTCCCTCATTTGCCATTGTTGTGAACCCCACGTGGATCTTGGCACATAATATGGTGTTGTCAAAAAAGTAATCCTCTTTGCCTCCTTTTCCTTAGCAAACAACTATGGGCTCCTCCCTCCATTTTTTAAATTCTTGGGCAAAGTAGATCAGCAAATGCCAGTTTCTGTGGCCTGTACAAATTCAGGCTTAATGTCTGAGATAGTTTTGGAGTGGGACATGAAATTGTTCATTAACATAAAATTTTATTGTGGTACATTGCCATAGAAAGTAAACGTTATTTCAGAATGGTCTTTTTCAATTGGGAAAATCAAAACTTTTTCCATAAGGTTTTCACAGATTCAGGGAGCGTTCGGGGTTGGAAGGGACCTCTAAAGATCATCTAGTCCAACCCCCCTGCAGGATCACCTAGAGTACCTAGAGTAGATCATGGGTTTGGATTTGAGTTATTGCAAATTTCATTTCTAAAGAGTTTATCAAAAATTTTTTTCTAAAAATGAAACAAGCACTTTATTTTTAAAGGAAATACTATCAACAGAAATTGGCAGTCTCTAAATGTTGACACACATATCGTGTGCAGAGCCATTTGTCAGCACCTCTGCACATAATGAGAAGTTTTATATAGGTTCATGTGGAGCTGAAGCGTTGATGCAGACCCAAGTGACCTCCTCAGGTGATCCAGGGCATCCTTAACATAGCAAGAAAATTAGCCCAAGTTCAGGGGTATTACTGTGAGCAACGATTTGACCAGGCTTTCTCTGTATGGTGATGGTATTTGTAATACCCTGGAGATGTTCAGCAGTAAACATGGACTGTGGCCCAGTGCTGTTTGGTATTAAATGGCATTAAAAATGTCAGAGAATCCACATAAGATCATCTGGACAGTAACCTCTTGGGATTTTTAAGCTCTGCTTATGCTTATGGGCCCAGTTGAAATACAGAAATGCAGGTATGCTTGGCAAAGTGGCAGTGCATCGCTACCTGGCACGTTTGCTGAGGGCATTTGAAGTGAGCTGGATCTGTTTCAGATGCAGTCTTTTCATTTTGCATTGTTGTGAGTGAGTGAGTGCCATGGCAGGATTTTCAGTAGCACTAAGAAATGACTTCTCATTCATTTTTCATTATTTCTCACTGTATGTAAAAACTGCAGATCCCGGCATGAGAACTGCCGGTGGCACAGAGAGGAGAGGCAATCCAGGACTGTGACACAGACCCTCTTAAGATATAGCTATCACCATCCCCATTTACAGGAAGCCTATGGCTTGTAAAGGGGCTCAGTTGTAAGTGATGCACGTGAGAGTTTCGCTTGGAAGGCAAATGAATGTCATTGCCTTAGCCTGGTTCCAGTCATGAGGTGTCCTTTCCTCTCTCTTCAACTTTCTTACCCTCTCCTTGCCTCCGTTTTTTCTGGATATGAATGTTTGTGAGCACATCTGTTAATACTCACTGCGGGGAACTCTCCTGGGAACGCAATTTCTTGGTAGACTTGCCTCTTTCATAATCACTTATTTATTATAGAGCACTGGTGTATTCCCAGCATCTAAATATGTCTTCTGAGAACTTGCTTGGTCTCAGAGGCAGACAGACTGATACAGACTGGGATCATTTGTTGGGACTCAAGAACTGCTGTAATGAGGTTTCTTTTCTGTAAGTCTTCTACATCAAAAAGAAAATGATAGTGTTTCTAATGATAAAAGACCCTAACGACTTCCTCTTTAACAGCCTGCCCACCTGCAGCTTTCACACTGGCATGAGTATTTGGGTGTGATGATTAGAGCTAACCATACTATTAGATTAGACCACTAGACGGATGTAATTATAATATAAAAATGCTGTATCTTGATATTTTCGAGGGAATATCTATCTCATCAGTACAAAGTTAATTCATTCATATTTTGTATAGATAAAACTCAGGTTTTTTTGGACTTAGGGATAGAATTATGCAGATGAAGTCCAACAATATCATTAGTTACACATAGAAATATTTAAGAAGTTTGTGTGTCTGACTTGCTTACACTATTGAAAAATTGAAGGCAACTTTCTGTATGAAGTTGTCAATGTAATAAATGCCCTTTCTTTCATCTTGCCTAGATAAAAAAGTTGACTCCTAGCACTGTTAATCAGTATAACAAAAGTGAAGTCAACCCAGCCCGGTATACAGTACAATATTGCACCTGTGGAGACCCTTTGGAGGCGAGAGCCTGCAGGCATGCAGCAGGCCATGCGGAGCATGGCCAGCGTGCCTCTTCAGACAAATCCCAGAGGCTGATGGGATTTTTTTCTTCCTTTCTTTGGTTTAATTGTCAAAATAATTGTTAAACTCTTGTTTCAGCTGCCACTTTTATGGAACACTGGAAGAGAAAACAGATGCGTCTCAACTACAGGTGGGACCTGACTGGGTTTGAAGAGGAGGAGGTTTGTCCCTTCAGTTCTGACTCTTTGACTTCTGCCATGGCTTTACTGATAGCTCCTCGTCCCAAGCCGATAGACGTTGCCTCATGAGGAACTGCTCTTGGTGTGGTTCTGCATTTAGAAGAAAGGAAAATCTCTGTACATGAACTATTTGAGGTTTTTATAGGAAGGGTATGACTAGTAGGTCTTGTTGCCATAGAGACGTAATTGTATAGCCACAAAATATCTTTTTTTTTTTTTTAAGTGTGTAGTTGGGTCACACCTAGCAGTGTAGACATGGAATATACAGCTCAGAGCTTACTCCTGGGCTGATGTCAGGGTGCTAACAACCGAGGACCTTATTCATCTCCGGCTGCTGTAAATCAGAAACAAATGTATTGAAGTTGGTAAAGTTACAGCACTGTAAAAAAGCACTGAAAAATCCCTGTTAACTTTTAATGATGCAGAATCAAGCCCTGTCTTGGAAAATACCTAATAAAATATTGCCAGACATGTGGGCTTGGGGCACTGGGAGGGACACGAATGTGGAGGTGGTTTTTTTTTTCATTTGTTAAAAAAATAAAAATAAAAAATATCCCTAGCCAGGTTTATACTAAATGTGCTAAATAGCGTAAAGGGGAGAAGGGCCAAATATGCATGAAAAAGGTCTTAAAGATCAATGAAGTTTTAGAAGTAAAGGAGAGAAAATCCTCAGTCAGCTAAGAAGCTCTATCCCACCTTTTGGTTGTTAATTTTGTCGCTTTACCCGAAAAGAAGAACCCTTTGTAGATCGTAACGCAGCACTAGCCCCGGCTGCCTTGCCCTAGACTGTATTGCAGATCAGAGGCAGCAGAGGTGTGCCGGTCCCTTCCCTTTTCCCAGTGGATGTGATGAGCTGTGCTGTGAAAACCCCGCTGCGAGATCTGAGCTAGGACCCACCAGTTGTGCAGGCGTTTGCTGCTTTGTTTGCTGGCCAACCGGCTTTTTTTTTTACTGTTGTTATGATTAAATGTATGACTGCCCTTCCCGTGTCACTAGATGTTCTAAATAGATACACAACAAATATTGCTCATGTGAAACACAAACCTCACCAGCCCTGGGTTTAACACTCTGCAGCTTGATAAGCCTGGCGTAGTTATTGTTCTCCTCACTCCCAAAATCTTTCTGGTTGAATGATCTCCTCTTCGTATTTTTATCTCCTCCATAATATATTTAGGCACACTGTGCCAGCAGCCTCTATGCCGTGCACTTTGCTAGATCATACCTATTATATTAGGAGAGAATATAGGGATTTATTTCCTGGATAGCATACTGCTCTTTTATTTTTGGTAACTTGCTGTTAGCATACATGAAAGTGGAAAGGATTAACTGTATCTTTCTGATGTCTGTCCCTTTCATGTCCGAGTTCAGAGCTTTACACAGCTAAACCAGAAGCTATTAATACAGTATAGCTTATTTCTTGGTTTGTATAGTCAACTCTAGATGATGCAGTCATGAGTTTGGCAAAGAATTTAAGCCCCTCCTGTTTCTGATTTGGG
Organism: Rhynochetos jubatus; assembly: GCA_027574665.1. Taxonomy (NCBI): domain Eukaryota; kingdom Metazoa; phylum Chordata; class Aves; order Eurypygiformes; family Rhynochetidae; genus Rhynochetos; species Rhynochetos jubatus. The sequence continues at coordinate 19,332,925 of CM050663.1, forward strand.
TGAAACTTAAGCTGGTATCATGTTGAAGATTCAGGGTTTCCAGTGAAACCCAAAGTGTCTCATCTCCTGGTGTTTTCAGGGACACCTAGTTCATGCAATACCTATGGTAATGTAAACAAATGTAGAATGTCAGTAGACTGATATTCTCTGGTAGTGTCCAGCCATCCACTGTACCTGTGTTTGTGTCATGTAATTTAAAAAATATAAATCCAGTATGATATGCAACAGTTCAGTAATCAAATTTTTGTTTTGTTTTGTTTTTTTCTTGTTTTCGTGGTTTTTTCTGGTTTCCTGAAGGAGGCAGTAAAGGTTTGGAAAACATTTTTTTTAATTGCTCCTACTTTTTTTATTACATGTCCACTGATGAATGCCATCTTTTGATCTCCACCTCTTCTTTTTCAAGCATCAGATTTTCTTTAGATCTCCCACTGATTACTTTGCCTTTACACCCTCCCCTCTCCACTCATTCAGACTTTTTTCAGCTCCGTTCTGCTTCCCATCCAGTGCGTAATTGTGAATTGTGAATCTTTTGCAAATGCATAAATATCGTGAATTCTGAATCCATGAATCTTTCTCAGTCTTTCGGCTGTCTCTTACTTCTGAGTGTTTCCTACACCCTCTCCTTCAATGCACATGGGTAATCGGTGGATGCTGTCCAAGACAGGATTAGGGGAAGACCCCAATGGACAATTTTCTGGGATCCCAAAGCCAAGTATTTTGGATACTGACAGCAGATAACTTGTTTCCCTTGTGAGCTGAGGATCGCTGAAATGATAGTTAATGACATGCAAAAAATAATGTTTATCAAAAAGATAGGTCATTAAAATCAAAGCATAACGTCACATGGTATGAACCACGCTGTCCGCAGGTTGTGCTGTATACTCTTCCGTACTGCATTTAATCTATGTGTCATGGTATGTGGCTGGCTGACAGTGAGTGCAGGTCATTTTGCAGTTGCTGCTGTAGAACTACAACCGATACAGGATTTAACAGTCCTTAAAATTACAGCCGACTATCAGTTGACATGAATGACATACTGTGTGAACCAAATTTCAGTTAGAAAACTTGGAAATTATCAGGAAATCAACCTGCAAACAGTTCATAGGTAGCTGATATAGAAAATACATAATTTTGCTTTCTATTAAATATGACTTATTTCACAGGATCATCCAAGAGCAGAATATGAAGCTAAAGTTTTAGAAAAATCACTGAGAAAAGAACACAGACATAAAGAGGTATGGGAAAAATATTCATTTGTTTCACTTGTTAAAAAAACTTTGAACCAAATGGTTGTTAGTGCAGGCACTGACCCAGGACTAGGAAATGGGTAAAAAATAGAGTCACTGTGCATTGTGTTTAAATTCCAGATGTCTTTGGACCTAGCATACGTGGGATACTTGGTGTATGCCAGTACACAAGACCTGGTTAAGTCTAGAAATGTCTTTAATAGATACAGGAGTGTGGCTTAGGGAAGCTAATTGAGACCTATTGAAGTGGCGCTCCCATTAGGCTAATGAATCAAGTTTGAGAAATCTGTAACGAAGTGTCTTATTCTGTGCTAATAAAAGGACCTAAAGCCTCTCAGGAGAGGTTGTCTGTCCTGCTAGACTTTTTTAGTAAACAAAAATATTAGTAAAGCATTAATAAAGAGTACTAACACCAATTTCCTTGCTGAATTCCAGCTTTGGTAATAACTTTCTGCCTTTTAAAAACATAATTTCCATTTTATTCCACTGAATAAGGTAGTGCTCCCTTCTGCTTTTAACTTGCTCTTTACATCGCCATGAGAAAGCTGCTGCCAGTCATCCCTGGGCCGCATGCATCTCGCCAAGGGACGGTGCAATCCCTATGAGCAGCTTCCCTGCCCTTTTGCTGAAGCCTGTAATTTCTTTCCTGTTATATCTGCTAGCAGCAGACCAATTTGAAAAAGCTCCTTTTCTCCCCTGCATACTGGTTTCCACCCTACCGGAGGTTATTCCCCCTTAACTGCAAGAATTCAGCTGTTTGTATGACCATGGTTTTAAGCAGAGAAGTAAATGCTCTGGCATAAACAAAATCTGTCAGCAGAAATTCTTCTTTTGAATCTGTTGCCAGTGGTACAGTAGCGTGGAACTATGCCCAAAATTGGAATTTTATGAAAACCCTTTGAAAATACAGCTGCAATAACCACGTTAACATTAAATATGCTTTAAGAGACAGCATACATAGATTGGACTGGTGGTAAACTGAACGTGTCTGATTTTATCGTGTGCTTATACTTGAGTACCGTTGAGCTCCTCTTGGATGATGCTACAAAGCTGACAGTGGTGTGTTCCCGTTAATCTGTAGGATGCAGCATGTAAGCGCTTCAGTGTCATGAGCAACACCTTAGTCGCAGCACTGCTTTAAAACCCCTTGCAAAAGAAAAAGAATTTGGGTTGCTGCCCTCTTATCAGCTGGATAAACAGTGCTGGAATACGGGCTTCATTTTATTCTGCTGAAACCCTATGACTTGCTGTGCTTTTGGGTATATTAGGAATTCAGATCTTAAATGTGGAAAACTGTAGGGTCATCGGACAACTAATGAATGGTGGCCTTCAAATATCAGAGTATGAAAGCTAAGCGATTAAGAGAGGATTTTTTTTTTACCCAGACTATTTATAACTTTGTGGGCTATGTTCAGTTTGGATGTTACTAATTTGGGAAACGTGAGAAAAAGATTTTTTTTCTGAAAGACTCAGTAATTATCTTTCATTGGGATTTAGAATGTTCAAATTCAGTAGTTATAAGGCAACTTGGAAATCTTAAAGAAAAATATAACTAGAGCTAAATTGGTAATATTTTTTCAAGAGAAGTCTAATTTAAAAAAAATATTTTTAAAGGAAAACTGTTTTGGACATCCTTTATACATCATATAGGAAAAAGACAGGCACAATCCTGAATTAAAAAGGGAATATCCTTTATAGGATTTCTTGATCTGCCCCAGGATTTGGGGCAAGAGTTTTGTCTTTCGTTGTTGTTACGTTTTATTAACCTAAAGCTGAAATACAAAGCCTTAAGCAAACTACTAGAGCATTCTCTTGTGGCTAAACTGCTATGTACACTGAGTCAGCAGAGAGTATGTAGATTGATTTAGCAGTGCTTTGTAATGCTATATTGCCCGATCCTTTTTTTGTTTCCTTTGACTGCCATCAGAAGCATCGGTATTTTCCAGAAGAGACAGCAAACAAATGGAGACAAAGAGTTAAGACAGTCATGGCTGGGGTGAAATTGGTTCTTTTTATTCAAACTTATGAAGAAACTCAAATTATGAGTAATTATGGAAGACATAAATCAATTTGGTTTTGGCTGTTGAACCTTTGTTTAATATTCACATTCAGTTCTGGGTTTCTTCCCCCTCCTCCCCTTGTTTCTTCAGCACTCTTTGGGACACTGTTTCTATGCATTGGGAATGGCACTGCATGGCTAATCTTAGATTTACCATCCTGGACTGCCGTTACGTTTTGCAGTGGAGCATGGGCCATGTGTTGAAAGAGTTGGTTGCACTTCCCCGAGACAACGTGCATGTAATAAAAATAGAATTTGAATAATATTTTTATGTTCGTTATGTGTGCATCATCTTCCGTAATGTTCCTTTTGCTGTTTAGTTTCTGGTGTTTAGAAACAATTCCCGGCATCAAAGTTTATGAAAGACTCTAGATAAGAAATACTGTTCTAAATGAAATTTTCATAGCCAAACGCAGGTAGTGGCTGGTTGACTGGATTTAGGGTATCCTATAAAGATGCATATCCTATACAAGCGCCTGTTAACTCCTATTGGCGTGGTCCGTTGAATACCAGGGGGATAGCCAGGTGGTTAAAAATCACTCGTATGGAAAGAAGTTCAGGTCTTATCACACACCAAAACAAGGTCTTCCCTGTCAACTGTGCGTTTATCTTGGGAGTTACTCATAGTGTACTTAGTCTGTGTTTCAGTAGAAGTGGTTGTGCAACTGCAAAGCTGCAGATACGACTGGGAAGGGAGAAGGGAAGAAGGAGAATTTTTCTAGGGAAAATAAAAAGAATATTTAACAGTAAGAGAGGTCTTACTTCATGGTTTATGACAGCCTATTTGCATGTTTCCTGCAAAAAGTATACAGAAAAATCTGGTTTATTTATACTCGCAGTGCAGACGCTTGACCAATTTGAACCTAGATGCAGAGTAAACAATTTGCCTGTGTGGAATTGTAACTGTAAACACTATGTCTTTGCATTTGCTAACTGGTTGTGTATTTGCTAGCCTTTTTTTTTTTCCCCTCTCTGTTTTTGTCACATTTGCAAAATCACACACTCCCTTTTTATTAAATGCACCCTTTTTTCTCCCAAAATTTTAGACAGATAAAGAAAAACTGACATGGAAGGATCGTTTTCCAGCCTATTTAACCAATTTTGTTGGCATTATCTTCATGGTAAGCATCACCTGGCAAAGCCTGAAATTTGTATTACCAAGACATTGCACAGAACAGAAGTGATGGAAATGTTAGTAGAACCGTGACAGACCATATCAGATTGATGTGGTTCGCAATGCCTATTCTCCAGTGAAAAATAGAAGTATTTTACTGTTTCATAATCTAAAATCTTTTCAAGAGCCTGAATTTCTACTTTGCTGTCTCTTTCCAGTAAAGAAATAAGAATACCTTACTAGGGTAGGGGAAAAATGAGGCTACGGAAATGGAAATTACCACCACCATTGATGGGACAAAACTTAAAAAGTACAGAGAGTCCTCTTAGAAATTAGGCAGGAACTAGAGAACGGCATCATTTTGATACCAAACTTTTTTGAAAGAAATTATGTGGCCAACTGCAATCCGGATTGCAAGGAATTTTAACAAATCAGTCAGATTTGGGGTTATACCATGTAAGAGGAGAATTGCTAACAGAGCACTTAAGGAAAAGGTAAAATAATGATGAGAACAGCCTTTTTCCATGTGTTGATAAAGCATCAGCATTTAAAACAAATTTTGAATTAAATAATAATAATTCAAGACAGGGCACAGATTGACAGATGGATAAAAAAAGCTCAAACCCTTTCCAAAGGTAGAACACTCCAGACTATGTCATTCATTTGTTTTTTGGGGACAGGGATTCTGGTTTGGGGTTTTTTTAAATATTTATGTTTTCAGAGAATGGAAATGCAGCAAATCTGATCTTCTCAGCTGAAGAATCAATCATTTAAAAGAATAACATTTTAAAAATTATTCCTTTCTTTAAGTAAAGAAAAACTGAGTAAGATTTCATGCACCTTGACACTGCCAGGAAGTAAATTGATTTAATCAGATTTAATTTTGGTTTGGGATTACAGCACCATAGTGAGCCTGAGTAGACTTGTATGCAGACTTAAGCTGAAATACTCCTCTCTGCTTCAACCCTGGCTTTCTTTTATAATAAAGCAAATACCATCTATTTATGCTGTTGCTGTTAAGGCTGAAAGGAAGCCCATTAATACTTTCAGTATAATAAGTAAGTAGTTTACATTTAGATGCCTTTAAAATAAAAAGCCTTTTGCATGTGATTGTGGCATCATTGTATCAAGTTTTTCACGTGATGATTAAATAACTGGCAAAAGAGCATCTTTTCCTACAGTTCATCAAAGTGAGTGGGAGATGACTGTGCGGAATTGGGTGGACATGGGATGTGACCCAGAGATCCCATTTTTAAGGCCATTACTAAGTCCCAAGCAAAGTATTTATCGTTAAATCTTTCATAAGATGCTGCACTGTTCTTTCTTGCAGGTTGGGCTGACGTTTGCTATAGTGTTTGGAGTCATAATATACAGGATCTCGACTGCAGCGGCGCTGGCAATCAGCTCAACTCCCTCGGGCCGGTCAAGCGTTAGGGTCACTGTCACTGCCACCGCAGTCATTATCAATTTGGTGGTCATCATCATCCTGGATGAGGTATACGGCTGCATCGCAAGGTGGCTAACTCAGATCGGTAGGTTTAAATCCTCAACAGGTACTTGCTGATGAGAGGACCCAAATGACTGGCTTTTACGATTAACTTCACAGTGGTGAGCAAACCCAGGAAATTCAAATGTGTGGTAAAAATTCAAACCAGCTACTTGCAGATATCAAAGTGCACATAGATTTGGCTTTATTTTTAAAGATTTTCTTTCAGCAGTGCTAATCACTAATCCAGTTACGGGTGTGGGGATACAGCAGAAATTCCTATACCGAACCTTGACCTTCACTCTTCTGTATCATGCAATTACTGTTTTCACTTTCTGCCATTTTTAATTGGCGTAAGACATGTAGAAAAATGCAAAATTGTTGAGTCCAAAAAAATACTGTAGAAAAAAAATTTCGGAATCATTTCCAAAAAGCATCAGTGACAAAAGGTCAAGAAATCTTTTCATGTAAGTTCTTGTCCATCTGTAACTGGTTGTCATGGAGGTCAGCCAGAATGAAATTGGAATTACTGTTGTAACATATTTGAACAGTGGGATCCTCAGCACATTGACCACCCACCTCAGTGAGGCCGTATGGCTTTAATATATATCTATATTGCTATAAACATATACCCCTCTGTTTAAAAGATGGCTGATGTTTTCCAAAGTCCACATTTATAAGATCTTGAAATGTTCCAGGTAGTGTAATTCCTTAACATTTCTTATCCATGTCACATTTGTTCCAGAGGTGCCAAAAACTGACAAGAATTTCGAAGAGCGGCTGATTTTTAAGGCTTTCCTGCTGAAATTTGTCAATGCCTACACACCCATTTTCTATGTTGCTTTCTTCAAAGGCCGGTGAGTAATGCACAAAGCTATTCAGAGTTTCAGCTTGTTGCTTATGAGACAGCTGTAGCTGAGCTAAGACCGTAATTGGATGATAAAGTAAGTCTGGTTTAAAAAACTCTCAGTACTGACCCAAAAACTTTGTAGTCTCATGGGATAAAGCAGGGACCTGGTACTCTGCTGTTTCAAATTCATTCATCATATTTTGCCAAGATAACTTCATACATTCAGATGCAGTGCCCCATCAGGCTATTTACCTTTGTCTATTTACCACTCTTAACTTTATATCACAGCAAGTATCATCTCTCTTCTTGCAACCAACATGAAAGAACAAGACTAAAATAAATACTCTGTGTGTCATGTTCCAGGTAATGCAACAGAAATGAGGGTCACCATAGAGAATCTCTGCCAATATGTGCTTATAATATTGTAGGACACAAGACATGTAGTTTTACTGAGTTGTTTACTGAGTAAACGAGACCTAGTCTTAAAAACAAAGCTCTCATGCACTTTTTCAGGACTAAATATTAGGTGGTCCCACTCAAAGGCATAAAGTTTGACATAAATTACTTTTAGGAATTAAATATAAAAGGTATAAAATACATGTGAAGTTGATAATTTTAACCATTGTCTCCTAGGTTTGTTGGACGTCCAGGAGACTACGTCTACATTTTCCATTCTTTCCGAATGGAAGAGGTAATTGCATTTTCACACTGTCTGTGGTCATGTTGGGTGGGAGCCCCTGCCACAGGGATGCAGCAGATGTTCTGACTGATGTTTCCTCTGTCCACCCTAGTGTGCTCCAGGTGGTTGCCTAATGGAGTTGTGTATCCAGCTCAGTATTATCATGTTGGGCAAGCAGCTGATTCAGAACAATTTGTTTGAGATTGGCATCCCGTAAGTACTGACTTTTGTTTGTTGTTTTTTTTTAAATGTGTCTTTTTTTGCAATGCATGCAGTACACCTTGTATCCATTGCCCCTTGACGTGAACATGGTTCACAGGCTGCCTGCAAGATTTTTGCACTAAGCCTGTGTCTGTTGTATTGCAAATAGAATCACAGGATCTTTTAGGTTGGAAAAGACCATTAAGATCATCAAGTCCAACTGTTAACCCAGCACTGCTAATATCACCATTAAACCATGTCCCTAAGCACCTCATGTATACATCTTTTAAATCCCTTCGGAAATGGTGACTCCGCCACCTCCCTGGGCAGCCCGTTCCAATGCCTGACAGCCCTTTCAGTGAAGAAATTTTTCACAGTGTCCAGTCTAAACCTCCCCTGGTGCAACTTGAGGCTGTTTCCTCTTGTCCTATCACTTGTCACTTGAGAGAAGAGACCAACCCCCACATCTCTGCACCATCCTTTCTGGGAGTTGTAGAGAGCGATAAGGTCTCTCCTCAGCCTCCTCTTCTCCAGCTGAACACCCCCAGCTCCCTCAGCCACTCCACACAGGAATTGTGCTCCAGACCAGCTCCGTTGCCCTTCCCTGGGCACGCTCCAGCCTCTCAGTGTCTTTCTTGCAGTGAGGGGCCCAAAACTGAACCCAGGATTCGAGGTGCGGCCTCACCAGTGCCCAGTGCAGGGGCACAATCACTGCCCCAGGCCTGCTGGTCACACTGTCCCTGGTGCCAGCCAGGATGCCATTGGCCTTCTTGGCCACCTGGGCACACGCCAGCTCATATTCAGCTGCTGTCAACCAACACCCCCAGGTCCTTTTCCACCAGGCAGCTTCCCAGCCCCTCGTCCCCCAGCCTGGAGTGTTGCAAGGGGTTGTGGCCCCAGTGCAGGACCCGGCACTTGGCCTTGTTGAAGCTCACCCAGTGGCCTCGGCCCATGGATGCAGCCTGCCCAGACCCCTCTGCAGAGCCTTCCTGCCCTCAGGCAGATCAACACTCCCGCCCAGCTTGGTGCCATCTGCAAACTGACTGAGGGTGCACTGCATCCCCTTGTGCAGATCATTGATAAAGATGTTAGAACTGGCCCCAGCACTGAGCCCTAGGGAACAAACACCACTTGTGACCAGCCACCAACGGGATTTAACTCCACTCACCACAACTCCTTGGGCCTGGCCATCCAGCCAGTTTTTTACTCAGCAAAGAGTAAACCCATCCAAGCCATGCGTACCCAGATACCTGCATCCTTGCTACAACTGCATCCAGCAATATCTTTGAGAAGTGTTAGGCAATCTATTGCTTTCCTGCTGGTTAGCAGAAGGTGTAACGCTGAACATGTGATTCAATCCTAACCATGTTTCAATACCAGAATATGCTGATCTCTGATACTTTTAGCATATTGTGGCCCTTGCACAGTTTTCATGAAAATAGGTATGGTGCTTATTGTGTCTGTTAATGTAAAATAACTGAAAAATGGGCACTGTGACCAGAATAGCATGCTAACTGATTCTCATTTCACCCAGAAAAATGAAGAAATTTATAAGATACATGAAATTAAAGCGTCGGCGTTCTTTAGACCATGAAGAGCACATGAAAAAAAAGCAGCGTTATGAAGTGGACTATAACTTGGAGCCTTTTGCTGGACTTACCCCTGAATATATGGAAATGAGTGAGTGAGGTGGAAAGAAGGCATTTTATACCATAATTATTCTGATTGATTGGGATGGCGAGCTGAGATTTTTGAACTGTAGATTTAGTAGACAGTGGATGTGAGGCATAACTTCATTACTAAAGTGGATAGTCTTAGACTGGAGCATGTTTCAGCCAACCACTGGCTGCCTCAGGGTTGAATTGTGCTCTCTGCTGTTCACGAGCATGCACTTAGCACTATTTTAGGTATTTCCTTCCAAGCCATGTGACATGTCACTGTCAAGTTTCAAATGCAAATGATTAAATGGCATAAACTTGAGATTATGAGGCATATTTTATCACTGGTTGCACCCTAGATTGTAAATAAATTACTTAATTCAGATTTGACAATTCCCACTGGGTGTTCTCACACCAGATTGTTTCTGGTTTCTGAAATGTGGACTAAATCTTCTGAGAGACACATGTGCCTGTAGACCAGATTGTACTTGACAGATCACATAATTTTTTTTAAGTAATGTATTATGTTGAGTGAGTGATACAGATAAGCACCAGATATCTGCTCCACATTGCTGTGCCTGTATGACATTTCTTTTCCTACTTTCAATCTTGGAAAGGCTGAGAACTGTTCAACATGATGCTGTTTGCTATGGTATCAGACATTCCTGAAGAGCAATTTCGTTTAGTATTTTAAGGAATGACTAGGAAACAATAGTGGTAAAGGATAATGAAGTAGGCTGATACCCAAAATTGTCATGTCCAGTAATTGCAAAGGCAAATTAGAACACCTGATGACTTTGATGTTCAGAGGAGTTGAAACAGTTTGAAATGTAATGGTACAAACTACAAGGTCATGGTGTCGCTTACTAAAAATAAGAAAATATGCAGTTAATGAGATCGGTATTTGGAAGTAATGGAGGAAGAGAAAGATGAGGCTCTAACAGTACCAGGGTAGGTATGAAATCGATGTGGTGTCTTCATCAAACAAAAACAAATACCATCACGGGTTGTAGGAAGGAAGATTCCCATAAAGGTGTCCAGTGGCCAGTCGTGTCCTTTTCAAAGCGCATAAGTTTCTATTATCCAGAAGAGAAAGCTTCCAGCGTGATTAGTAAGGGCTAAAAACCTGCTGGCTGGAGTACGGCAAGTTTATGTAGAGCTAACACTGCCAGAGTTCCACTCCTTCAAATCACTCCTGTGCCAGCCTTGCCCATGGTAAAATTGTTTTAGGAGCTTCCTCATCCTTCTGGTTACCTTGCCTTGCATCAGCAGCCCTGGCTTTTGCAAGAGGGGCAACTGGCCCTCCAACGCCCAAGCGGTGCAGCGGTCAGGCAAACCTTGCCTGAGGCAGAAATGTGGTTTAGCCTCCCAGCAAGTCTCAGCTTGTTAGAATTTGAGGGGATGGCACTGACAAGATGATGCAGATGCATTTGATAAATACTGACCACAGCTATTGAAATGGTTGCTTTTTCTTTTTAGTTATTCAATTTGGATTTGTGACTTTGTTTGTTGCGTCCTTCCCACTGGCACCTTTGTTTGCTTTGTTGAACAACATCATTGAAATCCGTCTAGATGCAAAAAAATTTGTTACTGAGCTGAGGAGACCGGTAGCAGTCAGAGCAAAGGATATAGGTAAGTGCATATAATGCTATTATTATCCCTGTTTGTTTATTCCTGGATTGATGGCAGGATGTTATTATGCTGAGTTAGTTCAATTAACAGGAAGGTATTTATAGGAAAATTCAAAACATTAGCCTGTGGCTTAACTGTGAACTGTCATAACTTATCAAGGCTTGACTTTTAAAATGGAAAGACCGGAGCTTTAAATTCAGAGTAGTATTTTATTAAGTACACAATATCACTTTTCAAATCAAAATGATCAATAGGATAGCACAGTATCTTTCATGGTTCTGCACATCAACAGTTCTTCCTGGCAACGCAGTTTTCTTGCAGAAGCAAAAATTTCTGCATTTAATAACTCTGGACTGGGCTGGTGACATACACTTGGGAATGAGAGGAGACTCAAAAGTCTGTGGGTAAATGTGTTGCTTCATCCCTACTCAGTATGAATGTCGGAAGGGTGAAGCTTGAGAGTTGCAGTGAATCTAGCTGGAACTGAGCTCTGCAGTTGTACGGTGATAACAGACCGGTCCTCCCTCGCTGCAGGGTGCTAACAGCTATGGGTATATATAATGAGGAAGCTATTTCTCACAAGTGCTGGTTACTTATGAGTAAAAAGGTCATTAAAATAATTATTAATACTACAGAGCCAGTCAGCACGAGCAGAGAAGTTCATGATTGGTTATTAAACGTGGTGTTCATTCTGGTATTGTGCAAGCAGAGATTTTCCTTGGACTCATCCTTGTGCCCTAGAATCATCCTAGAGTCGAAGAACAAATTGTGTTTTGTCACGCTATTGCCTTCGTCATGACACTGCTTTTGAGGTGTTTTGGGGCTGGCTCATTTGATGCTGCATGCTAAGGTTGCCAATGGAGATGTAAGGAGGGGTGATGTTTTTTTCATTGTTTTTGGTTTTGGGTCTCTCTTTGATTTTGTTTTTGAGAGAGTATTAATTGCAATTTATAGCAATTCAGTCCCACTCTTGTGGATGAAAGAAACCCGCTTCTTTCAGAGACATCCCAAAGTCAGAGACTGCGAGGTGGCCACAGATAAACCAGGCAGGATTTTTAGGGCAGGCATCAGCAGCATCAGGAAAGGGAGAAGGTCCCACCTGCTAAAGCCAGTGGGTAATCATTGGCACCAAACAGGGATCTATCTCTACTTCCACTGATACTGTAGTATCAGTTCTGTTCTGTAGTCTGCCCAGGCTGTGTGTGTATGCTGTGCCAGAAGACCAGAGCTATATGAAGTATAAGTTGGTTGCCAAGCAAAGGATTCAGCCAGGCTGGAAGAGTCTTCCAGGGATGTCACCCTGTGCAAAGCCTTCTACATCTTCTTTACTCTTCAGACCCAGAATAGAAGAGTGGCTTATGGGGGCTGTAACCACTCGGATCTGGTAGCAGCCCTGTTTTTTTCCATCAAGGCTGAATCTTGCACTTTGAATACTTCAGCTAAGGAGACATTTCCAAGCTGTCACTAATGATCCAGAACACTGTTAGAGAAGCCAGGCACAAGGGTGCATGGCCACATGAACTAGACCAGCACTTTATGTAGACTTCAGAGAAGCCCTTCAGTGAGAAGTGGGAAGAGAGATGGGGAAGGGGCAGGGCTGTGGGACTTCATGCATCATCCTCAGACTAAATCCAGAGGGGTTGAACCTGAGTCAGTATGCGCTTAGTTGGTATTACATCTTGAATGCATACAGCCCACGCTAAGGAAACCCCTATCTGCATGGCTTCCAGATGCAAATGCAAAAATCCCATCAAGTGGCTCCACTGGAACTTTGCTTTCTCGAAGCTGAGGTAGGATAGTGATGAGAAGGTGTAGAAACAGATTCAGATCCTTAAAACTGCTAAGACTAGTGTATTCTACACCACATATGTAAAGGTTCCAGCTTTCCAGGTTCTGTAGCTTTCTTTTTTCTCTTCAAGCATTTGAGAAGTTTGAATGAAATTTCTTGTTTTTCTTTTCTACCTATGCCGTCATTCTTTTGTTTCACATTTGCCCTCCTCTTCCTCAAAGAAGCTTTTAGCTTAAAACCTAAAAAAAATAAGTGCCTAAACACAGCTTTGGAAGATGGACTTGGGGTCCCTTTGCTTAAAAGTCATTAAATTGATGTCTTATAATTTGGGGAGGGGGAATATTTTAAATGTAACTGTAGCTCGGCAGTCATAAGTACACCTAACACTGTTAACTAAAAATGTAATTTATCCAATTCTAATGACTGGAACAGTATTTATATGTTTGTCTCCTTCCTTAGGAATCTGGTATAATATCCTCAGAGGTATTGGAAAGCTTGCTGTCATAATAAATGTAAGTAATTTGGCATGAATAAAATGTTATTTCAATAGGCTGGCTTTTCCATTCTGCTCCATTAGTTTTATTTAAGTATAAATCCCTTAAAATCAAGTGAAAGTGTATGATTTAGAAATTTTCTGAAATATTAGAGAATTGGATGCAGTGTTTATTTTAAAGTTGTGATAGTAGTAACATTTATATAAAATAGTAAGTAGTCTTGTAGCTTTCTCCCAGAATGTTTTCATAAAACTTTTGCTCTTCTGAAATACTGTCATTAAGATGATGCATTTTTTCATTTCAGTGCTAAAATCTATTTGGAGTCAGGTAGTCACCTGGCTGCAAATTAGTTTGGCTCATCAGAGCACAATGTCCCTCTCTTGGAAATCAGGCCTCAGGCTGCACTGCTTTTACTCAGATAGCTCTGAAAATCCATGAAAATATTTTTGTTTGCTTTAACAGTGAACATCCCAGCCCTTAGAAAATTTTAGCATGCCTTAATATATTAATTTCTGTACTTACCTAATACTCTATGAATAGACATCCTCAATGATCATCTTCATTGCACCCCACCCTTGGGAGACATGAAAATAAAAGCTGAATGATGAGCTGAGAACATGTTTGCCATGCAGCAAAATAGGGGCCGTGTGGGGCTTCCAGCCATGTGTCCGTTCGGCCCTCTCAGTTTTTTCACCATTATCCAGACTGCAAATCCCTTCGCTTTGTCCACAGGTGTCTGTTGTCCTATGGCCAAACCATTCTTTTGGTCATTTGGTATGCTGCCTTAATTTCTCTTTACCATTTCATCTCTCTTCCTTTGGAGATAATTTCTCTATTTTTGTCCTCTTCTTTTCAATGTAGTCTGTCTTTGCCATTATCCACTGTTATTTTTCCCTCTTTGATCTATGTAATACCCCTCTGTCATAAAATAAGTAAAACATTTTGTACTGTTTGTTCCACACGTGCATGAGATTTATGCTAGTGAGAATGTTTCATAATAAGGATAGATGAGAAAAGCTAAAGCTATGAAGAGCTCAGCAGATTTGGCTGTCGTGCACTTTCTGTGTGACCTTTTTAGAAAACCTTTTTAAATAACCAAATAAAATGCAATTTTTGTGACAATAAAAATAAAACTGGGCTCAGTCTGCTCGTCCTTTTATCTTGATGGGGTTAAAACCCACATATAATTAATGGCCTTTTTCAATGCAATGAGAATTTAGAGTCAATTCACTGTTAGCTGTTTGCAGAACAGGAAAGTACTTGGAAATCGATCAATTGGACCTTATACAATGCATCAGGGATAAGCTGTGACTGTGGGATGGGGAAACAGCACTGTGTTTTGCTTTCCTCTGGTGCTGGGGGGGTACAGCCGCTTCCTTCTCTGGAGAGTTCAAGATGTTATCCACGCAGAAATCTCAGTCGGCATGGAAATACTTCATCTGATATGCTGCAACTTGGAAGCAAACACTCCCTTGTTGCAGCAGTGAATAGGTCGTTCTTAGGGCCCTGTGGGCTGCAGTCTCCCCCCTTGTTTTCTGAAGCAGTCCCTGAGTTGTGTGAGTTGTTTGGGCATACTTGAGTATGTTATTAACTTAACCACTGCCAGAATATTATGCTCACTCTTTACTCTTATGGCTTAGGCATTTGTGATCTCATTCACATCCGACTTCATTCCACGCCTCGTGTACCTGTACATGTACAGTGAGAATGGCACCATGCATGGCTTCGTGAACCATACACTATCCTCTTTTAATGTCAGCGATTTTCAAGCAGGAACAGCTCCAAACGACCCCATGGATCTTGGCTACGAGGTTCAGATATGCAGGTACTCTCTTGAGTGGTAACTAACTACAAGTATTTTCACAGCTGACTAAGAATGGGACAAATTTTTACATTCTTTTGTATTTTCAGTGCTTTTGTAGCACCTTGGTAGCCTTTTATAGCAGAAGGATCCATCGCCTTGAACATCTTGGCTTCTGTATTAAGCAACTGCAACACCTGAATATGAAGTACTGCTTATTTTGGGAAATCAAGATTAGCATTGTTAAATTCAGTGTTTGTCCATGCAAAGGTTTTTATTATTATGTATTTCCTTTTTCAGGAAAGGAGATAAATAATAAACAGAGCAACGATGCTTTAAAGGAACAAAATTATGTTACCTCTGATGCCATGTTGTTTTATCCCATGCTACTGATAGAATGACCATGACATCACAATATACCTCTTGTTGCCCAGTTTCTGTAGCAATTCCTGATGACAGCAGTGGCTTCCTTATCTGCACCAGAATTTGAGACCCACTTAAAGTATCATCACACAGGAAATCTGCATGCCTGTAACAATTTCTACATGTTATTTTAGTTTTTAAAGGAAAACTATTGTTGCGTATTTCAGCTTATCACGCAATCTAGGTCAGTGCTTTGCCTCGGCTTCCTTAGATATCCATCATCTTCAAAACAAATGTTTTAATGCTTAGAATTGGGGACCAAAGCCAAATATAGCAGTGAAAGCACTTAAAACACCAAAACTGAAAGGGGGGCAACGGGAGTGAGAAGGGGAAGAGGAGAACAAGGAAGAAAGCAACATTCCAGGGGAGGAAAAAAAAGAAAGATGACTTTGCTATATATGCGCTAAAATCTTACAAAAACTGTCCAGGGAAAAAAAGAAAAAAAAAAAAGGTCCAATTTGGTCCAATACAAAAATGCCAGGTTTATTTGCTTTCAAGTCACTGCCTCATTCTGTCCATATTCCAGGGATTTTTAAACCATCTGAAAATATGGAACCCTAATTATTTCAGAATACTGACAGGATGTTGTGGTTTAAAATTTAATGTATTCTTCTTGGTCCCATTTGTAACAAGTTATCCTTGATTAGCTCATAGATTTTCTGTAAGCCGTAGCTAAGGCAAAATTCTCGCCTTCTCTCTTTATTATTAAATTATTATTTAATTTAGCTTCAACCTTTTGCTTATCGGGAACAAGGAGAACACCACGTAGCATAACACACACTGTGGACCTGAGATCAGTATTTTTGTCTTTAAAATTAGGCTGAAAAACACGTGGGATTTTTTACCAATCTTCAAATAAATTATCTGAGCTGTGTACTTTGCCTTTAAGGGAACTGATATTATTTGTAGTAACCAGAGGGTATTAAGATTGAAGACTTTTAATTTTGAGGAAGACTTGAAGGCTGTGGGAGGCTTTCAGCAGTGTCTCGTTGCCAGGAGGTTAATGCAGGGTCATGCTGTAATAGTGAACTTGCTTTTAGTCGTTCAATTTACTGTTTGACTGTTTGTTTTTCATTCCTTGTGGTGTTAAAATTTCTGAATGACATCACTGATTTACTGAGTCTTGTTTTGCAGATACAAAGATTATCGAGAACCCCCTTGGTCTGAAAACAAGTATGACATTTCCAAGGATTTCTGGGCTGTCCTAGCAGCAAGATTAGCATTTGTGATAGTTTTCCAGGTGGGTTATAAAGCAGGCACTTTTTATATGAGGAAAAAAAAGAGTTACCATATTTCTTCAGCTACAGAAGGCAAGAAGCCACCTTTGGGTGGCCATTAGGCCAAAGAAAATACTGTCTTTCTCAGCTGTTCCATGCAAAAGCAAAGAAATTTGCCCATCCTTATTCACGGTCTTCCTCCCACCCACCCAGTCTGAGGTATATCCCCAGTGGAAAAATTCATCCCCAGGGATTCCCTGAACTGGTTTGATGCAGAAGCAACTGAATGACCTTAGTGAGCAGCAAAGCACAAGGCTGATTCTAATTAGGTCCCGCCAATTTTCCAGTAGGACATAAGCAAATTCACTGAACCAGCATAAATTTCATCCAAACTCATTTCTAGACCTAGCCAAAAAATGAAATTTCCAAAATTTCCCAGTTAGTGTTTATCTTGCATCTGAACAAGAAGGTAAAATCTTGTAATTTTTCACAAAAGGACATTATTCAATCACAACAGTGATGCTGGTTATTATGACACAAGTATTTAAAGTCTGCCTTATCTAAAAAAAGAGTTTCAAAACTTCAATTTTTTTTTTTTTTACAAAATATGTATCTTGTTGTGAAAGATCTCTCTTTCATTGAATAGAAGTTTTTAAATAAGAAACATTTCATTGGAATGTATTTTACCAACTTCCATCATTTTACCTCTTGCTATTTGCCTTTCTGATGTAAAACTTGTAAGCCATTTATCAATGACAGTATTTCCTTGGGATTTCTAAGTGCCTGTGACAGTATTTGTGCATAAATCATAGAGATCTGTGCCTGCCGTTTTTCTCTACTTCTAGCATGAACAAGAAATTGAGGTGAATTTGGCTTGGTATCAGGGCTGTGATACGCCCAACTCAAATACAGTCCTTTCTTCATTCTTCCTTCCTAAGAACACCCAAAATGGCCCCTTCATGTATAGTCATCCTTTCATCCAACCTTGCTGACTTTTTCTCACAATTTTTGTTTTCAGAACTTGGTCATGTTTATGAGTGACTTTGTTGACTGGATTATCCCAGACATTCCCAAGGACATTAGTCAGCAGATTCATAAAGAAAAAGTTCTCATGGTGGAAGTCTTCATGAGAGAAGAGCAAGGGAAGCTGCAAATGCTAGAAACCTGGAAAGACAAGGACAAGAAAAAAGGTGAAAACTGTAACAATCACAGCCCCAGACTCTCCAGGAGCCATAGTGGGAGCTTGTCCTCCTGCCATTTGTATCCTCTTGACGTATAGAAGAGGAGGGAGTTGAGTATGTTGGGGCATTCCACTGACACACAAGCCATCGCAGAAAGGGCAAGACTTGAGAAATGGACAACCTGGTGCATGTTGAAGGATGTGCTGCCATTTTGCTCCCATCTTTGTGAGAAATGCTCTTCTTACAAATATGGAGGACCACATTCTTTTTTCTGATAACGTTGTTTTTTCTTTTGCACAAGCAGTAATGCAGGGAATTTTTATATTTCATCGATAGATAACACTATTGACATCGGTGTGCATTTATAAATGCAGGTACTTAGTACATCTTGATAGAGATATTCTCTGAGCATTTGACCTTAGCCTATTAACTAACTAACTAACTAACTCAAGGTAAATTTTAAGTAATAGTACTACTACTAATTTTAAACATTTTTGGAGCCCCAGACTTTAAGGTCCATGGGGTAACTCCATAAAGTATATGCAAAATCAGCTTTAAGAGTGTGCCCTAGTATTCCTTTTGGCAGAGGAGAAACCATGTACAGCCTACCAGACTGACTTGCTTTCCATGATAGTGTTGCGCTCTGCTGGCAGACACCTGTGTTTGGACCTCCAGGTCTAAACCAAACAGAGCTTCCATGGAGCTTGGGAGCCAGACGGGTGCGTGGGGCATTTGTGGCCATCTGCTGTGTAGCCGAGACCTTCACTGGGGCACTGTGCTCTTCAGAAACATCAGAAAAATGAATCTGGAAAAGTGCTTTTTTACCAATGAACGACTGATGTGTTTGAAGCTACCTCAGTGCCCCAGGCCACGTCAGCTGTGTTTGAGCAGTCCCCCAGCAGCTCCTCGCTCATGGCCAGGCAGCAGCAGCACAATTTCGGAGATCCTCCCAGCAGGTAGATGATCACAGCGCATTTTGTTAAATGCCCTGAATTAATGAGCACACGTAGAGCTACAGTGACTCACACTGCCCTGCCTAGCACTCGGACACTGTTGTCGCTGAGGAAGTCCCCTTTTCCCCTGTTGTTTTAGCACATCCCCTTCTTAGCCAGGTTTTTCTCTGTAGCCCTCGATCGTCTGCAGGAGAAAGGCATCTGCACCCATTTTTCTCATTGCTCTCGCAGACTTTCTGCCGTTGAATGGCATTTCCCAGAGGCTGTGCTGGAGGAGTAAATCCAAAACATATCCCACTTACTGTCTTCAGTAGAAGTTTGCCTGCACTGGGGCTACAGGACCAGACCTTCGGTTAGCTACCGGACTTTTCTTTTGTCTTCAAATACTCTATCTTTTATACAAGGAGCTTCCTTAAAGTATGAGTCTGAAATTCTTACTTACGATGCCTAGCAGATCCCATCAGTACAAATCTTTTTAAGCATAGTACATTTTAGTTTTGCTTTGTGAAACAATAAACTGCACTTCCAAATAATATTGGTGCAATTAACCCCATTTCTTTTATTGCTTTGTCTTGTCCATGGCACTTCATTACAAATATTAAACTGAAAAAAAAAAAAATAAAAATTAAAGATTTCTTTAAAGTCTAACTACTGTATGGTTTGTTACAAAACCAAACATCGAAAGACTGTTTTCAAGAGAAGTTTGTTATTTCTTTTTCCCTTTTCTTTTTTCTTTGCCAAACTAATTTAAAGATTAATGCTAGAACTTAAAAAATGCCATATTTAGCTTTTGATATATTTATTTGTTTTAAAGTATGTGATAAACTGCTGTTTTTCTGTAGTCTGTCCAAAGAAGGTAACAGAAAAGAAATTATGATGTGGAAGAAAATGATATTAACCAAATATTCTTGAAGCTTATTTAAAATATTGATCCAACCAAAGATTTTTATTAATAAAGGGCTTATATTTTGTTAACTCTTGTTTCTGTTGTATTTTGACTTGCAGGAATGTCATTATTTTTTAAATCTGCAACTTATGATAGCTTACTACTGTAGGGCCAAATCCTGCCTGATTTATTCAAACAATAAGCGTTATGCCTGGTAGTAAGCGTTTACCAGATCGGGCCCACTGGCTGCACTAGGACTGTGAGTAGGAATAAATCAAGCAGAATTCTGTCCGTACATCTTGTTGAAAAAGTGGTTTTCCTCTCATTCCTTGGTAGCCCAAAAGAAACCAAACATGAACTACCTGTTCTGAAGAGAAATCTTAGGGGAACTTCCTCAAAGGGAATTTCACCTGTAAATACTTACCCAAAAGTATTCCCAACTTAATACTGACATTCCTGTAAATGGTAGAACTATATCCTGAACACATACTTACCAGAATCTTTCATTATTTGCTCAAATCATGAGATAGTAACAGTTGCTTATACTTTCTTTTGTACAGTAAATTGTTTGAAATGGAATTTTGTATATAAAAAACTGTATTACTACCTAGATACCTATAAAACTCTTTCACGGAATAATTTTTTAAGAAAAGCAAATATATAATAAATCTGGTTTAGTTTGTTTGGCTTTTTTAACACTTATTTGAAATAAACTTAAATATGCAAGAGTTTCTCCTGTGGGACAGGTTCTGGTTCTGTTCCCAATCCTCCCTGTGCTGCGAGTGTGCCACTGAGTACCGCTGGGTTTGAAATACACGATAATTCGTGTTACGGTTTGCCTAACCCTGGGTCTGCGGTGCCCTTTCCAGTGCTCCGGACAGCAGAGGCCAGAACGGAGATTTGTCTGCAGGTAGACAGACAGACTACTGTAGACATCTTCCTAACAACGTAGAAGGTAAATCTTGTGCTCGATACATTTTAGACATCCACTGTGAGATTAAATGGATCCCACCTAAGATGCATCTATCTCTGTGAGCACAAAGGGAGGTTTGGCTTCTAGCACAGACACAGACGGCTGCACCACAGACACTGAATATTACCTGACGGATCTTAATCCTGGAAGCTTTAATTTTCTCCTGTCTTTAGTCTTAGGCATTTAGCAGAATGTATGGTGTAAGAACTTTCACTAAGACATTTGAAATGGGCTCATAATGAGGAAGAATGCTATTTGGTTTGTTCATTTAAATTGAAAAATGTATTCATTATTAAGAAAAAAATGAAACGGTAAAACTAAAGGGATGAAACTCAGGGATTCCTACAACTGGGTACTTCTCCAGCTCTGAAGGGAAGTAGCTCAGGAAGCAGAAAGGCTGCACTGTGTAGATCACAGTTTTATTGCCTTGTGGGACTTGTACAAGCAAAGCTGGGCTCAGACCTGACTTGCCATTTCCAGTTTTTTCTCCTGCTCCCATTTAACTGTTCCGTGAGAAGGCGAAACGTGAGGCTTTATACCAACTCCCCCTTTCTAACCAGAAAATATTAATGCTTTAAGTAATGAAATTTAGTTAGAAGGTGGGAATTCTCTTCTGAGATAATCGATATGAAAACCAGAAGCAGGTAAATCACTGACTAGTTCAAAACTGGTTTGGTTTTGTCAACTCTTAAAGACAAAATAGTAGATATGAGCTCATTGGATGTAAGATAATGCTTTCCAGAAAGTGATTTGCACTGCGCTTGAGGTACTTCCTGTTAAAGGTTTTTTTAATTCGTATTTGTGATGCAAGTGAAAACAGGTTTTGTTTTTACCAGTAGAGAATCTGAGGCAGGATTGTGCTAAGAAAGATTCACTGGAAGAGTGGGAATAAAGGGAAGTTAGAGAAGCAGGGATCTGGAAGTAACCAAGAAATAACTGAAAATACCTCTGTGTGGCTCACAGCTACCATATGGGCCAGGTTTGATGAAAGACAGCAATATTTGTATTGGTACAAATACAGCTGAATTCTGTATTCATTTGACAGTACCTCCACGACGTGCATTCAGCCTGTTCTTGGTGTGCTTCTGCCACAAAATTATAAGTACAAAACCCCATTTCCCAGCCCTGCTTTGATCAAAGGAGAAAGGAAAAAAAAAAAAAAGCCAAACCCCAATATGTTAAACAGGAAAATCATTATACTGGTTTAGTTAGTCCAATAGCAAATACAGATAATAGTAGGAAAGCGTACAGCTAGCAGTGGCTGTGCAGAAGACTTTTGAACCATTGCTAAAATACACTGTTTGCCTTTTGCTACCCAGAGCTTTGTGGCAAAGCTACAACTTCAGTTGGTGCATCCGAGGAGGAAATCGTACCAACCCTATTGTGTTGAGAGTATGAGTCTGAATCTTCTGGATTTCCATGTCATTGTGTTTCTAAGATACTGTCTTACAAATATTTTGCAGTCTTAAATAGCTTAAGGCTGAATAAGTCTCAAATCAAGGCACAGATACATTTCTATTTTTAAACCCTTCATGCTCTCTGGTCCTGAGCTGTTAATGATCTTTTTGGCTGTTGCGAGTTCCAATAAGCAATAATAAAGCAATAATAAAGCATCTTGTTATGTAACCACAGGAGTCCAAACTCTCCCAGTTTCGTAGATCACTTGAGTGCATTTAGATTTTCCTGTGCAGTTTTCAGCATAAACAACTTTTTTTCCTTTTGCCACTGAAGAAATCGTGTCTTCAAATTTATAGGGATTCCATTCAAACTCTGGTTCAATTCTTCACACACTTGAGTACTATTTATCCCGTGATCATATACAATATGCCATTTTTAGTACAGCAGAGAAAAACTAAAGTTTTTTTTTTAACCTCCTCCTTTTTTTAGCCCAACAGGCCTTTCTGAAGAAGAAACTAACTATTAATGTGGCTTCTTTTTAATTTTAAGTTCTTTCCTTAATTTTTAATATCATGCATGCCACCTGAAGCCAAAGAAAGTATTTCCTTTGATTCCCTTTGACCGCAGTGCACTTTGCATGAGAGTAAGCATTGCTTATTGAGTGATTGGTTGCACTTATAATAAAAATTGATGACACTATCATACTTTCATAACCCAGAGCGTCAGCTAAAGCCAATATATCGATGCAGACGAGTTGTGCGAGCCGTAGAGTTGTGCATGTTGTGCTGGTTTCCATGAGGTAAGGACCAAAAAACTGAAGGCTTGATAGTCACATGAACTCAATTACACAAGTTTGAAGGTTTTGAGGTTATGGTTTTCATCTTGCTTAGTAGCACCTGTGTGAGAAAATTCATGCCAAAATGGGAAAGGTATCCGTCTCGATGTTCATGAGAAAAAGAATCAAAACATAAAATAGTTAGCAGAGTGCTTGTGCTGAACAGACTTTAAAGCATAACAGAGTCCATTTTTCAGAGGAAGAGTTAAATGCAGGTAGTTAAGCAATCTTTCTCAAAGCAGGAGAAAAGATTATGTCCTATTTTTTCTTCTAAATGAAAAAAGAGTGGCCATCTTCTCTAGTTTGAAATACAAGAAACGGAGGCTGGGGAAAAGGTGCAAATAGGGAAGGGAGGAAGTTCTCGGATCCAAGTTAGCTGGTAGATCAGCCACAGAAGTTATTTTTCTCTCAAGAGAATTGCTTCCTAAGACAAGGCAATCTCGTAGGTAGTTTATTGGATAGCCTTTGTCAGTGCTTTTGTAGCCACGTGCAATCTCATTCTGCCAAGCGACATCATACTGTTGGTACTGTGTTCAGATGGAAGCTGGAAGGCTTTGGTTCTTTGGAGGGAAATGGGCAAAAACAGAGTAAGAAAGAGAAGGCCTCTCCAGCATCAGTGAGGGCTTGGCGACTATGCCTTCTCCACTAGTGGATTGAATGGCAAATTATACCATGATCCTCAGCAATCAAACCCAAACAGTTCCTATGGGAACACACTTCTAATGTTGATCAGAATGATTTATAGCCTCTCACACAGCTTCCAACATTGAAGTCAGGCCCCAGTTTGTACAAGCCCTTTGGTTCTGCAGTAAGTAAATCTCTTAAGCCCTGAAACCGGTGTGCAGGTAGATGGCTGATCTGCCTGTGCCACCTGCTTTGAACCAGGACGGCAGCATTGCATCATCATGGCATGGTGCTCACAAGCGTGGAATTCCCACCTGTCCTAGTAGGAGCATGTAATTACATGAGCAGCTCACATTTCTTAATGTATTAATCTTCAAAACATACCTGTAGGTAAAGAAGGTAGGTAGTTACAGGTAATTAACCATCAAGTGGGAAAGTAATAAATCTTAGGATAGAGTACTCCAGCTTTACTGTGTGACCTTTCAGGTCAGCAAGAGATGGTGTGCATAACAGCTCTGCAATCTGGTGGATTCTGGGCCACACTCCTAGAGTTATCTAGGTATTTTACTAAACTCAGGCACCATTGGGAGTGGGAGGAAGTTGGGAGCAGGGAAGGAGCAGCTAAAGTCCAGAGAGTAATGTGAATGCCAGCTACATCTTCTTCCAGGCTTCAAAGAGCAAAAGAAGTAAACCTCAGAGTCAGTTCTGAAATTCTACTAAACCTTTTCACTTTCATCTCTTTAAATTTTGCTTCTGGAACCAAATTTCTCCACATCTTTATGATGCTTGTCTTTTTGCTCTGACCGGAGAGAGCTGTAGAGATAAGCTGGTAATCATCTCTGGGTCTTCTTGCGGATAAGAAATGACAGTTAATCACCTCCAGGGTCAGGTACTTGGCAAAGATGTAATACAGGCTATTTCTGCTTTAAAAAGCCTCACTCCAAAACTGGTGAATAACAATAAAGCTCTATTTTTAGATGTATATTTGAGAAACAAGACAGTGTGATCTTGTGTCTGATCTTATGTTGCAAGTCATTTAATTTAGGTTGTACCTCTCTGAACAAAGGCTTCTCAAGAAAAAAGAAAATGCGGTATGTGAACTTTTTGAGGGTAGGCAGAGAAAGCTGTGGTGTGTGTAACTTCCTTAGGTCTTCTAAAGTACACAGACCATAAGGAAGTATATAAAGGTGGTATATTGTATTATATTAATCCATTCTTCTCTCAAGAAGTCACGCTCCTTCATAGCCTTTCCATCTCTGGGAAGAAATGCAACAAGTTTCCATTATGTTTGCATATGAAAATGAACTCCAAATTGTGGCTTAAGACTAATTTGTACCTGGTTCTGACTGCAGCACTGTAGGGTAACCCAAGTTCAAGCAGAAAAGAATACTTTTTCCTCCCCAAGCCCCCATCAAGAATCAAAGGAGAGGGATGATGCAACCAGGTTTGCTTTCTTATTTATTACAGATAAATCCCTGTGAGTAACTAACCTAGTCATATCCTGTGTCACTTAATGGTTGCATAAAACTATTCATGTTGTAAAAGGAAATGAGTGCTCCAGATAATAACTGGGCTGTGTTCGAGCAGACAAGGCACTCCCTCTCTAATCGAATTTGAAAAAAACTTACACCTTCCCACTTCAATGATGGTGAGATTACGGCTCAGATGGAAAATACGGTACTGGCACATTCTTGAAGGGGAGAACAAAAATCCACTGATTCTTCCTCTAATGGGTAACTAACTCTACTACTGAGCACAGATATCTAAGGTAATACTTGTTTTAGGAAATGTATCCTCTCATCTCAGTTTGACATTATCTCCAGTCACTGTAGTGAGCTCACAACATCTGAGTTTAACTCAGAAATCCAGCAAGTGTGACCAGACTCACTAATTTCTTATTAAAGTGAAATTTAGTAACACCGGGAGAGATTTAGAGGCCAGGGTAGTTTGTGGGCTGTGAAGAGGCCATTTTGCAGGCTGGATGCAGGGACATGGCTGGGGAAAAGGTTACACTTTTCACAGCACTTCTGTGACAGTGAGCAGGTCCAAAGCAGAGTCTGTTAATGCAGAAGAGGCTGGAGCTGGAATACTCACAAAGTCCTTGACGCTACTTTTTCAACTGCAAAGCTGTCTAGCAGGCAATTGAGCGCTGCTGTACTCCGTGAGGAAAGGGGGAAACCCCCCTTTTCCTTAGGTGGGAGGATGAAGATCTGTGGTAGGCTATTTGTATGCTTGTGAGAAATACTTCCGAGTGGTGCAAACTAGTACAAAATTGATCCGTTTTCTGCAAAATAATTAATTTTATCACAACCTTTTTTTATAGCTGCTCAGAATATTGTATTTTCCAGTGCAAGAAAGAGACCAAAGAAAAACACCTCCTACATTCTATCCAAGACAATAGATCTTAATGTGGTAAGTATTTACCTTTTCATGGTTTTATTGGGCTTGGGAACTGGCAATATAGCGGCTCAGGAATACAAAGAACAAATTTATATACTCTTCAGAAATTAATTAGTATTAGCTTTCAAGCCTGGCAACCAGAACTGCAGGATAACTTTCCTGGATGAAATGCGACTTCCAGTTTGTATCTCAACTTTGTTTGCTTCTTTCTCAACCAGTCACAGGGCCTACCCCTCTGCAGTGGGGCACGGTCCCCAGTATGGGTTTGACAGTCAATGGGTCAGAGTGAGGCTTGGTCTCACAAATGACTTAAGTGCCTTCACCACCCTAAGGGAGATAGATACATGTTATCGGCATAAGTTAACACAACATTTGGCATCTAAATGCATTTGGCATTTAGAGGAATAAAATGTGCTGGTCTAATATATACACATAGCTTTATTGACATTTGAAATGTTTGTCTGAATGATTTCATACTTCTGTGATATGACGAAAATTCACTACAAAAATAGGTAAAAAGTCAAGTCAGAGGTTTTTAGCTGGAGAAAATAAACAGAAGTCTACAATTTACCCTTCCCCTAAAGTTAAACTAACTTATTCTGCCAACAATAACACAACAGAACTATATCAACAGAATTATATCAACATTTCTTCTGTTTCAATATTAAGTTCAAGCATCTGTTAACAACTTACTGCTTGTTGTTACTTGGCCAGATCTTTTATCTATATACAACCTATTCATGCTGGAGTTTACTTTCTTTTCAATACTTATTTACTTTTCCCACACACTGCTTCTAATGTTCTATCAACCCACAATAATTTGACATTTCTTCTAGGCCCTGTATACTGTAGCTTCTAAATACTCCAGTTTCTGTGGACTCAAGCAAATAGAATCTTCATCCCATCATGTTTTACATTACTCAGTCAAAAAGGCAAGAGCTGCAGGGCTTTTGAAAGCACCATGCAGTCCACCCATAGGATGTGTATCAGCATATAGATTTACCACAATAGCATACCTTGAATTTTGACACCACCTCCACTGTATAGATAGTCCCTTTTTTCCTTCCACTCGCTAAAAAAAGAAACAAATACCCCTTTGACAATTCTACCTCCCCCTGACAATCAGCCCAGCCTAATAAGTGTCGTTTAGCAGCTTGTAAGGAAACAGTAGACCAGCCAGCTCTCCTTGACTGGATTCCAGGTTCTGCCTCTGAAGACACCTTTTGACTGTCTCTTCATCCTGCATATTGTTTAAAACAACTACAGCGTCAAGTCTGTCAAGATATAGTCCTGATCTATTGAGTCTTTCACGTCCCTCTCCTCCGTGAAACCAGACACGAA
The DNA here is from genome assembly GCA_027574665.1 of Rhynochetos jubatus. Lineage (NCBI taxonomy): Eukaryota > Metazoa > Chordata > Aves > Eurypygiformes > Rhynochetidae > Rhynochetos > Rhynochetos jubatus. The sequence continues at coordinate 19,360,166 of CM050663.1, forward strand.
GTCCTACAGAAGCACATTGTTTGCACCTTACAAACCTGGGAGCAGAGCTTTGCCCTCAGACAACAGGACCGCACTAATAACAGTGATTTAAGCTTCAGACATTTCAAAGTACATATGAAGTAGGTGCGTAGCTTAAAACAAAAGCAAAGAAGAACAATACATGTATTACCACTGGAAACTGTACCAGTGGGTGCAGCCCTCGCTGTGTGCCCCAGAAAAGAGAGATTTCTTTGAATATGTGAGTTACCATCTCAGATCTGAGCATGCCATGGACTGTGCTGGAGTAGGTATGTTGCAACCAGTATCTGAAATTGCTGGATTAAAACTAGTTCTGGAGTATCAGCAGCAGGCTGCAAGCACATCCCTGTTAGAGCAGAGGGGCTGGCTGGAAAGGCAAGCAATTAATGTTTACAGAAAGCTATTTGTCATATCAAGAGTAAATTGCTTGACAGTAATAGAGGAAACAGTCATCAAAGGCAGACTGAGCAACTCATATACTTGTTAATGAGCACTAATAGCAAACCAGATTACATCAGAGGGATTGCAGCACCTGCAGAAGCTGTCAGACATTTCCACAGCTCAGATCACAGAAGAGCAAAGAAGGGCCAGCCAGACATGTAGGTTGCCTTGGCTCGAAAACACAAAGCATCTTCCTAAGTTCCCATGCAAACTCATCTCTGTCACCTATGGTTCAGTACAGCCACCTACGTTTTACCAAAACGTTTGCTATTCAGGGCATGTGGATTAATACACTGATTTTTAAAGCAGCCCAAGCAACCCTTCAGCCACCCCACGCCGCGTGACGGTGCACGGGCATCACAGAGGGCAGTCACACGCCCCGCGGTTTCGTGTCCACAGCCTCTAAACGGCCTTGTTGTCTGCACGCCCCGGTGACTGACCCACACCGCCGGCTCGGCACAAACGGGTCCTGCTCTGCCCTCTCTGCCCTGCTCCTCCAGCCGGGCCGGAGCCGAAAGGCGCCGCCTGAATACTCCCAGGCCTCGAGCTCCCTCTGCAGTATTTCGCGGGCAATCGTCTTGCCTCAGGAAACGTAAATTTGGTTCGGAGCCGGGTGGTTAATAGCACTTAGATTTCTGGGAAACTTCCACTGAAATCTGAGCGGGTCTAATAGATCATTTCCGTTGTTTCGTTCTGATGTGGAGCGGTTATGACCTGCTGACCTTGGCAATCCCCTTCTTTGCTGAAGCCCCGAGCGCTGCCCGCGGAGGATCCCTGGAGGAACACGGGTCGCTTCTGTGTTCCCATCGGTGCGTGGCAAAGCAGAGTTACGGGGTCAGGCTCAGACATAATACAAGAGACTACTAAATCACTGTTCCAGGCATTAACAGTGAATTTAAAAGCATTAAAGCAACGATTTGTATCTTAATTAAATTATGATTTGTACCTTTTAGTTCTTTGTTTGTTACTAATTTAGACTCCCTTAAAATTACACTGATGTATGGAATCCCTTTCACACTTCCTTGTACATCAGTGCTGAATATGGCTGCTAAGTGCCTAAGAACCTATTACAGTCTCATTCAATGCTGCTTTCAATTGCATGTCAAGGAGCAGAGAATAAAGCTATGAATTACACTGATTTAGACTTTACACAGCCTTGTCTCTGAATTTGGCCAGCTGCCATCACCAGGCACAAGCTACGCAGCGTGTGATTTGGTTCCTCTTGTTTTGTGGAGTCGTCTTCCTTGGCAAAATTAAAATGAGATTTTATTTAACTGGATTTTATACTTCCTATATCGTTATTAGGGCTTACATCGGCTTTCTAAATTAATCCACACACTGCAACTACATCACTCCTTGGCATCGCAGTACCCTTTTTATTAGTGTTCTGTCCTCCAGTTTAAAGTATATTCGGGCTGCAGAAAGAAATACACTTAGGCACGTCTCATCCCAGCTCAAATTATTAGTGCCAATTCCTCTTGCTATTTACTTTACCATGAGACTCTGTAATAGGATAATTCCCTCCAATTTGCAGCATTTAGGGACTACACAAAAATCTCTCTTTTAAGCAGGTTTTTGTATTTCATCTGAGAGACTGGGAGTGATATGAAGGTTAGCTGCTTTTTAAGGTTGCCACGATTGACAGTTGACCTGTCATCTGTCCTGGGTGAGGAACATAAGGGAGGAAAAAATAAAAGGAGGCTGACGGAAGTCCAAAATTTATTGTGAATTTTGGCATTACCAGGCTAAAAATCAAAGAAAATACTGCTAATGCTGTAGCAAAGGAATTATTTTAATGCAGTGCTTACTTGGAGGAGACAAGGTTGCCCAATGTTCATATGGTTCATATTGCCCTCTTGTTCAGCCTGGAGAAGGGAAGGCTCCAGGGAGACCTTAGAGCACCTTCCAGTACCTGAAGGGGGCTACAAGGAAGCTGGGGGGAACTTTTTACAAGGGCCTGTAGTGACAGGACAAGGGGTGATGGCTTTAAACTGAAAGCAGAGAGATTTAGATTAGATATCAGGAAGAAATTCTTCATGGAGAGGGTGGGGAGCACTGAGACAGGTTGCCCAGAGAAGCTGTGGATGCCCCATCCCTGGAAGTGTTCAAGGCCAGGCTGGATGAGGCTTGGAGCAACCTGGTCTAGTGGAGGGTGTCCCTGCCCATGGCAGGGGGTTGGAACTGGATGGTCTTTAAGGCCCCTTCCAACCCTAACCATTCTGTGATTCTATGATTCATACAAGCTGGGAGGATTATATGGAAAACAAATCTTGTGTTCAGTGTGCAATGCATATTTTCTCACATCATTGTGCCCACTGCTGCGGACACACTGGTGGCTTCATGCGTGTAGCCCGTTCCGTATACTGGCTTTCCCAATCACGTGTAAGACCAGCTCTGTGTGAGAGACTGCAACAGGATGCTGCAAAACTAGCGGGTTTATCTAAGGGGGGCTTGTGCCTGTGGGAGTTTCAGAAATGTTTTGGGAGTAGGAGTTGTTCCTGACATTGGAATGTGAGACTGGAGAAGGAGATGGAGAAGATAACACTTAAGCTCATGTGTCTGAGATGGCAATCTTTTTATGACAAGGACTGTGGGTCTATTCCTGTGTTGCAACAATAATAAATTAAGGGCTGTACTGGAAACAATTTAATGATGGGATGGCTTGGGGAATCAACGTGCCAGTGTCACAGAAGGAACAGAAACACTCAACTACCTACACACTCTGTGAAGAAAATCCTCGGGGACCTACAGAACGATGGGATGAACCTGAACTTTCCCATTTAAGTTAGGCTCACCACCTTTCACCTTGTAGATAAACTGCTTTCAAAATACAGGGACGTAACATTTGCCCTGTTTCTTCCCTTACAGGTCAGGAGTTACTTCATGTCACAGTTAAACTTTGTGAGGAACGAAGCCCAGGCTGCAAACCCTGTGTTTCCAAAGAAAGTCGGGGGGTGGGGGCGTCCCCGGGGGTAGCCGAGGCCGTGCAGGAAGGCCGCAGGCTGTTTTGGGCAGCTGCCGGGGGGGGGATCCCCGGGGAGGGAACAGTGTCTCCTCGGGAGCTGAGCGCTGCTGCGGCCGTTCTTGCTGTTAGTCAGCTGAGTCTTTTCACCCTTGTACAGCTCTCCTTAAAGAAAAAAAATAAAAGAAAAGAAAAAAGCAACCCTTGTAGGCACAGGCGCTCAGCAAGTCCAGTAATTCCGTGTTAAGCAGCGAACCGGCCGTTTCCCCCCGCCTGGCCCCGCTCCTCCTGCAGCAGGAGGGCGGCCGTGCCGAGCTCGGCTCCGACACACAGTTTATATTCAGCACCGCAAAACCAGCCCCTCCACCTCCAAGCGCTTCTGAGCGCCGCGCGGCTCCTACACCCAACCTGCCGGCCGGCCGCGGCACACACCGCCCCCCGCCCCGCCCGCCACCTCAGCACCAGCGGGGCGGGGCGGGAACTCGCGGCCCCACGTGACTTCCGGGCTAGGCCGGCGCGCGGGCGGAGGGCGGGGGTCGGTGCCCCGCCATTGTGGCGGCGTCGGGGCCGCGCCGGGCCCGGTCTCCCTGTGCTTGTCCGCGCTCCCCGGCCTTCTGGGAAGTCACTCTGCGGAAGCAGGAAGGCAGGTCGCCCTCGGAGGGCGGGGACGGGTTTCCGCCCGCCCTGCCGCGCGGCCTGTGTCTAGCCCCGGTCCTGGTGGTGGTTGCGGTGCAGGCCTCGGCACCATGGATTCCTTTTTGGCTCTGCTGCACTCTTTCTCCTCGAGCTTGTCGGACAGTGAGCTTGCTTCCCTGAAGTTCCTCTGCCGGGGGAAGATTGGGAAAAGGAAGCTTGAGGCTGTCCGAAGTGGCACGGAGCTCTTCATCATTCTCATCGAGCAGCAGCTGATCGCAAGTGACAGGGTGTCGTTTCTTGAAGGCTTGCTTGAGAACATTAAAAGACAAGATCTGATCTCACAGCTAAAGCATTTCGTAGAGGAAGGAGAAGTTAATGCTCCAGATGATCAGCCAGACGTGCATGAAAAACGTAGGTGGATCATTTTGTTTTAATTCCTCCCTGCGCCCAGAACAACCCCAGTAAATCTGCGCTTTCTCTTAGCAGTGGGTATGCTCAGAGCAGTCACTGAGCACGGTCTCCCCAGCTCCCTGCTGCAGCTTAGCCCACTGCTAAGGCTGCTTCTGCTGCTGCCTGCAGCCCGGAACGCTGTTGTACCCTGGAAGCGTACCGGGAGGGCAGCAGACGCTGCAAACAGTTTTCCGGGGTGGAAGTTTCTTCCCCCTTTTTATTGAATGGGCCCTTGGAAATCGTGCTTTGCATTTGGGATTCCAAGTGTATCTAGCGGCCTTTCAGATCGTGGTGTGACTTTCGTGGTGTGACGGCGAGGGTGGGGAGCACTGGGACAGGTTGCCCAGAGCAGCTGTGGGTGCCCCATCCCTGGCAGTGTCCAAGGCCAGGCTGGATGAGGCTTGGAGCAACCTGGTCTAGTGGAGGGTGTCCATGCCCATAGCAGGGGGGTTGGAACTGGATGGTCTTTAAGGCCCCTTCCAACCCAAACCATTCTGTGGTTCTATGATTCCGTGTGTGCCAGGCAGCAAGAGTAGTAGCATTTTGCTTAAAAACAAACAAAAAACCCCCTTAAAAACTAACTTTAAAAAAATTTCTTGTGTTTCTTAGTAAGTGTATCACTAACTCGATACATTTCTGCTATTTCAGGTCTTCAGGCGGCAGCTATTGAAGTTATATGTGAAAATGTCGGGAGAGACTGGAAAATGCTGATGCGACAACTTGGCATTTCTGAAGTGAAAATGGACAGAATAATAGCGGCAAATCCATTCAACTTGCGTGAACAGTTGTTTCAGTCACTTCGAGAGTGGCAGAAATTGAAGGGAAAAGATGCAAAGGTGACTGACTTAATACAAGCTCTTCGGTGCTGTAAAATGAATTTGGTGGCAGACATAGTTGAACAGACGCTCTTGCCACTGAACACTGGAACCAGGTGAAAGCAGTGTAAAAACACTGCTGTGTCCCAGAGACATGGGTGAAAAAAGTAAAAGTGCCTTCTACTCTCCTGAACCAAAATCAGTATCATTGGTTCTTTTACTTGTATGCCATTAATTTATGTGCCTAAATAGGTTGATTTGTGGTCAATTCCTTTCAGATAGTGCCTTGTAGTTTTTATGCTTCCTTTAAGAGATTTTAACTTCTGTGTGACCTCAACTCCATTTTGTAGAAATTCTCACGCTTTTGTTCTACCACCTGCCGGAAAACAAGATTTGCTTTACTGCAGGTACTGTTCAGATACATCTTCTTTGGATATACTTCCATGGGATGCTTCTGAGGCAACTGTAATTTAAAATTTCATGAGGAGGTTGGATTTTTTGTGTGTGCGTGCGGCCTGTTATAACTGTAGTGTGAGAGGGGGAAGGAGTGCATAAGGGTGCATAAGGGTTTTCTTTTTGAGTAGCATAAAATGTTGCATAATCTGTCAAACACGTTTCCTGTCTGTAAAAGGACACTGACACTGTAAACTCAGACCCCAAGACTGCAGTGCAAGAGGGCTAGTAACTAGGGCCATAGATTTTTCTTGCAAGAAAATGTGCCCGGGTTGAAATCAAATGTCTGTATCGAGTGCCTTCACCATCCTGAAGGAAATGTTTTCCTGAAACTATCAAAGAAATGATGTGTCTCTTTTTCCTGCTGTGATTGTTTTAAGATTCTGTACTAGGAATCTTTTCATAACCTGTATTACAAAGTCCAGTCACGTCTGCTGGAAGTTGCAGCTCACCTCCAGAGTAAGCTGCAGTTATCTGTGCTCTGGGTAACAAAAGTGTGTACTGTAACCAAAGTCTAGAAAACAAATTGGTTTCTTTTTATTGGCTGGGGTGTGAAAGCCTCCTGGGAGCAGATACAGAGTAACGACTTTAGTGATACCTGTGAAGATCAGCTGTCTTTCCCCACAGTTTGTTCCCATCAAAGGTCACTCCAGATCCAATAGCTCTTCCAAGTCCTCTGCAATTCATTCCTGTTCCTTGATGTTTTTTGAAAGTGGTTGTAAGCAACTCATGGAGGAAAGAGGATTCAATTTTCAGCTTTAATAGGGAACAGATGTCAAAAATGGCCTTCACACCAAACCTAAGGCTGGAAAATTGCATGAGCTTAAAGGCAGGCAGGGCTGTAGAAGATCCCCTGTGCAAGTGGGGAGAAGTGCTCTGAAATTGTTACTGCCTGAAGGAGTAGGATTGTTTGTTAGCTGCACACGTTTTTCTAACTACACAAATAGATACTTGAAGATGAAAGGCTTCTTTCTTGACACTGGACCTGTGTGACTTGCAGCTCCTTCAAGTTCTTTTCACATGGTGCCATTGCTGTGAAGGCTGGCTGTCAGCATGTATATATACCTCTGCTCTGCATAAGTGTTACAACATTGATACTTTTCAGGTTTTTTTGCAGTTGGGGCCTCTGGGTAAGGACACTTGAATACTTGCTTTTAGTTAATGGAAACTGCTGTAATAAAGGTTTTTCCTTAAACAGTTCTTACATCTATTTTTTGACTGTATATATTAAATATCAGTGATTGTACCCGGGTGGAGGAGCAGTGGGAGATGCAGAAGGTCCCACTTGTCTGCCCTTTGGGCAGGTGCAGTTCCCCAAGTACTTGCTCCAGTACTTGTCAGTGTTGACTGTCAATTCCAGACTTCCAGTAAGAGCTACAGTGCTGCGCTTTGGCTAAATGACTAGCACAAATGTTTTGGGAGTTTCATTAAGAAATACCTCCTTGAAAGAAATGGAGCGCTCTTATAAATATATATATAAAATGGGATTGCTGTCTATGATGAGATCTGTATTTGGGAGAAGGCAAACATTAAGGACACTTCCACAGCAAGGAGTGGTGCTAAATGTGCGTTATGTTACCAGTGTCCTCCTTGGAATGTTAAAAAAAAAAAAAAAGCCAAAAGCTTTGTCTCTGGATTTCTCAAGAGTGTGAAAAAGGCTGTAGTTTACCTAGCAGCAGTAGTCTTTGAATGCTGTCACTCAGGGAAGTGTAAGGAAAAAACCTCTCTGCCAGCCCTACAGTTGCGCCTTCTCCAAGTGCCTTGCAATGGTATTCCTTGTCTAGTCACGCTGCAGTAGGAATGTTGTAATTGTTTCATAATTAATTGATAACTTGGCTTACTCTAAACGTGTTCAGACTTTTAGAGGATGTGTTCAGAAGTTACTGACAGGAGCTTCAGTGTTCTGTGAAGTATGTACCAGCACTGGAGTTCTAGTGCACGCTTAAAGCTTTGGATGTGTAAGACAAGTAACTTAATTGCCTGTTTTATCAATCCTCTGTGATACTTTGCAAAAGTATCTGCCTGTAAGGAATTACTGAGACCTTTTCCTTTTGGTTTCTTGAGTCTTTATTTCCTTACAGCCCTGAGAAAACAACACATCAAAACATCTTGAGGGTAAAAAGTGGCATCTTGGGAGAATTCTCGGTTTTGGAGGGCTGTTTTTCCATGTCGCTTCAGTCCCTTACAGTACTTGCTTGCTGTTTCCTCTGATTTTTGAAGATACCAATTATATATCACATATTAAGGTTTTATTTTAGTTGCATTATTTTCATTACTGAGTTAAGAATCTTTCTAGATTTTGAATTAAAAATCCTCTTGTACAAACTGGTTGTCATGAATGCTCCAAGTACAATGCTTTGGTTTGCTTTTTCTCCCTTCCCCACATACAGGCAGCTGTATTTCCTCCAGCCTTTGTTTCACTCCTAAAATAACTGGCTACTTTCTGAAATCTAATTGCTTCATTTATTTGTCTAACATAAAATGCTTAGTAACACGTGGTGTGTCTCTGAGTTCGCTCTGGCATGTTCTTAGTTCGGGCTTTTTGGTTGAGGGTTTTTCAGTTTAAATCTATTTCTAATCACTGTCTTTGTTTCTTTCACAATTATCAAAAGGTGGTTTTGTGCTATTCTTCTCATTCTCTGTATGGATCACCTATGCCCTTAAAATGGGTTCCAGCATGGAAAATATTCTTCTAAGGTTGTTCTCCCTCTTTGATTTATTACTTCTTTCCTCTGCCAGTGTTTTTATGGCAAGGATACGCTGGTAGAATTACAGAAACCAATTCAGTGCTTCACTGTATACCATAAAAACAGGAACTCTGGGGGTGAGATGAGGGGTAAGGGAAGGAGTTGCGAGTAAAGGTTCAAGAACTTCTGGAGAATCTAGCTTTGTCTTGTCTAGCTGAGGATTACTTAACATGTGGAAGGCCAGGAAAGCACAGCTTAACACAGGCATCTGCATGGAATAAACTTCTGGCACTCTGAATGACTGAATAGGCATAAGATTCATCCACAGAGCTGTTTCTGCTACTGTGTCATTCATGAGAACATTAGCTTTTCATTTCTTAAAACAGACTGAAAATAACACAAGTTTGTTCTTGTAAAACTTTATGTAATACACGTTATTGAAATGTGTTAAGTTGGTAATACTGGTTGAGTTTCAATTTGGCAACTCCTGTGGATTGATCAGTGTTGGAAGTTGAAAACTTTGTCATTGTTTTCCAGACATGCTGTGTGCAGTTCTGCGTGCGTGGATGGTAGCATAGCTCTCCTTTCTTTCAGCTTGGGGTTTCGTCTCTCAAAGAAAAAGGAAGTGATATGTGTGCAGTTCTTCAGACAGCTCTTGAAGTAACCAGCTGTGGTAGTAAAGTTAAGGTGTTGGTAAGAGTCAGAAGAGATTGTATATAAAAATAATGTCTCTGAAGAGGTTTTGAAGATTACATCTCCAATACAACGTAGTAAGTACCTTTGCTAAGGAAAGCAGCGTAATGTCAACTTTGTATGCGTAGTGCTTCAAAAAGTTATCAGACTGGCATCTTCATTTAATCCATAGTGTTCAGGCCCTCAGACCAGGCTCTTGTGCTGTGTGAAGTTACACAGAGATAAAATTGGACCATTGTCATAGAATCACAGAATGGTTTGGGTTGGAAGGGACCTTAAAGCCCATCTAGTTCCAACCCCCTGCCATGGGCAGGGACACCCTCCACTAGACCAGGTTGCTCCAAGCCTCATCCAGCCTGGCCTTGGACACTGCCAGGGATGGGGCATCCACAGCTTCTCTGGGCAACCTGTGCCAGTGCCTCCCCACCCTCTCCATGAAGAATTTCTTCCTGTAATCCAATCTAAATCTCTCTGCTTTCAGTTTAAAGCCATCACCCCTTGTCCTGTCACTACAGGCCCTTGTAAAAAGCTCCCCCCAGCTTCCTTGTAGGCCCCCTTCAGGCACTGGAAGGTGCTCTAAGGTCTCCCTGGAGCCTTCTCTTCTCCAGGCTGAACAAGCCCAACTCTCTCAGCCTTTCTTCATGGGAGAGGTGCTCCAGCCCTCGGAGCATCTTCGCGACCTCCTCTGGACTCGCTCCAACAGGTCAATATCCTTCTTATGCTGAGGGCTCCACAGCTGGACACAGCACTCCAGGTGGGGTCTCACAAGAGCAGAGTAGAAGGGGAGAATCACCTCCCTCGACCTGCTGGCCATGCTTCTCCTGATACAGCCCAGGATACGGTTGGCTTTCTGGGCTGCCAGCGCACACTGCCGGCTCATGTCCAGCTTCTCGTCCACCAGTACCCCGAGTCCTTCTCCTCAGGGCTGCTCTTGATCCATTCTGTGCCCAGCCTGTCCTTGTGCTGGGGATTGCCCCAACCCATGTGCAGGACCTTGCACTTGGCCTTGGTGAACTCCATGAGGCTGGCACAGTCCCACCTCTCCAGCCTGTCCAGGTCCTTCTGGATGGCATCCCTTCCCTCCAGCGTGTCACTGCGCCACACAGCTGGGTGTCATCGGCAAACTTGCTGAGGGTGCACTCGATCCCACCATCCGTGTCACTGACAAAGGTGTTAAACAGGACCAGTCCCAATACTGACCCCAGAGGAACACCGCTCATCAGGATGTGAAAAACATCCCAGATGGGATTTTCTGTGGTAGGTATTTTATTTACAGGTGAACCTAGTTTTATAGGACATGCACATAAAGCAATAATCTTGCAATTAAAAATGTTGACAATTTTTATAATGTTGTTTTGTTTTCAACTTCTTAATTCCATTATTGCCATTGATCCCAGCAGGACTGTTAAATTCAGAAAAAAAATGTGCAGAATTTAATCAGTGAGCTCTTCTCACTGTGGTCTAAAGGGGTTTTAACAGCTGTTCTGATGGTGCATGCACTGCCTGTGGCAAGGATCTGTCCAAAGCTGGTACCAGATTTTACAAACAGTGAGCATATAAATCATGAGAAAGGTTTGGTATAAAACGTAAGCTACTAAATCTCTCTTGTCATTAATGTCTCCAGGTTTGGAGTATTTACAGGCTTTTCACTTTAGAGCTCTACAAAATTAGCTCATTTTTCCCCATTCTTTTTCAGAATTTATAATTTAAAAAACAAAATATTTTTTAAAAAAAGAAAGAGGTTCCCACATCTGTTAATTAAAAATGAACTAAATATGTGAACAGTCGAGCTAAATGCTTATCTTTTTTTCCCAACCAGTGGCCTCCCTGAGGTGCTTCCTGTCACTTCTAGGCATATTGCCAAGTTTTGAAAAAAACCAGTTGCAGAGAAAATGGGAATTAAAAGGGTGCAGCACCCTTTTTTTCTTAGGCACAGGGTTTGTGGATCCAAATCCTAGACTTTTTGTCTTTCTGTTACGCTCAGTGTGAGCAGAATTTAGCCACAGCTTCCTGGCTATAAGGTCCCTCATGTGGGAAACCCTGGATAGCCTGAATTACCCCCAGAGCCATTACTGGTACGGCAGCTGCCATGCACGGCATGCAGCAGGCTACCTTCTGGCCATCCCAGCCAGCTGAATAATGTTTGGAAGCTGTTACTGATTGGGAAATTTGCTGCAGTCTCCGGGCAGTGACTGTGTCAAAAATCCAAGCTTCGAGTGCAGGAATGTAGAATGCCATTTCTTGACTGAACTCTCTCTTCGGTTCCACTGCCCCACAGAGACAGGGCACCAGAGGAAGAGCAGGGCTGGGCATTCAGATGTTTACTTTCAGCGGTTTCTAATCACCCGTTTAGCACATGGTGTTTCCATTTCTGTATCCAGTTTGAATGGTAAAATTCAAACTTGTGTGTCTAACTATGTTTGTGCATGAAGTAGCTAATAGATATGCAAATGATTTACAACTGATTAGAGCTAAACCCAGCAAAGTACATTTTCACTAATGGCTACTTGATTTATATACCATATAAATCAGTTATTCCCTGTGAACCTGCTCATACAATGTTCTGTAAAACATACTCTGCTTTTTAAAAAAGAATAGGACTTTGATGCTAAAGAACTTCCTACCTCCTTACAGTATATGGGATTCTTTAGATCAAAATGTCAAATTCTACATCAGGTCTGAATTTTAAGGGATATTACACGTTATGTTATATCTTCGATGACTGTATTTATAAGGCACTTCGGTCCATGCAGTATTTTTTCCTTTCATTTCCCGGACAGTTATCAGCACTCCAGCCGTGACTCTCTTTGAACCTTCATTCATGAGACCGAATGAGTGAATAAGATTTTAAACCCCTTAGTTTCAGGTTAGACTAACATAATAAAACAGTAACATGACTATAAGGGGCTCAGTGTGAGCAAGAGACATGCACAGACTGTGGCTGTTGATTGCAAGAGTAACTGTGGCCAGGACCCTCAGTTTCCATCCTGCATTCAGTACCCGAATAAAGTGCTGGAGGAGGAAGGTATCTGAGCTGCTTCAGTGCTAGCCAAGACCCCAAACAGTCCTTGAGCTCCTTGGCATACATAACTGATGCTTGTGCTCCCACAGCCTCTGTGGGTGACTAAAAGCAGCTGGGAGCATGGCACAGGATACTCTGATTACGATTTTCCCCTGAGAAACATCTCCTCCTCCTTTCTACTCATGTTGCTTAAAGTGGGAATGGACATAGGAATCCTTGTCAGGGTGAGAAGTCCTCAGCTGTAGAAATTCCTGATTCTTCAGTAATCATTTCTACTGAATAAGCTACTGTGAAGTATGAAAGGACCAGATCATTTTGCAGCCCAAAAGCTAAAGACAGATTTCACCTCTTTTCTTGCGTGAATTAAGGTTTGCAGAAGTGTCTAGTTTGACAGCCTCAAAGTAGATATCATTGCAAAGATGTTTGGAGCACTCAGCCAATTTTAATGTCAGCCAACACCTTTGGAAATTCTGAGTTTGCTTTCACACATAATGTAATGCCAACGCTTGTACATGTCACAGGCTAGTATTCTGTTTCGTAGAACATCATTAGAGATACCTGCATTTAGGTTGAACTGATTTTCAAATTTTAAGGGTGATTGTTTTAATACTTGGTGACTCAAATAGGGTTGTGCCATGTCTTCTGCTAGAAGAGGCCTCACCAGCAAAGTCCATCACTCAGGTCCGAGTTGTGGGGAGCTCAATTTGTTTTGTGAGATCTGAGAAGTTCCCACAGGCTAATTCAGAGGAATTAGGTAAAGAATTACGGAGAAATTAGATCACCATTTCTTTTACTTAAACTGTATCTGAAGTGCCCATAGACTTGCCCCATTTTCTTCTTTAAAAGGTTACTTTCATCCTTTATCTCCCTCCCGCAAGCTCATCCCCACACACATCATTAAATGCTGAATAATTATAACACATGAGCCTGAGGGAGGACAAACACTCATTTTCTTGGTGGTTTGAAGAGGACTTTGACATTTATGAATCATCCCTAGTTATTCAGACAGCCTGTTCAATGTTTTTTATTGTAGTCAAATAGGATACGACAGCCTCAGCTAGGGAAAAATCGGCATGGATGATGGAATTGCCACGGTACCTGTAAGCAGGTCAGGGAATATCCTGTTTTTGAAACGTTATCATGCAGCAGTGGCAGCATCCTGTTTTTTCCATGCAAAGAGGAGTAATGAGCTGCTGGCTGAAGGATGCTGCCAGCTTCTTTCAGTCATGTGTTTTGGTACTACAAAGGTGGCATTATTAAAGGCTCTAATGATACTACTGGACATCCTGACCTTTCTGCAGATATAACAACCCGATCTAGAAAAACATCGCTGGATTTGGTACCTAAAACTTTAAATTTAGTCACTGTACATTTTGGCCAGCATAAAATTTGATGAAGTTTCTCTTTAGAGCAAAAATCTGGTATTGCACAACTTCTTTGTTGTGTCGCACTGAATATTCCTTACTAGCTGAATATCCATGAACGTGGAGCAGGTAAATGGTGACTAGGAGTGGTGAGGAACATTGCTCTTTAGATGAGGAACATTGCTCTTTGTACACAGCTTAATGATACATTGAAGTCAAACTTGTGCAATGCTATTTTGGTAAAAGGGAAGGTACAGTTTATTATGGGAGACAGGTTGGACATGGAAATGATATGCCTCCCAAATCCTGATATGCTTGGGTATGTGTATATACACCTCTCTGTGTGTGTGTATAGCCTGTGTATACATATGCATGCACACACAGTCTTAAGTAAATTTATTTGATATAATCTGGAAAACAAGACTTTCCTGACAGGGTTATTTCACAATACTGCTTCTCAAACTTGCATCTATCACTTACAAGCTGTATACTACTGCTGTAAAGCCATAAATTCCTATGACAATCTGTAGGACCAGCCCTAGTTTTGCTAGAAACAACTGTGTTGTATTTCTGGGCCAACATGAAATATTAAGTACAAACTCAGGGCCAGCTGCTGCATCTTCAAGAGGCAAAGGAAAAGTGATTTTAAGCCATTGTTTTAATCTCGCAGATTTAAATGCAAGGGTTGGCTTAATTCCTGGTATGTGTTACAGCAGTCATAGGTTACTATAATTTCAGCATTTTCCTTCAATCTAGTATTTTGAATTAATAAAAAATCTGTGATGCTGTTCTTTTCCCTGTTACTTCTGCTTTTGCAGGCACCAGCTCTAAACACCAACGGAATTATTTAACAGGCACAGTGCAGTTTAGAAATGACCTACATGACCAAAGTGAATGGAAGACTCCTTCCTTCCCATTCTGTGTGCACTCTCATGGTGCCCCTAAATGAATATGGCAGAAAATAGGTGAGTCCCTGTCGTTTCAGTTTTTGGCTTCACAAGTAAAAACCACAAAGAACAAGTTGGTGCCAAGTTCCTCTATGGCTTTTGTGGCAAGGGCGACAGTTCACTGGATAGAAACTGCCACATTAATCTCACCTTGGCTAGACTTAACACTTCCCATTTGTATATGAAGAAATTTTAATGATTCCCGGAAGTTTTAGACATCGGCCCTTAAAACTGTTTAAGGGACAAAGGGAAGTTATAAATTCATTTGGATTTGCGAGAGGATCTAACCTGTATTTGGAGTACTAATTAATTGTATGTAACACAAAAGAAAAAAGTAACCAATATTCCTCTAGCTCTTTGCGCAAAACCTTAAGCATATTGTGGCAGCTTAGCTTACGGGCCTAAGCTAGAACCTGTCCATGAGTCAATATTTATGTTGACTTTTTAAAATGTGAATTACAATGCAAACAGATGGTATGGTCAAAGGGTCTTTAATGTGCACTGTGTTTAGCAGAACAAGGAATTTAGCTTTGAAATAAATCATTTGCCCTGCTTGTTAGGGCACAGAGGAACAATGCCCGGTTTGCTGGTTTGTCTATTATCAGTTACTCCCCTTTGTATCTTACACATGGCTTTCAGCCATTTCCTAAATGGTGGGCTTTTTAATGTCATTCTCACTTTGTTTAAGGTTTAACTAATTGATATGGCTTAGGGACAAGAGAGCGACAAGACTTGTTCAGCTTTTGTCCACCTTCCTAGAAATAATGATTTCTTAACCAAGAGCAGGGAGAAGACTACCTTTCAGACCTTTTTCTCCTGGTTTTTTTTTTCTCTTGCAAGCTACACACCGTGTAATTTTACTTTCAGCAGCTAGATTGTAAATGATTTTTTTATTTAATATTTGTCAGCATTAATTAATTGTTATTTTATAAAAGCTATGTAAATACCTCCATACAAAGGAACAAGGCATTCAGGCAAACAGAAAAAGGCAAAAAGAAAACTCAAATGACTAAGAGTATTCTCTGGGATAAATCTTTTGTTGATAGCTAAGATAAGTCAAAAGACTACACATGAAGACCTTGGTGGCAGCTGAGGACACGCTGGATCAAACCTCAGGTGAAGATAAACACACTGCTGTAAGATGCTTGACCTCAGAGGAGTGACCCTGAAGAAGTCAGGGAACACAACCTGCTTTATCTGAAGTCTGACTCCAGTTAGAGCAGCCAGTATGAACTGTGGTGTTTGAGGATGTGTATGGCCAGAGTCCATTGTCACTGTTATCCCTGCTATTGCCGCTGCCATCTCCACAGGACACCGCTCTGCCATGAGTTTCTGTACACACCGCTGTACACACGAAGTCAAGCCTCATCTGGGACTTGGCACTTGTGTCTTTGGGACAGACTGAAAGCCATGTTATGCCAATATCAAATAGGAGTTTAATATAATTAATTATGGCAGTGTTAGCTTCAGCTTCCAAAGTAAGTACTGCTCAGTGGTAGCTATCTGAAACAGCATATGTCTTGCTCTGTTCTTAATAATGGATTTTTTTTTTTCTAGAAGAGAATGCAGAAACTGGCCACTTCAGTTGAGCTTTGGTTGTATACTTGAGAAATTGCTGTTGAAGTCAGGAGAATTAGCATTGTCTCTGGAGGACCTAAGTATTGTGCATGACAATAACATTGATGTGGAGATTGTACTGAAGTACACAGCCTTATGGTTGAGAGGAGAATTACTGGTATTAAGGCTCTCTGACTATGCATACTGATTGCAGTGCATCCCTTAAACTTCTCATTTCGAGTGCTGCAGAAGGCATTCCTCAGTTTTTAAATCCTTCACATGCTCCCTGACCGTAAGTATTACAGCGGAGATTCCTGTGCATGGGGAAGGTAAATTTGGCCAGGCTAGGGACAAGCATGCTGCCAATGGCAAGCCAAGATGGGACGAAAGTCCTCACTGTGGTTTTATTCAGCATTAATAAAGATGCTTCAACAAGGACTTAGGCATCTTTAACATATACAACTCAATGCCAGGGTATCCTAGCAGCACTAGAATGAGAATTACTACAGGAACCCTGAAACTGCCTTTCTTTAAGGGAAATGTGAACCCAACAGTAGGGATAACGGCACTCTGGGTTTATGGATTTGCAGGGAATTTTGCTGAAACTCATGGTATTTCTTCTAAAGCCAAGGATGAGACCACTTCCAGCTCGTTTGGCTGATGTGTTGACAGGCGCGTGCTCTCTTTCATGTATTTGTTAGTTAAACATCAGACCAGTGTACACTTCACAGTGCCAGTATACCAGTGAGGGGTAAGGGCAGACCAATACAGAAGCAAGCAGGGAGAGAATGTACTTAAAGAGTCACTGATAATTTTGCAAAAGAGGAGAAACACCACTTACTGTATTTCCATTATTTTTCTTTATATTTGTTTCAAGTTGACTTGAGCACTACTCCCAAAGGTCTTGGTTTTATCCTCTGGCAAAAGCAGAGCTGTTTTTGTATTGTCCATTTTCCCAGAAGGTCCTTTTCTGACCCTGATTGCTTTTAAATGTCACTCTGCTGCTTAAGGCTACTAGTACGTAGTCTGAGCTGAATGTTTACTATTATATGGCTTATACCTATACTTATGTTCCATGTCAGATCCTGACCTAGTAACCTTCTTATTCTCAAAATGCCAAAGATGAAAATTAGTTTTATCTGACTTGGTTACCTAGGCAGAATTGCTATAAATCAGAACAGGAAAATAATATTGGGAAATTAACTTTCTTTTAAGCAGTTTAATACACCATATCTATTGGCAGAAAATTTCACCTGAGCATTAGGATCACCTTGAAACCGGGGATGTTTTTTGGCAGAACGCATTGCTGACAGTGCAAGTTTTCATAGTTGTTAGAATTTTTATCTACTGCAGTTCATTTTCAGACTGTGTTATTTTTTAGTTACCATTTCAGTATTTTTAGCAAATACTGTGAAGACAGTGGGGAGTTCTGAAACTGCAAAACTAAACTCATGTATATAACCAGTGATTCACTGAAAGTATTTTTTACATTTTCATGTGCCTATAAGGTGAAGCTAATTGCACAGAAAAATCATTTTGCCTTGTTTGTACACATACAGTTTGGGACTAATACCAACATTATTACTTTTACATACTCAAGTTAATTCAGCACGCATCTGACTAATGGAGATAGTGACTGCTGCATGAAATTTCATGCAGGCAATGTGCGTGTAATGAAAGGTATGTTATTGCTTGAAATCTAGTCGGTTAAGGATTAAAAATAGACCTAAGTGCTATATGAGGTCTCTGTTTTTTAAATGCTTTATCTACTTTACTCCAGTATGAAGGACTAATAACAGAGGATCCTGACTACATAGAAATCCTGGTCCAATTAGCTGAGTGCCTGCTCCAAAGCCACATGAAACAGCAGGAGCCTTTGCTCAGCAGACAGTGCGAAACACTGATTTACAGGAACAGAACTGTCACTTCACATGCAGATCCTTTTTACTCTGGTCAGACTATTTATAAAGCTCATTGTATACATTATCAAAATAATACAATATCTTATTATATTTTCTCTCTTAACAGGTCTCAAAACATTCTAAAAGCTGAAGCCTCAATTTGGAAATGATCCACACAGAAACCACCTTCTGGTCTCTCTTGGCGTCTTGTGAAACAAACAGGTGAAAGGCCAAATGTCTGTAGAGCTCACTCTGGGATCAGTGCAGGAGTATACAAGGTGTTTTGGAATAAAAATAAATAATTCTTTTTTCTTGGTAATTGATTTTTTACATATCCTGAGCGATTGCCTTGGCTCTGAAGCTTTAGGCTCCGGTCTTACAAATAGGGTAATTTAATTCCAGACCAGTTAAAATTAACAAGACTGACAAACCTTGGGCTGCTAAATCCAAAGCAAGGAAGCTGATAACAGCACTGCTCATTTCTATTTCATTCCCATGCATTTTATTTGCTTTCCTACAAACAAGCTGTGCTGTCACTCACACGTATCCAGCAGCCCAATCCAGATTTGTCTCACACTGGTTTAGACATAGAACTGTGGCTCCCACAGCAGGAGTCCAGCTGCCCTAGGCTCCCTCTGTAGTCAATGAGAAGAGACGAGCATCTTGAGCGGGTGATCCATGGACCACACCAAGCATCTGCATCACTCCCATGGGGTGGCTTTCTCACTCCACTGATTACAGAGGCAACTGAGGGTAAATGGGTTCTTGCTGTAGATGGTCAGCTAGATGGAATGTATCCAAACCTGTTCTAGTTAGTCAGAAGCTGCATTATCACAGCTGGTTCTGATTTCTTGACTCCACACAGTTTCTTCTTCCAATATTATTCACAACTGTGTCACATGAATCTGGCCTTTCCTGAAAGTATTCTTATAAGAAAAAATGTAGCTAAACAATGTGCAACCCTATTGCCCTGAAATTCTAACTGAATGCACTATTAGCTAGGTATCTTTCATTATAGTTCCAAAAAACCTCTTTGAAGTCGTGCTGAAATCAGGATGTTCACTTAGTGCAGACTACGTTTGCATTAGCTATTAGAGGTATGTTTTACTCCAGAGTGATGTAAATGATCCTTTGCTTTAAAAACTTTATAGCTCAAGGGGACTTCTGCCACTGTAAATCCATACAAAAAAAAAAGACAACAGCAGCAATAATTCTGAACTGCAAATTGCACAACTGAAACTGAAACCAAGCTGCAAACCTTGTTGGGTTCAGTGGGTTTGTACTTGAGTGGCCATATGTGGTTTTGCTTGCAGGAATAGCAGCTAAATTGCGTAATATTTATGGTCTTGACATAGGTATGATTCCCATTAAAATAAACAGTGTAAGTTCATCTGGTCTCTCAAGAGTTTTCTGCCTGTCTCCAGTTTCCTTTGTGTTTTGTGGAGACTTTTCTTCCTATCAGATACAGTAAGTCCAACTCAAAACCCTCTGAACTTTCAAAGCAGCCAGCTCTGATTTGATTTACACCACATCCACACAGATCCACGTAGACCCATATTACATAAACAGAATGTCGATGTACAGCAGAGCTGTGTCAAGGCATGGTTTCTAGAAGTCACGGCTGTTGCCGAAGGGCTGACACATTTACTAGGCCACTTATCCTTATACACAGGCATAACCTTTAATTACCTCCATCCTCTTCTCTATAGGCCACCTTCCAGTCTCTTCCCCTCTTGTTCCTTCTCCCTCAGGCAAGGAGTCTCTTCTGTCTAGCAACCTCTGGAGACATTTGTTACGGTAACAGAACAGACCGGGTCACATCTATCTGCTGACAAAAGAATAATCAGCACTGTTGGCAAAAATCCTGTTCTTTCATCTATTCATTTCAGTATGAAATGCCTGAAATGTGTTCAAAATGGATTTTGCTGATAAGTCATTAAGTCGTCTATAAAGGACAAGGAGTAAATAAGCTTCCACTGGCTCAACTAGGGGGGAAAAAAGCGTAGGCAATCTTGGACTATTTTCAGCAGAGGTTTTGTGCTAGTATAGGGTGGCTTTGAGGCGCACAAGGGAAATTTCTGTGCAAATGAACCATAAAGCACTGTGGGCTTCTCTGTGGGCAGAGGAAGCAGCGGATGCAGCCCCACGTTGCTGTGAAGCGAACGGAGGAGCCCTTTGCTCCTTTGCCTTCTGGAGGGCAGCTCTTCCTCGCTGCGAGCGGGTGGCAGCAGGTGTTTGTCCTCACAATAACACTGCCGGCACCTCGGCACGGCCAGACCCCGACACCTCACCGAGCAAAACTCGATGGCAGGAAGAGGTTGCTGTTCTGCTCAGCTTGGATAAACAATAGGATCTAATTTATCATGTGGCAGGAAAGGAAAGCTTCACCCCACCCCTCCCCTCCATGTTTTTAACAGCTTTTGTTTGAATTTTATCATGTGGTCTTGAGGTGCAAGGAGACATTTAAAGGTGGGTCTCTGAACTGCTTACTTTGCTGTCAGCTGACTGAGGGTATGGCTCTTTCTGGATATGCCTACAAGTGTCACGTCTCACTAAATGAGGACAGGGAGCGAGATCTCTTGCTGAACTTAGAGGTATCATTCTCATTTTCTTAAAAAGGTCTGAGGTACTAGTGTTCTTGATGTTGTACAGCATATCTTGGGTTACACGCATACGAGGAAGAAGAATTTTTTTCTTGTTTTTCTCAGTTTTTCTTGTACTACAAAGTAAATAGGGATGTTGAAAAATAGTATTTTGTAGTAAATACCTGGGAGTTCTCCTGACTGTATTATTTCATGTGTATTATGTGCAACACAGAGCATTATGCAAAGATCTGATGATTCAGTCATATTTGTGGTATTTGAAGCCCTGACCCTTTGCTGATCCGCTCTGGGCTACAGTGGACTGCACATGGGGATAGCAATATGGCTTCAAAATCAGGTCTTTCAGATATTTTTGAGGCACCTCAGAAATTCTGCTGCATCCACAGTCTGGGCTTTGAGTGTAGGATTCACAAAGTGAGGTGCTTAATGAAGGTGTTTGCAGTGTGTCATGTGGGAGGTATAATCCTTAACTAGGATATTCTGGATTCAGGTTCCCTCCTGGACTAAGCCATCCTCTTGGGCTTGAATAAATACCTAGCTCTTTATATATGAAGAGACAGTACCTCCCTTTTATACAGCAGACATTTATATGCCATGAGAACTCTGTTCCCACCTGAGTCTGAAACCCATTTCTCAAAAAAGTGCCTAACCGATGACATCTTCATCTCTTCTCTGAAACTTGTGTAGAGAGTGAGACGTGATTTGAAGGTGACAAAGATAAAGGTGACAACTCCTTGAGGTTGAGGAGGGTCTACAGCTAAAACCGCCTGCATCTTAGATGGGAAGTCCAACCTCAGATGTGAGAAGCTGAGAAAGCTGAATGTGAGAGTGTCTGTGGCTTGTTAACAAACTGGTTGAAGATTAGTATATGGAATTAATTCATATTTATTCTCCATTTCAGAATTGTGTGGAAGGCTTTTTGCTTTCATAATGAAGCATAATTATAGTTGATAGTTGGTTGGTATGACTGTTTGGTTTTGCTTTTAACCATTTAAGGACAAACTAAAGGTTAGTTTCAGAAGAAAAAACAGCCACATTCTAAGTCATCCCAAATGGACAGAAAATGTTACGACATCTTTTAGGATCTAGGTGAGTACCAGTACTAGGTTTGATTATTGTAATTATTATGATGTATTCTACATAACCTGACTCTGAGATCGGTTAATCTGACTGGATGTATTGCAGTGTCCAATATTTATGTGCGATAATTTGAAGTGAAATTGTGTTTGTTCATGCAGCCATAAATTCCACTTTATTTTTCAGCCTTGTTTTGATTTTGCTGAAATGCATGAATTTGAAGATGCTGCCTTGACAGCTCCATAGACTGAAGTCCTGTTCATCCACAGAAGTGTCACAGCAGAATAAATCAAGATGAAAGGTGATGATTTTGCTTTTCCTGGCATACACTGTCCACCTGGATTCTGACCTGAAAAGGACTTCCTCGACTTGCAACATTGGTTAGAGCCAGGTCAAAGAGTTTCAGAGCATTTGAACTCTGAGTCCCAAAGGATGAGGCCAAAATAATGAGCACTTTCCTATCAGTAAAGGCATCTCGTGACTCCATCACCCTCACCACCACCGCTGACGCACCTGAAAAACGTATTCAAAAGTTCGGACCTCAGCTTAGGTCTGCAGTGAAGACAGTGCTCCGCAGTGACCCTGTCACAGGGAAAACCTCAGCTTTGGGAACCAATTGCCTGTGCTGGCTCTCATGTTCGGATCTCTGCCGCTGTGCTGGAACTCTGCATTGCTTGTCAACCAGGGGCAACAAGCTAATTCCTTTAAATTCTTGAAAATACTTTGAAATGTGTAGTTTTTGTAATTTTTCAGTTTCCTTTCCAAAAGTAGGTGTGGTCCCAATCCTACACATTTTTCCCTTGTGAATAAAAATCTGAATTCTGAAATAAATTTCTTAATTCATTTGAGCAAATGCAGTGTGGAAGCTTTAGCTGGGATGAAATTCTATTTTCTCTGTTGTCAGTGGAAAAAAATTGCTTTCCTGGTAATAAAGAATCCTAAGAAGTACATGATTGTATTCAGTTCATGGTGGCTTATTATAGCATACTTCAATTGTTATGCCTCCACATTTTACTTAAAATTTCATCATGCAATAGTTCAAGCACCAGGGTCCATAGCTAGTAACATTTGGACAATGATAGAAAAATTAGCATTTCTTCATATACCTTCACCGGTTTGTTTGTAAAATGTTTTTTCTCCTCTCAGAATTAACATGTAATACCCTTCTTTGCTTCAAAAATATTATTTGTGCAAGTGTACACAGGAAATCTAGAAACGGTGTAAAATAAGTGGATGTAGTGTCTGTAAATGGCTGTTCTGCCACTACAGGCGGAAAGACTATTTTGCCTGCAGGGATTATTTAAAGAGCTGGTGGCTAGACTACTACTAATAAATGATTTCACAATGAAATCAGTAACTTTCAATCTTGAAGGCTTTCCGCTAAAGATTATGCAGGCTGTCACTTTGATATTAGACTTGCAGTATAAGTGACAACAAAATTAAAATAATGGGAAAAAAACCCTTTAATCTTTCAAAAAGTTACTTTTTAAAAAATAATAAGCAAGAGGAATTTATTTTTTTAAATGCTTTTCAGTTTTTAAAGTCTCACTTTACTTAATTTCAGAGAAATTATGAATTTCACCTATTTATATTTTTTAATTACCCTGAGTGTTGCATTATAGAGGAAGGAAAGAATTATCTGTAATCATAGTCTGAGAGGTAAGGAAATACCATCTCTCCTCTCCTGCCATTACGTTTTCATCCTATGCCTTTGTGACCATGCTTAGAAAACTGTGTTTGTTTTTCACTTGCACACAAAGAATTTAAATATTTTTACTAGTGGTTTACTTAACTTTTCAAGAAGCAGGTCAAGCTGGCAGGGTATTTTTGTGTTCTTTAAAGAATCAGACAAAATCAACACCTCTGGTGTATAAGGAATACAGTCCTCAATGAACTACATGGGAGTTACGGAAGACAATTTTGTTGATGCAGGTAAAGACAAGAGTTTGAGGCAATGAAGTAGACACATCTATTTGTAGAAATGTGCTTAGAAAGAGCTGATTATGTTCAAGGTAATTTTCAGGACCTAGTTTTAAGCATCTAAGTAACTACCTTTGTTTGTTTGACGCCAGAAATATATTGCCATGCTTTGTAAGCATGGCCTACCCTCTGCTGATAGTTCTACATTAATATGAATTATGTGAAAAGAAACCCACAGTGTGGGTTAAATCCTCAGCAGAAGGTTGAAGGAGAGGGCCAAGTGAATGATGCCTGCCTGCCTTCCCTCCCATGATAATTTAAAGTAGTTTATGTTAAAATCAAAGCTTGTACGTTTCTAAATAAATCAATATAAATGTATCAAAGCTTATGAATAACAGCATTGCACTATATTGAGACTATTTGGCAGCACTGGTTAATTCATAACAATGGGAGGTTTCCTCAGGAAGAGCACAATTGACTTGGGAATTTTTTTTGCTACTCTTTCTATATCGAAAAGTTAGATCTCAGTGTTTCTACAATTACACTTCTGTGGTGTATTACTCAGTGTTAAACCTGCACTAACCAGTATTTGGCAGAATTCGTGATTTGAATGTGCCTTGTAATATTTGGCTTTTTCCTTAAAGTTCTAGCTCCTAAGAGTCACCTGATTATACCAGAAAGCAAGAGGGGGAAAAAAAAGTCTAGACCTCATGGCTGTGGAGAAAAATCTTAAAAACGTGGGCTGAATTCACCTTAAAGGCTCAAATACCAAAGGGAAAGACAACCATTTAGTAAATTTGTAATTGTAAAGATTTTAGTACTGGGGAGAAGGAAGAGTGATTGAGCTATGTTGATCCATTGTGTTTACAAATTAAGTGTCATGTAATCCAGCCACAAAACTGCCTCACCTGCAGTGCAGGAACTGCTGCCGTTTGGCATGACAAGCCCCTGTCTGGGTGACTAGCCCATGACGCTGCGCAGAGCTTTCTGCTGTAAAAGCACCAATAGGGTCCAAAATGCATATGCTTGTTCGTGGCAGCAGCACAAACAGAAGAGAGAAAAGACATTTTTCTAAGCTTTGCCTACAGACCTTACTGAGGTGCATGGAAAAAGTTTTAGAAACACGATCATCCAGGAACAGAGGAAAAGCCATGTAACTGCAAGTGGGAAACCTTCATATGCTGTGTTGGAAACAGCTTACACAGGAAAAAAAAGAGTTGTCAGTGTACTCAAAGCCAGTTTCCTGTGGGGAACAAGCCATGCCAACAAGGTTACCCCTCGCTGGAGCTGTGCTGAGGACATGGTGGCATGGCTTCCTCGCAGGGCGAGGCTGGAGAAGCCTTTGTCGCCCATGCCAAGCCTTGGGGCAGCACAGACGTCCTGTGAGTTATGGTGGAAACGGGCTCGTTCAACTGCTTTTCTCTGTGGCCTGCAGACCCACGCAGGCGTCGGCTCCTCCAGCCGCTTTACTCACCACAGAGCCATTAGTTACCTCGTTTAATTGGTTAAAACCCTCACCTCACGGCTCTGCGAGACGTTTGGCTTGAACAAACGGCCTACCACCACTCCCCCACCCCCCCAAAATGTTTATGGATGCATGCTGCAACGGTGCAGGGCACAGGCAACGGGCTGAGGCTTGGGGAGCCGCTCCAGAACAGGACAAGCTCGGGCGATGGGAGCGGGCCGAGGGATCCGGGCAGGGCCCTGCTCCTGCTCAGCAGGCGATGCCTGCGGCAGGCAGCGCACTGTTGGCAGGAGCGGGCAGACCCGCCTGGCAGGGCCGTGCCACAACACGCAGGCCCCGAGAAGGACTGCCATTGCGAGGTGACTCTGGCACTCGCAGTGGTGATGACTCCAGTCCTGCCCTGTTGCTTAGCCCTAGCGAGCACGCCTTCTACCCTGGGGCTCTGCTCCAGGGACGCTGCAACCCTCCTTTCGGGCGGGCACCCGTGGGCGGCGGGAGTACCGCTCGTAGAGAGGCAAGGAAAGAAAGAAAGGCAAGGAAAGAAAGAAAGGCAAGGAAAGAAAGAAAGGAAAGGGCGCTCGCCGGGGCTGCAGCGCCAGCACCTTGCCTGAGCGGGTCTCGAACCCGCGGTCCCCAGCGGTGAGGAAGGAGGGCAGGAGCGCTCGAGCCTCCCCGCGCGGTGCATTGTGGGCCCCGCACTGATTTATGCAGGTGCCGCAGAGGGCGCTGGGAGAAGCGGGAGGTGGTGGCGCTTGGCGCTGGCGCGGCGGGCGGCAGGTCGGTGGCCGGCGGCGGCGATCGGGGCTTCCCGAGAACGCAGGGCCTCTGCCGCCCCCTGAGGCCGCGGCGTCACCGCTGGGCCCAGGCCATCGCGGGACGCAGCGTCACCTACTCGGCCTCAGCCGGCCCCTTGCCGGCCACCACGGACGTGGAGGCGGCGGGCGGAGCCGGGCCCGGCCCGGAGGGACGCGAGTCCGCCCGCCTTGGGGGAGCCTGCCCCGCCGCTCGGTAGGGGCCGGACGGAGGGCTCGCTCGGCCATCGCGGTGCCGGGGCCTCCGTGGCTGGACTCGCTCCTCAGGGGCTGCGCTGAATCCGAACCGGCTGTGTGCGGGCTACCGCGGTTGCAGGGCTGCGCTCCCGGCGGCGCTGGGGCCTCCGGCGGGGAGGGAGGGAGGCCCGGCCCGGCGCTCCCCGTGAGGGGCCGGAGGAGGTGCGGGGGAGCAGGAAGGCCCCGTCTCCTCAGCCAGCATCTTTGTTTGTGAGGCCCTGCTGCGGGGAAGAGGAGCGGCGAGACCCGGGCGGCGAGCTACCGGTGCCCCCGTCTCACTTTGGGGCCTTCCTCCCCCGCCTGCGCTTCCCGGGGGCTGCCTCCGTTTTCGGTGGGTTTCTTGCACCCCTCTCGGCTGGATATCTCGGTTCCGGAGCGTCGCCGTTGGGACCGGCCGGGGCGAGAGCGGACGAGGACTAGCGCAGAGGAAACAACAGGTCTCCCTTCTCGCCTCTAAAGCCATACCAGCGCCTTGCTCTTGGGATTATAAATGTTTGAACTAAGACCCAGGAAACTGGAAGGAGAGCCTCCCGTTGGGATTAATAGAAGAGAAAGGAAGGGAGGATTTTCGAAATCCTTTACGAGAAAGCTGGTGCCGCTTTCCCATGCTGTCTGTACTCTGTTTTATAATGTGATTGTGACCTGAGTGGAATTTATGAGCGATGAACTATTGAAGCTTGTTGCACCGCTGCATCAGAATACTTACTTTTTCCCTCCCCTCAGCACATGATTCCCCCATCCCAGCTGTTGCAGGACCTATGGGCCAGTAATAGAGGGATGGGAAGCTGAGACGGTTTATTTTCACATTCTTCTGTTCTGGAGACTTGGCTAGTTAGCTGAAGCTGCTGCTGCTTTTTACTGGATCTGCAGTTTACTTGGCAGGTTTATTTGTTTTCATGTGCACGGGGTGTTTCAATTAAATGGACACTGGACTAAGCTGAATGGATGCTTTGCAATCTGGAAGGTTTTTGGGGGTAACAAAAATCTACTAAAAACAGAGAAGAACTGGTACTGCAGGAAACCTGGGGCCTGTTTTCCAAGCCTTGTTATTTTATTGAGCAAGGTAAATAATGTTGTGGTTTTTAAAATACAGGGCTTATGGTAATCATGCATGAAAATGTTATAAAGCACTTCAGGCTGTTCCAAGTCTTTCAAGGGATTGAGAGGTCCCACTGTAAGGCTCAGAATAAGTTTAATTGTTCTTTAAGATGCTCATAGATGAGTGTGAGGTTTAAGGCAGAGAACAAACTTTGTGGTACCCGAGAGGTTGAGAGCGCTATTTTTCTCTGATTTGCTTTGGGTTCTTTAGGTTTGTGATGCTGAGAGAGGCTGTCTGAAGAACTTTAGAAGTCTTAGTGGTTCTGTGACAGTGTGCAGTAATTATATCAGTAGTTTTTTAAAAAACTTGGTGCCTTTAGCCTCGTGTAAGACTCTGTTAGGGTCTCTTAAAAGTCCTTCCAATGTCACAGTAGTACAATATTTACATTTGCATTGTTAATTGTAAAGATACTATGCCTTTGTTTTTGCTTACCTTTACTTTTGTTATCCACAGTGACAGCTGCTCTCACTTCATGATGAATTTTTTGCTTTTTATGTGTATATTTCCTGAATTGGATTCTTTGGATTTACCACTGATTTACATGCTTCACTTTACCATAGACTTCCTACAGCCAGCATAAGCTCAAAGTACTGTGTTAGATACCACCTTTGTATGCTTCAAGCATTGGAAGAAGCAGATAATTATTCTCTAAATATGCAGTCTAATCAGTTATTGGTTTAAGTGTATAATTTTTGGTGGCATGCTGCATGCCTTATCTTTTGGTTCTGTTTTTTTTTTTTTTAAAGATCTCAGCAGTACTTTATTCTTAACAAAAATATAAATCCATTAAAACGAGATCACAGTTTGAAACTTAGCTGTAAAAATCTGGTTTTGCAAGAAGTCGCAAGATTCTCATTATGAAGTGATGCCTTGATTTAATTGATTGTGTATACCTTTCCTCACTTGGTCTTAATGAAATAGTGGCAAATGCTAAGGTGTTGGCAACCTTTGCTGATGCTATCATTGGGAAAGCTAAGTTGGTATTGTGGGTAGTGTCCAAAGTTCCTTTGCTTGTCCTGTTTAGATTTGTTTGACTTAAATTTATGGTCTTTGTTTTGTCTTAATTTGTTTCAAGATGATGTGTGAGGTGATGCCAACCATCAGTGAGGCAGAGATTCCCTCTGGGGGAAATGGAGGCCATGGTTCAGGTTCCCCGTTACAGTCAGATGCTGATTCCCATTTTGAGCAATTAATGGTATCCATGTTGGAAGAAAGGGATCGCCTTCTGGAAACGCTAAGAGAAACTCAGGAGACGCTAGCACTGACCCAGGGCAAGCTACATGAAGTTGGTCATGAGAGGGATTCCTTGCAGAGACAGCTCAATACTGCACTTCCACAGGTATGGACACTTTGAAAGCAAGGTATCTTTTCATAGTTTTTGTATAATTTGTGGTATTTTGGGGTTTTTTTTGTATATTTATTTTACTCAGGTTAGGGGAAGATTAATCTAGCTTAGCAGTTTCCTAAAGTATCTGTTGGTGCTTGCTCATTTTTTGAGACAGACATAAAAGCAGGGCAAGCCCTTTTCCTCCAGTATGCTTTCCCAGTGTCTGGCATTTCTTCGGCTTAGCCTGAGTGTGAAGTAGTTATTTAAATCCTCTGGTTTAATAGATCGTGATGGATTTTTCTTCTGTCGCGAGCATTTTTCTTAAATGTTGTTTCTACCTGCCTGATTCACATGCATAAGAATTACATACAGGCCATTCTGGGAAAGAAAACAGGCAGTTCCGATGCTGTTATGAACTTTGACTTAAAAACTTGAAAAGTTTAAGACTACTTTCTTGTGAATACATGCTGAATTTTCGTGGCAGTGTAAAGTCCAGGTGCATTATTTAACTCATTTAGTTCCTTTTGAAGAGTTTGGATTTGGGATTTTTTGGTGTTGCTAGGATTCACTAATTATTGACTTCTGGAGGATGCAATGTACCCACATACAGCCTGTAGTGCTGTGTTACATAGGACAGTAGATTGTTGTTAGGAAAGGTGATTGCTGTCTACAGAACTCGATTTTTATCCATCCTAGTTAAAAAGAATACAACTGAACTCTGAACACTTTGAAAGCATTTGGTTGTAGGCAAAGCAGAGGCTGCTTTCAGGTGTCAGTCAACTGTTGACAGCTGTGCACTTCATAGCATGGTTGGTTGTTGCCCCAAGTGTGTCATCATACTGTTACACCTGCACACATTCTTCCAAGAATATTTACTATTTTTACAAATGTTTACATATCCTTAAATGTTGTAGTTATGGTTTGAAACAGTAGTTTTAAATCCAGCTGTTTCCTCAGCTCTCATTATAATGTAATCATTGCATGACTCCGTATGGTAATTACCCTGGGGTGGAAACTAAAAAGTAGTACATGTTAATCTAGTTGTGTTACAGTGGTATGGTGGAAATCAGAAAGGAGAAGTTTCCAACCTTTGCTCTCTCTATTAAATCATGTGCTGCAGGCACAAATCATTCTTTGTTGGTTTTGGTTCTAATAATTGTGGCTTGTCTTTAGCCGCTATTTCAGGTCTGCTACATTAATGGATGCCATTAACCAATTGTATGATCTGTAAACTGTCGTATGTGAATTTGTGGCTGAGTAGAATCACCCAAGCTCTAAATTGTGCTGTTGCACTTTTCACTTTCCAGTTCTCAGCTTTCCTTCCTAAATCTAGTAAGCTACTTATATGTAAACATTTCCTCAAGGATTAATGCAGTTAAGTAAACAATTCCAATTTTCAAATATGTCATAATTGTATGGTTTCATGTGGAATCTGTAGGAAAACAAGTCTCATAGTTCAGTTGAGAGTGAAATTTTGCTGCAATTTTATATAAATATACATCAGTGTGCGGCATTTTTGTAGACTCCTGTTGAAAAACAGTTGTGTGAAACTATGCTGCTTTTGCCTTCACTGTTGCTTAAGATAAAATATTTTTGGCTTTTGAAAGCACCAATCGTCACCTTCCACAATCACTTGATTGCTACAATCAGAAGTAGCTTCTGTACTTGACAAGTTTTTGTTGGTGTGGTGAAGAGTCAGTTTCTTCATAGGTGTAGGTTTCTGAGGTGAAACAATGCTTTTAAAAATTCTAGTGAGTGTTCACTAGGAAAACTTCATGGTGACTATTCAAACTTTTTGTTTGTTACTTCAAGCTGAGCATTCTTTTGAACTACTGTCTCAAATGACCTGTTGTTCAGCTGTGGATTTCAAGGAGGGACAGAAGCAGGATAACTTTAAATTTACTGACAACTGTGTTACATTTTTTTGTTTTCAGGAAAGAAGGGGTTTAGTAGTGTATGTTTTTCTGAAGTTGTTTTTGGCACAGTACTTTTTTCAATTTAGAAGAAAGATGTGAAGATCAGTTTAACTAGCTGTAGAGATACTAGTGTAATTGCATAAATTACTAAATCACTATGTAACCAATGTATTATTTCTCCCTTAGCTGTGGCTTGTAGCTTGTAACACGTCTTTGCAGTTGATTTTGTAGTACTTTATCTTAAGGAGTAGTGAACTGTTTGTATGTATGCTTTTCTGTTTTATATACTTAGCTGAATCATACAGTTAGACCATTCTGATGACTGATGGAAAACTCCTTGTATAAAAGTAGGGATGCCAAATTGATTGCTTCTATACCAAAACTACTTCTCTGGTTTTAGTATGAAGATACTCAGTTTCTAATGGCATTCCTGTACTTCATTACTTACATTGTCTGGGTTTCTGTGTATGAGTGGCTCATGTGTGTCTTGTTACAAAATGGAAAATTGGTACTTGTATATTTGCACATCTTGTAGATTATAAAAGTAAATGCAATTTATTTTGCAGCAGGGGTGCACATTTTCTGAAGTGCCAGAGAAGTAGACTTTAAATTATGAACTAACCACCACACTACAAATATAGTAGTAAAGTCATCAATCAGCTGTTTCAGGTGTATGTGAGACAGAACTATTTAGAGCATGATGACTTTTGTTGTGGATGTCTAATTCACAGAGAGAAGAGCACTCTAATCTTATGTAGATTAACTTTATCTGTTTACAGAGTAAAAACTGGCATTCATCTTGTATGGACAGCTGGAAATGAAATACATCAACATTGTTTTGATAAAGTAACTGGATTCTTGGCAATGCTTTTTGTTTTCTGGGAGTTACCTTCTATTACAGATTACCCTAGTCAAAATATACTCTGATACAGGAAGATGAAATTGATGAAATCAAATTGCTGTGCAAAACTTTAAATGAATTATATTCTTTTTATTTTTTCTGTGAAAAAAATCTATCTTTTTACTTTGAGAACTTAGAGAACTTCTATTTTTAATCTAAACACACTGTTATTTAATTATGCCCTTTATGTGCCTTCTACAGTGTATTCTATAAAATTCAAGGTTTGTGTGCTTAAAATTAAGTTAATCTGTGAAACATAAAGGATGCTACTGCATTTAAAAGTTAAATTTTGAACCTTAGGTAGATGATTTCCAAGTGACTTGTTCTTGCTATTAAGGTTTTGCAGGCTAGGGTTCATATTGGTAGAATTTCATGTGGGTGTTTTTGTAAATGACAAGATGATGCTTGTTTTGGATGGAGAAGACTAGAGTTCAATTTACAGAAACTCTGGTACTCAGCACAAATAAAAGCACAGTTGATGAATTCACAGTAACTTTTATCAGGATGACATTTTAAATATATATGTTAAGAATTTTATACACTGATGTACAAATATTATGCTTCTGTAATACAGCAGCACTCATATTACAAACAGTCTTAATCTTGCACTTCTGATCTTTTGGTCTTGAATTTATCATACTTTATTTTCATCTTTATGCAAGGTAAGTAAAATAATTCACAAGTTTTACCTATATTTGTGATGGTTTTGTTCAGAATTTCTGTATTCAGCAATGTATATATAGTGGCAGATGAGAACTTTCTGTCAGAGGCTGTGTGTGTCTGTGTGTAAATGAGAGCACTTTACTGTAAAGCGGAGTTAAATGTGGAAAAAGAAACTGCCTGCAATTTTGGTTTGGCTTTGGCTTTACTAGGTTGCCTATCATATTTTAATTTAAAGTGAGTCTGCAAGCAGGCCATCCTTACTTGCTTTCTGTCTGTACCAAGCATCACTACTGCACCCTTCAGTTAAAAATAGTGTGTCTGTTTATGTTTGTATTCAGTTACATTTGGGTATGTCTCCGTGGAATGATCTACCTTAGACAATCTCAGAACTACTTTTTATGTCTTGCGTGTAAGAAAAAGTCTGAAGACTGCCCTGGTATTGTTTTATAATGATGGACTTGAGGATTTAGTTGCCGTTTTAATAATGGTGGTGTTTGGATTTCCTCCAGAGAAGTTTTAAATAATACAGGATGTCATAGATGTAGAAATGAGGTTTTGAATTGTACATAATACGAAGAACATGGTAAGAAAGTACATTAAGTGAAGGGCTTGCCAAACTTTGCAGCAGCTGAAATTTCCTTAGGATTTTAAGAGCGACTCCATTTATAGCATTCACAACTGTTCAGCCTTGAGGTGAAATAATTTACACTTCTTACTCTAGCAAGATGTGCTACTGACTTCTGCAGGGAGTTTTGTATCCAGAAAAGATGGAGATCAAAAAGGATTTCAGATGTGCACATGTATATCAGAGGAGATGTGTCCTATGTTTCTCTCATCCCGTTCTGACAGCAAAGACGAACATGACTCTTTCCACTGCATTTTAAGACAACTCTAATTCTAGCCTTGTCTATGTTGAGTTTCAGTTGCTAAATCTTACTTGGCTCTTACTGTTAGTAAGTTACTGGATAGATTTGTCTTTATCTGTACTGGTTTAAGTCAGATGGAGAGAGACATTAATATTCAAAATTCTTCACTGACTCTTTATCAATAAACCTCACCTTCCCCAACATTTCTTTCTTTGTAAGGCATAGAAACAGACATTTGTCTAAAAACTTAGAATATGAAGTTATCCAAAAGTATGCTCCATGATTGGGCAAAAAGAATGGTAGCTGTTCGTACATATCACAGTGCAGTGTACTGAAGACCAAGTGTCTAGCTTTTGTTCTCAGTTTCTCATTTATATATGTTTGGGTGAGTTTGTTTATTGATCATCCCATCCCTACCCAGCAGACCTTTGCTTTCCTATTGTTAGCAACTTGCTGTTTATGCTGTGCTTTTAAGTTATCTTGATTATAAACAGACCTTTTAGCTAGATTAAATCTAGAATTAATTTTAAGTTTTCTTGTATTTGAGGATAAGCCTAAGTGTTGTTATGATGTCCCATCGATCCTTTTAGTAAAAAAATTTCGTGAAGTCTAAAACTAATGTTTTTATTTTCCATAGTTCATTTGTAGGAAGAATGTTTTGGTGACTACACAGAAATGCTTTTTGTTTGTTTTTAATAGTGGATGTAGCCCTGAAAGATGAGCTAGCGATTTCTTCCTACCCCTTCAGTTACTGTGTACAAATGTCTGATAAATGGGTTTATTAATGTTGAGTGTGCTGTAGTCTAACTTGCAGTCTAACAAACAGGCTGTATATAAGCTTGGGTGAAAAAAGCTGTGATCAAACCAAGCTGTTTTAAAAATACATGGTATGTTTAGAACCAGGTGAACTTCACATATATACGCATCTATGCTAACATGCTTGTAGCCTCTTCTACAACAGGCAGTGTTTATTTTGGTCTTCTAAGAATTCTTCATCTGCAACCCTTTCAATTTTTCTGTTCAAGAGTAGAACTACTCAGATTCTTTTAAAGATAAATATAAATTAAAAATACAATCTTCTCACACAGATCCACAGAGTGTTAGGAGTTGGAAGGGACCTGTAGAGATCATCTCGTCCAACCCCCCTGCCAGAGCAGGATCCCCTAGAGCAGATCACACAGGAACAAGTCCAGGCGGCTTTGGAAAGTCTCCAGAGAAGGAGACTCCAGCACCTCTCTGGGCAGCCTGTCCCAGTGCTCCCTTTACAAGTTTTCAGTGTTTTAACATCCGCTGGCTTGTCACTTTTTGTCCTTTCTGGTGTTTATTTAGGAGAGGTAGCTGTTGGACTTACTATAGGATTTGATCTTAGAATGAAGAGTATGTGTGTGTTTGAGTTGTGATATATGTAGATTCCTTACAGTTAATAATGTTGTCAAAGAACTTGAACCTTTGGAGAGAGCATTTTAGCTGTCTATTAGTAATTTTGTTTCTTGCTCTTCCTAAGTTAGCACTGCATCCCAGAACTCATTAATATACTTCACACTTCGTTTTGACCTGTTTTAGTTTCCTGCTTTAAATGAATATGATAGAGGTCTTCATGTTACCTGCTTTTAGCAACTTAGGCGGCTTAAGTCTGTAAGGCTGACTGGTATCTGTTGACATATATTAAATGCCTACTATAATCTCTTGGCGCATATTATCTTAAGCTACAGGTACTGAGAAGGGATAAATTTGTCTTGCGTGTGTAAGGTAATTTGTGTGTTCATAACTTTCTAAGTGTATTCTTTTCTCTAAGCCTGCCTGTGGATTCTCCAAGTGCAAATGGGCAAATCTGCGGCAGTTCTTGCCAGGAAAAATGTCTTCACATTCTCTAGGCTGCAAGAAAAGCTATTATTTTGCTGTTGAGTGGAGTGAGTTTTTTATTCAACTTTTTCACAGAAGTCCCTGGAAATACTGTTTCTACATCCGTAAACTCCAGTTAATTGTGCAGTTAGCAGAGTACAAATCTGTAGGTTGCTTGAGATGACTCTTCAAGTTTGTATATTCAGAACTGGAGAAGTACTGTGGTTACAGTATGTGTTAAAGGTAACAACAGAATGAACCTGAGCATGGTTTTCCTATAGGTTCTCTGTAAGTTGATGTGAATAGTTGGTTAGCTTGTTTTTTGCCTATGACCTTCATCTGTTCCAGACTTTATCTTGGGTTTCGTATAAGCTCTGCTGAAAATGGGCTCCTTTTGCTCTCATTGGCATGACAAGGCTCTGTGGCCTGTTCCTACAGTGGCTAGAGCTGTAATGTTTTTAAGAAGAGAAGCTTTGTTGTTTAATCTTCTCTTCTGCTATTCCATGGTAGCTAGCCTTGTGCTTTACTTGTGTGTTTATGTTTGTGTCTACTCAGGATATTTTTTTGAGGATGGTAGTGAAAATCTTAATGGGAATATAAATTTGGCTGCATCTGAATTATATTATGACTTTTGATGGGTACACATGAAAAAGAACAGTCAACATATCTTTTTCTGTAGTTCATCTGTTTAATGGTTATGTTTTCAGAAATACAAATGTTTAGAAATTGTATTTTGGTTTAGAATGTATATGAAGTGCTCCAAGATTCCTTAATAAAAAGATCCTTACACTACCAGTATTAGGCATAATCAGATATCTTCAGGACAGATCTTAACAAGGACCATCACTAGTTTAAAAAGCCATGTTCTTCTAGTTCTGTTGAGGAGAGAAAAGAACTTCTACTTGGAAATTAAGGAAGTGTTTTCTATTTGTTGTGATAGGAAAATGGGCAGCCTTTGATTTTTTTTTTTTTTTAAATAGGTAGGGAGACATTATTTTAAAATGCGTTATCTTAAATTTACCTTTTATAAAGAATTGCAGGGTTAGAATATCTTGTAAAATGAGTAAAGAGTGTAGACCATGGATTAATAAACTCTTTACCATTGAAAGAAATGCCACTTTTTTCCCCCACCTCAATTTACAGAACAGCGCACAGTATAAGGATATAATTATATAAGCTTAGGCAGCTGAATAATTCACCAGTTCAAACAAAGAATTTTTGTGTTGATCTGTATGAAGCTTAGGCTGGCTTGCTGTATAGGTGAAAGATGTAACTATGAATGTTCATGTGAGGAAACTACCCTGCAGTTGGTGAAGTTCAGTAATCTCTGTCTTCTCAACATTGACAGTTTCCTGTAATGAGAACTGGTGCTTATTTTGAATTACTTGAAAAGGAATTTTGGCTGCCCAAATCCTTGTAAAAGCTAAAACTTTCGTTAATGTGGAGAGGGCTCACTCAAAGAGGAGCATAAATCCTGTTGTTTTAATGGCACTGGAGCCGTGGTTCTCTCAGTAAATAGTAACCAATTCTATTAAGCTGTATTAGTACTATTTCTGAATCTTCAAGCACAATCATGGAACAAGCCACTGAAAAGGGAGAGATTAACTGAAAGTGGAATTACTTGTTTTATGATGTGCTTCACGGAATGCTTGATGGGAAAGTTTTGTCACTGTAAATCAAAAACTGTGTTTTAAAAAAGAAAATTGGGGGAGAAAGGGAGTTCTGTTGTATGCATCTGAAAGGACTTCTGTTGTGATCAGTGGCAGGGTTTAAAGTGCAGATTTGTGGGTTTGAGTTGTGGATTCTCAAATGTCTTTTGTGAGCCTGTCACAAAAGTAATTTAGCAACACATACTTTTTGCCAGTAGAATGCTGCAGTCCAAACTCCTTTCCTTTGCACACCTATCCATAAACAGGAAATCTAGCTGAAATGGTTCTCTAACATGGTGGGGTTTGTGGGTCTCCATTAGCCTTGCTTTATGAGTAATACTGGACCTAAATTCTGGTGCTAGCTGAGCTTTTCACTGCAGTTTGTGCTTGAGTAAGACTTGTGGATTTACTGTCCCCAGTGGGAACCTGAACTTTGTGTAGTTTTATATTCTTGAAGGTACTGTTGTGTACAGTATTTAAAGTCCTGACTGACATCTCACACTTGAATCTCAATTTTCTAGTAGGATTTAAGACATGGGCTACCTTTTGTGTTTTAATTTGCAAACTCAGAAGTAAAAAATAACCCAAATCAATGGTAATTAAAAAATTTAAATGGAATTCTGTTGTTCAGAGAGTTACCTGTAGTACTAGATGTTCTTCAGATAATCCAGTTATGGGTGTGAATGATGATGCTACACTTGAGACACCAAGGTTGGAACAGCAGAGCATGTGTGGAGAGCGGTCTTGGATGTATGGGTAAATCTGGTTGGGGTTTTTAGATGTTGATGCGTGTCTTGGGTAAACTGACTTCAGAATATCTCTTCAAAGCTCTATTTGCTGTACTACATGTATAAATGACTAAAAGTTTGGTTTAGATAATTTCAGGGATACCTTGGGATACCCCTGTGAATCTTTAAAATTATTATTCTTGAGTAAGATGTTTTTCGTGCAGTATTATCAACTTTTGTAGTTCACGGGGAAAAGGCTTGGAAGGTCATAACAACATTTCAGCTTCTTATTGAAGAACACACAGGTGCCTCTAGGAATTTCTTTCTTTTAGAACATGCAGCTTGAGTTTTCAGAATATCTTTTGAGGGTGTGGTTCAACAACAGTATCTTTCAAAAGCTGAGCCTTTGTTTTAAGAAATCTGGAATTACTTTAGTTCATGTAAAGTGGAAATGAAAAGGCTTTTTAGGATTTTAGCTCACACTGCTTGTCCATGCAGGAAAGAAGCTGTCCTTCTCCCCTCCTGTAATCTTAATTTATGCTGATACTTACGTTGGTGCAACTCTGATCCCCTGTTGGAACTGTAATCTCTAGAGACTCTGCAACATTCTTCTGTATTTTGTGCAATGATTATAAAAGATTAAGGCCTGGGAGGTGGTAGAGGAGAAATGGGCCAAGCATGTCTTTCT
Organism: Rhynochetos jubatus; assembly: GCA_027574665.1. Taxonomy (NCBI): domain Eukaryota; kingdom Metazoa; phylum Chordata; class Aves; order Eurypygiformes; family Rhynochetidae; genus Rhynochetos; species Rhynochetos jubatus. The sequence goes on from CM050663.1 coordinate 19,397,905, forward strand.
CTCAACTGAGTAGGAGGCTGCAGGGTTTCATGGTTGCATCATCTTTCCCTTGTGCGCAGCTCAGTGTGGAATAGAAGCTTCTTCCTCTCCTCAGAGTGGGTTCCTCACCTCTCCATCTGTTGCTTCAGCATTTGTTACTGGTTACATCTTATTAGCTGACTTTCCTCCTCTCCTCTTTTTTTTAATAATTCCTCTTCCCTGCCTTTTAGTGTTACTCATATCTCTGGTTTTGTTCTGTGATGTAGCATGTTTTTTGGGTTCAGGTAGTTGTGAAGTTTAGAACTGTTGATTATGGGTATCTTTTCTTGCAGACAGTTCCTTTAAAAAAATCCATAGAACAGCTCAGTGGCACTTAATCTGTGTTGCTGAGTTATGGTTTTCTGTGTTTAAGTACCAGATTTAACTGTTCTGTGTTGTAAGACCTGAGATTATATACTCTTTTTGCATGGGCTTTGGTAGAAATTGAGCAAGTTTTGCATGGAATGGTCTGGTTGTGTTTATTCAAATCTGCAGTGTTTGCAATATACTTAGCTTCAGTTAGCCCAGTAAATTCACTTGGCATGTAAACTGGGGTGATAGAGTACAATAGAAAAATAAAATGTAAAGAACCTGTAAGTTGAATTTCCTGCTGAAGGCATGTGTCTGTCCTCATTGAGTATTACTTGCTTAAACAAGTTAGAAATTATAAGACTTAAGTGTTCATCACTTGGCAAAAATATAAATATCTATATAATAGGGGAGCACTGAGGGGGAAATACATGTTGATGCTTGTTTAATGAGGGTGGCTTGGCCAGCCTTATTCAGATATTCCCAAGCACTCCCTTCTAACACAGTGTGAAAAATGTACTTTACGACTACTAACCACAAGAACTAAACCTGACAACTAGAGGCCAAGATGTATGATTAGAATAGGGCAGGGCAGTGCTGTGCCTCAGCTGCTGCATAGAGTTTTTGCAAGCAGAAGTATCTTGTCACTGAAACAATCATGCATGATGGATCTTGTCCTGTGTCTATTTCTAAAAAAATGGTGAAGTATTAGTCATGTGAGGATTAATTTTTTTAACATGCTGGAATGCATTATTTAGGATTAAATAATTTTTAATTCATGTCACAGGTATTAATATTAATTATTATTAGCATTAAATGTCAGCTGAGCTAGAATTGTGCTATTTCTTGTGAGTGCAGTATGTTTAGAGTTGATATAAGGAAAAATACATACTTTTTTCTGGCCCAAGAAACTGATAGTTCAATATTTACTACTTAAAAGATCCTGCTATAGCTTTTGTAGTAACTGCTCAGCCTTTATAATGGGGGGAGTCCCAGGAAAAATAATGAACTTGCTAAATTTTCTTAACATATCTTGCCGTTATTTTACCATTTGGCATTTTTGAGGAGGATTGTAAGCTGTGAAATCCTGTATGGGATCCCAGGAAATCTTGACCAACTTTCTGTGGAGTGGGAAAACTTCAATGAAGTCTTTATGGTGTTGTATTAAAGATGGAGACTGGTTTTGTCCCACATCTTGTCAAACTGGTAATGCAAGATTCTTCCTCTCTAATTAAGTACAACTGTATTCTCCTTTTGCCATAGTGGGTATGGGTGTGGGTAGGTTTCTTCACTGACATGGACTCCAAAAATGGAGATGCTTAAAGCTACAACTAAGAAGTTGTGCTACTACTTACTGTATTAGTTACTAATCGAAATAGACTAGGCTAGGGGTGCAGGAATGTGGTAATTTATATTGTGAAACCCTTAGAATTCACTGATTTGGAGTGTAACTGAAAGGCATTTGTTTTTCTATCTCCTTGCAAGTGTTATAAAGTTACTTCTGGGTTAAGGTAAACTGTTCTTCTGGAATCTTTGTGCTTGGATTGGTACAGCACTGGAAAGGATTACTCTGCTGTTGACTAGTCTCAACAGTCACGGTTCTGCACACAGTAGCCAGACATATCCCAAGTTGAAAAGCCTGTTTTTCAATGATGACTCAAGTTTTCCTGATACACATTTTAGCTGATCTTGTACATTTTTCCAAGTTGAACAAGCTTGGTATGGTTTTGAATACTTTTGTGCCATATCTGCCCTTTCAAGGGATGTATTGATGGACATCCAAGAGCAGCTAAGGTGGAACTCTTAGCATAACCGCCACAATGAGGAGATTGTAGCCGTGTGATGGAAGAAGGCTTTCTGCCACCATGGCGTAGGAATAGATGTTAAGTGTCATGCAAGTCTGAAGAGCACTTCTCTATTTCCTATGCTTGCTGCTAGGCAGCTCTTCCCTTTCAGCTGTTGGAATGGTTCTGCTTTTGGACTTCGTTACTTGGAGGGTTCACAATGGTGCCTGAGTAGGCATGACATTTTTCTTCTCGTGTCTTTGTAAAATATTTTTAAATAGAGATTCTAGTTAGTGTTCAGTTTGTTCATTTCTTGTTAATCCGCTGTGCATGCTGTGAAGTTGCATTTGAAAATTGTATATTTGGTGAAAGCCTTTGGGGAAGAAATAACCACTTTGGTTAGTTGCTGATTTTGATACACATCTGTAACTTTAATAGTAGTTTTAAAGGCTATGGTGAGAATGGGTAGTGCCCACTCTGGATTAACTGAAAATATATACGCTGTGTCATCTACCATACTTTGAACAGGCCTCAGATGCTGGCAGTAATTTGTTAAGATTGATGAAAAGATTAATAAACTACATGGAGAAATTACGGATTCTTAATCTTGCAGTGACCGCAGGGCTAGTTGCCCTACAGTCAGATGCTTGGCAAACTACAAGTTGTTAGTCTGAAAGAGGAGTAACTGGATGAAACTTTCTGATTTACTAAACAACTTCTTGTTATCTTTCCTTAATTTCACAGACCCCCAAATGTTACAGGAAGCAGCAGTCATTTAGTTTTGACCCAGCACATTACCAGCTAACAGTCTTGTAGATGGTGGTTGTTGCATCTGTGACTTGTATTCACTGTGGTGTGTGTAGGTCTAATTAATGGTGGAGCTTGGAAGATGCTCAGAGATTGGCATGTGTACCTTGCAGTACAAAGTGTGGTGTATAATCACTGATTGGTGGCTCTCCAGTGATGCACAAAGACACATTTTTGCCTGTAGTCTTTTGTACATAACAGCACTGTTTTGCTGGGTTTAAAGAAAATGAAATGCAAGAGTATAGGTGGTAATGATTTTGCTCGTCTGGGTGGTTTGTAGAGGCTGTAGTTAATGATTTGAGTGTAGGTGGCTCCTGTTTGCCTGTCTTCAACCTATGCTGTGCTTTGTGTACGAGGGTTTGCAGGCTCACTTTCCAAACTTCTGAAGTATGTATAAAGTTTGAGCAGTGATTAATATGGTGAAGGGAAGACCTATGATCCTTCACAGAGAGGCTGAATCCAGCCAGGTTTGGGTTCTGGTACTTTTATCCCCCCACACCTCAAAATAGGAAATGTTTATCAGCAATGTGTTATAGCAGGGAAGGGGGGATAGAGGGGGGAGAACATGAAACATGTTTCTACCTCCCTTTTGCTGTTACTTCTGCATTCCTCTTGCAGACCTGCCAAATCGCACTCATATTCGCTTATGTTTTCTTGCACATCAACATGCAGCGCTTCCCGAAACCTCCTAGCAATGAAGTCTGTATTTTAGTGCTTTGTAGTTCAGGTTCAGTGAACACTGCACATAAATTTAAGCAACTCACTGGGGATGGTAACTGGGAACCTGTTTATTACCATGGAGACTTGGTGTTACTGTAAGCTTTTCCATTTTGCTCTTGGGCATATGTTTGGTACCTATTGGCTGTGCCTTGAGAGTTCTTTTGCTCATTGCTTGTCAAATGTTAGGTACTTTAGTCTACTTTCACCTCCAAAGTGGGCTGGAAACTGATTTTCATTCCAAAGCAATAACATTATGCAACTGTAAACACATTAAAACTTAATTGCCTGTTTGTTTAGGATGGAGTTAATGACAAAGCCTAGATAGGTCAATCCAAGAAGTAAGCTTGAAGAATGCTGCCCTGAAAAAGAGGGCTGGTATGGTAAAAACTTACTCAGGTGTGATATTGGTCACTGACTGTCAGCTGTCAACAATATTCGCTTGAGTTTTCATGCAGTGTTACAGCTTTTGCTAGAGGGGGGGGAAAAACCCAACATGTTTTGAGTCAAGGAAAATACAAACTTTTGAGAGTTGACCAAAGGTGGTATTAAATGTTTTAAAATATCTCAGTGCTGCTGGTTGGAATGTGAGAATATTTTTAATAGGAAAGAAATCTGCACCTGTGTTTTGGTGGTTGTCTTTGGAGTTATAACACATCTTGGGCAACAGGAGAAACAAGAAAGGAGGTTGATACATGAATTGTATTACAAGCTCACACTGGTGACCAGTTAACTCTAGTTGAAAAAACAACTACTTAGAATGTGAAAAACCTTTCAGTGCTCTGAAATGGAGTAGTTTGACATAAGTGCATTTTAGTATTACTTTTAAGTATTATTCTTAGAGTCTCTTTTAAGTTGTTGGGGGTTTTGATAACAAAAGAAATTTATTTCATAGAACTGATTCTCTTAGTGTTTGAAATAAATTTTATGTTTCCAAGTTGGAAAAATCCATGCTGCTTGGTACTTACTGGAAATTAATTTCGGTAGGTGAAAACCAAAATATTTTTCTTTACATGCTTTAGACAGACTTTTCTCTTTCCCATTAGCACATGCCAGAGACATGGAAAGGTTGAAAGCCGTCTGATTTATTACGCTGAACCGTCAAAGCACAACCTGTGTTGGTGTTTCTTCTGTTGTTGTTGCTGAGTGTGTGTAACTGTTTTCTTGGAAGGCTGAACTTAATGATTAAACCATATCAATTCTTTTCAGTTTTAACTCTAAATACACTTGATAGGAAATTCCAAGTATATTGGGGATATTGGTCACTGTGTGCTACCTAAACTCCTTAGGTTTAAAATGAAATGGCTTTGAAACATCCTGTTAAGCTTAGATATTTAGGTTTTCTTTGGTTGTTTTGTTTAAGACTTTATACTTGTCATTTTTCATGCATGCATCATTTGGAATAATTGTGGTTTATATATAATGTAAATAACATGATGGAAATTTTATCTCTGGTTCCTCAGTTTTCTCATCCCTGATGGTCTGCACTTTTCCCAGTTGTTCTTCTCAAGCTCTCAGGTTCTTAGATTTTTGTGAGGGTGGTTTTATATGTAGGCTACAGCACAGCATGTTAACAGCACAACAAAATACTACTTAGAGAGTAAACACACATTTCTGGCAGAGATGTTCCTAAAGATATAACAGTTGCATCTTCAACCTTGTATTGCCAGAAGTTACTACTTTAATAGTACTTAATATTTTCTTCGATGCATTTAAAATATGTTTCTTTTTAATATCTTCATCCTTTAAATAAGCTTTCTGGTGATCTTTTTGCCTGTAATACATGAATCCTTATGTACTCAAGTGGTGGTGTGTTTTATAATGAAATAAATTTTTTGTTTGAACAAATCCCAAGCAAACTTTGAGTTCTTTGTCTGCAGTGGTAGTAGCAAAAGCATCCCTAATACATCTTACGTTAATAGACTTTCAGGGATTACTTCTGTTTCTTTCAAGGTTTTCCTGAACTTAAATACTGTTTTTCCTGTAATGTAGTGTGTATTGGTTTGAGACATACTATCTGTGGAACCTGTAAGTTATATAAATGTAGTGTTTGTAATTTATATATATATTTATAAGCTTGTACTTTAAATAAACATGAAAGCTGTAATGTTCTTGAACTCGGATCTCACAAGTAACCAAGTGGCTGTCAGCTCAGACATCAGAAATGTACAGGCTTGACAGCTAGACACCAGCTGATCCAAGTTTGGGAAGGATGTTTATACTGTGGCCTCTAAAATACTAAAGGCTGAAGGTCAGTTCTGAAGATTGATGTAAAAGAAATGCTGTTGCTTTAAAAATTCATGGAATTTGTGGACAAAAGAAACCCCAGGAAATGTATTACTGAACAACAACAAACTTTCTCTTAATTTAGCTTTTTGCTGAGTGTATTTCTGGCATCTAGTGTGTCCTATTTGAAATGATTCAGTTGTTCAGAAAGTTCCTTTCTTTGGTAAACATGAGTGTTTGTCAGTGTTCTAATCAACAGGGGATATCTCCCTACTATATTCGGCACTCTCTGACTCTTTCTTGTATGTCCTCTAAAGTGCTTATGCCAGTCCTGTTTGTGTCAGTCCTCCTCAGAATTGGGTGTTTATTATTTTGATGGCAACCAGGAGCAGAGCAGAGCTTGTCTGATGTTCTCAATCTTCTCCTTAATTACAGAATAAGCAATATAGCTTTGTGGATAAGTAGAAATGTTTCTCAGGACTTTTGTTTCCTTCAATTCTTTCTGTACATTCGTCTAAAGCCAAGGAAGCAATTGAGACTACTCAGACTTTAAGATGATAGTTACAAACAGTTTCCCTCCTTTTGAACTGCTTGAGGAAATCACAAATTATGTATTATTGAAGGTAAGTATTAAAACTAGAAAGGACACTTGTTTTGGCAGTGTCAGCTGAAACTAAGGGCATTCAAGTATTCAGTCTTAGGCAGCTCACAGGACGCAAAGCAGTGTCGTTTTGTCCAAAGAAACAGCAGTGGCGGTATTACGCAATGCCAGAAATGCATGTCAGTCTGTTTATGCAGCAGCAGTATAAATTCCTGTGTGCATTGTTCTTTTTGGGTCATCTGACAGTGAGATAGTCTGTGTCATAATTATGATATATCTGTGCTACAGTTTATATTTGCACAGAAAGTATGTATGCAGTGGAGTAGAACTGTATGTACTATAATGATTTGGGGAGTGAAGAGACTTCCTTTCAAACACACAGCTGTTTTTCAGACGATGAAGCTCACATGTCTGAGATAAGAGAATGTGTATTAATGCTATACGGTGATTTCACGTTGAGAAGGGATGATGAAACAGTGTCTGGTCCTCACTGCTTTCTTCATCTTCTTCTCAAGCCTTGAGGTAGAAACTTGAAAAATACAGAACTTCCCATGTCAGTCCGATGTCCTTTGGAGAATTGTGTAATGTCTGCGCTTTTAAATTTTGATGTTGGCAAATTGAAGTTTCTTAAATTATTTGTTTTGAAAAGGTCAAATCATCCAGAAAATATGTTCGTATCAAGCACTGTTACAAACGCTTCAAGTCTCTTAGTACTTCAAGTCGTTTCAGCAGTACGTAGTTACGCGTAAAGGCACACAGGGAAGGCTTGTGAAGATCTGCAGCTTTGGAATTGCATTCTGGTTTACCTGCGCTTGTATTGAAGCAAAAGGGATGTGTGCTGTCCCTTGCCTGGGAGTTTTGGAAAGTCCCACGGGTGGGATATTAAAGGTACAGAAAAGTTTGGACATGAAGCAGCGCTCTGCAGGGAATGGTCATAGTAGGATCAATTTTTCTGTTAGCTTCTGTGAAGCTTGAAGTATGCTTTTTGCCTTTCTTGGTTTACCTTGCACTCAGGAACCTTTTGTAGTTTATTTTGTGTGTTTAAAAGTTCCAGTAGCTTTATTTATAGACCACGTTGTTTTAATAAATGTATTTCTAGAGATTTTTACTTGAAAATAATAGGCCAGGTTTTTTTAAGGATGCAAATGAAATACCACAGTGAAATATTTATGTGAGCATAATTAAATACGTTAAAGAAAAAATGAAAAATGTAGCAGTTGAAAAAGGGAAAGAAATTAAGATTTTTTTTTTTTAATCATTTGCTGGTTAACTGGAAAAAAGATTCAGTATAGACCCCCTAAAGTGCAGATTTTGTGTAGAAAGAGGAATTATGGAGATGGATTCTGTATCTGTGATGATGGTATTAGTCTCTTCCATAGCAACTTTAAAAAGCCTAATGCATTGGTAATTCCAAAGGAGTTCACTGTAGGTATATGTTGTGCAATGTATTTTTTGTCTTTTCAGTTGCGTGTGTGTTAGAATGAAGTTCACCAAATTGATCTTGGATTTTGCAGACAGCATCTTGACTGTGTCTGCGTATTTTAGTTGCGTGTTAGAATTTGCAGATCTGCTACTGTAATTAGTTGATATGTCTGGTTTTTTTTAAGCATGTGTTTTCTTTCACTTTGAATTTTACTGCAAAATAGCTCCATCTTACTCTTTTACTTGGTATGCAGCTACTGTCTGTTCAGCAGTGTATCTTGCAGAGTTTGGAAAAGTTTGAGAAGCAGTGTTTGTGCACTCAGTGTGTTTCCGCAATATGTTCTTAATTGGCCATTTGTCTTGGATCATCACCAGTGCATCTGTACTAATCTACTGGTTTTGACATGACTCCTGTTTATTAGTGTTTTCCTTATTTTAGATGATAGACTGATTTATTTACTAGCATTTAAATGTTTTCTTATACGAGTGCTTCTGAAATGTTCACAGGCCATTGGGTGCCTATTTATTTTCACATCCTAAGTTGCACTGATGACACAAGTGTGTTTTTCCCTATAAAAGAGGGATTTCCTACAAAGCCCTCTTAAAACATGGACTTTCTCACACTCACACTTGGTGTTAATAATAATTTCTAATGTAGTTCAGACTAAAACTTAAATTTTGCCACAGTAGGTGGGAAAGGTTGTGCTCAGTATTTGCTTATAAGTGTATCTTTTATTCTATCCAGAGTATGGTTACTGATTTGATAGCAAGTTCAAATGCCTTTTATGCTGACTACGTTTAGTGAGGCTGTAGATAGACAGTGGAAATGATTTAGGATGCAGTGGCTCTTTAAGATATTCTGTACAATCATATCTTCCTGACAGAATCCCCAAAATTTATAAATACGTTCTTTAATATTGACTAGGCTCAATGTTCACAGCAGTAACAAACACACTGTAACTGCTGTGAGCTAGCTGAAATCCTGTTCCCTGATGACTTCTCACTCAGTGTACTGTTTTGCTCTGGTTCAGTTTTGTTCTGTGAAAGCTTTACTGAATTTGAAAGGAAAGCCTGAGGGCTTTGAGCCCAAGGTCTCAGCTTTTAGAAAATTTTGATTCTAATCCTCCGAGACTTCTAGCAGAGCTATAGGGAAAGGGCTGTTTCAGTTCTGTTCTGAGAGATTTGAAAGTAGGCAAAAATGAAATCCCTGGATGTAGCTTAAGTAGATAAATACTTGTGAAGGTCTGAGTCCTCCAGCGGCGAAGTGTCAAGGATGCTGTATTACTGGGACTAAATAACCTGTGTATTCTGGTAGATGCCAGGGTTGTGCATTTTCTGTCCCAATTAAATACTGACTTGAAATTTGACCTGTTTTGCTGGGTTCTGTTTTTGCTTGGTGCTTTGGTTTTTCATGTCTGTCATTTAAAAAAACCCAATCACTTTCTGAAACAATAGTGCATTGCAAACAGGTTTTTCCCTTTGCTTACCAAGGATACCTAAACTCAGATAACTGCCTTTAGGGACAAAGGAGTTCTCAAAAGTACTGGTCAAACATCTTTTATCCTGACATTCGACAGTGTAAGGGTTTCAAGTGTTTGAACTTAAGCCTGCTTGGCATGACTATACAACTGGCTTTAGACATCTGAAATGAGTACTTCATGTCAAGTGTTCGTATGAATCTACTCTCACTATATCCCTTATATATTTCTGCCTGGTTTATTTCAGGAATTTGCAGCACTTACAAAAGAGCTGAATGTATGCAGGGAGCAGCTGCTTGAAAGGGAAGAAGAAATCGCTGAACTGAAAGCAGAAAGAAATAACACAAGGGTGAGTTTCCTTCTCTTCTCCAAGATTACTGTTATTAAAGCATCCAACTTCATGGAGAAGGTGGTTGAATGTTGAATATGAAAAGCTAACTGTTTTGTTATTTGCACACAATGGAAGTGGGAATGTGTGTTAAGGTTTGGAAGCTTACGCACAGCTTCAGATACTGCTGTGCAGAATCAAATACTGCTGTGCAGAATCAGGAAAAGCTTGTAAGACTGCACTGCTATCTGTCACTCAGCTTTCTGGTTTGAAGTTTTGTAATAATACAACATCTGAGATCAGAGGAATAGAGTGATCTGTTCCAGCAGCTTACACTGCTCCTAGCTGAACAGTTGCTCTCTAATTTCGAGCATTTCCTATGTGTATTGTTCTAACAAGTGTGCAGTTCCTCAGATTGGTGGTGGAACTGAAAAGACCTGGTGAAGTAGAAACCTTATTTAAAAATCAGACTGAAAGGGAGAAGTAGGAAATACACTAGCTCTGATAAAATGCATTAGCTGTGATAACTTTTAACACAGATAACGTTAAAACCAAGTCCTTACGCTTGATGCAGTGGTCTTTGAAGTTTAGAACTCAAAACTTGATGTTTCAGAAGGCAAAGTTTTCTGCAGCTATGCAGGACAGGAATAAACATTCATTTTTTTTTTTCTTTTTGTAGCTATTACTGGAACATTTGGAGTGTCTTGTTTCCAGGCATGAGCGATCTCTCAGAATGACTGTTGTAAAGAGACAAGCTCAGTCTCCAGCAGGAGTTTCTAGTGAAGTAGAAGTTCTCAAAGCACTAAAATCTTTATTTGAACACCATAAAGCCCTTGATGAAAAGGTAATGAAATACAGTAGCTAACATCATCTCATCCTGTCCCCTCTTTTGTGTGGACCGCGCAGTTGTTCGTACTGAACCTGAACTCGCTTTGTTATAGTGGCTTTGCTATAACTGCCCTACTAAGTTAGTACATTGCACTAAGGCAAGGTGCTTTAGTACTTCATTAGCTGTGCTAATGATAAACTAAGCATGGTTCAGGGGCAGTATGTTTGTGGTAGGAATGCATCAGTTTGCTTACCTGTATAATATCAGGGTTTTGCTTTCTGATGATGTAATTCAAGAAATGAGCTAGAGAGAAGAGAGGAATCTGCTTACACCGTAGTATCAAATAAAGCTGAGCTAAAGGAACTCCACCCTTTAGTTGTACCTCATGTTGGCAGCAGCATATGCAAGTGGTAAGGTTGACTGGGAATGTTGCTGCCGACTCACAGTTTGCCTAACTTTTGTGACCTTTGTATATGAAGTCCGCCAAATTATTTGAAGTGGAATTCTGTGTCGTCTTCAGCATACACACCCGGTGCTTTATGAAAGGATAAACAGATTCTGGGTATGTTTAATTCTTGCCTAAATGTACAGATCGTGTTGATTTGCTTATGACAAAAAAGGAAAAGGTAGGTTTTAAGATACACATTGTTTTTCTAGAAGATTTTTTGTAAAATGTGTTGTAATTAGAGGCCTGCTTGAGTCAGTACTAAGCGTAATGGAGATAGTGTCATTTATGCTGAAAGGGCATGGCAGCATGGCAATAAGTGAAATGGATTTATTTTGAATGATTTCGGACTATTTGAAATTACCCTTTCAGGTAAGGGAGAGGTTACGAGTAGCACTTGAAAGATGTAGCTTATTGGAAGAAGAACTAGGTACTACGCATAAAGAGGTAGGTTTTCATGCCCGTCTTCATGTGTGCATTGTGGTTTTTTAGTCAATATTTGTACACTAATTTATTCAGGTTCACTTTCACTTCTTGATGTTGTGGTGGTGTGGGGTTTTTTTAACCAAACAGGGTAACGCTAATTTTTAACTTTGTCACTTTGAAAGAGCAGGAAAGAAAACCAAAAAAACCTGCTAAAAGTGTGTTGCCCTGCGCCCCGTCCCCTCCCTCCAAGAGTTCCTGTGGCTTTAAAATAATCATTTGTGGGTGCAATGGCAGAAGATTTTTCAGTGCTTGTGCCATATTTTATTAATACATACCTTGCAGTAGAATCAGTAATTGTTATTTTGCTCCTTTGCTTTTGCAGCTGTTCCTTATTTTATTAGTGAGAAAGGAATTGAGTTAAAACGTATTTATATAAACTTTTATTTTCTTTTAGCTAATGATTCTGAAGGAGCAAAATAATCAGAAGAAAACAATTCCAGATGGGATGCTGGATATAAATCATGAACAAGAAAATACACCAGCTACAAATGGGAAGGTACAGCTACTTACTTGTTTTAGCTGATATCTGATTTTTAACCATCAACTATAATATTTTAATTTTAAAATATAATAAAAGCTTTTGGAGTGGTGATTTAATTAAAACTTGTCAGTTACCACAATTTCAGTTTTTGCAGTCTATCCAATAATAAAATTATCTTGGGGGAAGGGTGTTTGCAGGTAAGTAACAGTTTGGTTTTCAAATTTCTGTAACGTGCAAATATTTTTTTTCTCTGTTTAATAGCGATCCTCTAATGGGTCCTTATGCAACGATGAAAACCTTGCTAAAGTGATTGAACTCCAAGACATCATAGATAAGCAAAACAAAGAGCAGACACAAATGAAAGAACGTCTCACCGCTTTGTCTAGCAGAGTAACAGAGCTGGAAGAAGATCTTGACACAGCTAGAAAAGACTTAATAAAATCTGAAGAAATGAATACAAAGTTACAAAGAGATGTACGAGAGGTGAGGAATAAACACAGAATTTGGGTAGTCAAATGCAGCTGCTTTATGAAATTTCAGTGTCATTGGTGTTCAGTTACACCTTTGTGCTTTTGAATGTCTGGTTTGATAGGTGAGAAGAAAATTGGTTAGATCATGATGGTGCTATTTTTTATTTAGAGGGCCGGTTGCTTAAGAAAAATTGTCTTCAGAATAAATCTGTGACTAGATGCTCGATGAACATATTAAATTAGAGTTTTAGCATTGCAAATTTTAACATGTTCTTGACAAGATGCTTGATCTTGTCATGAATGCTCAGCTTATTCCTGAAGCTGAAACTTTTTAAAGATGTATGTGGTTAAGGAATCACTTTAATTTCAGTGGTGTCATTGACAGTTCCTGTTACTGATCAGTCACTGATCTCCAAGGTCCTATGTATTGCAGTGTAGTGTACCCATATTAAATAGAAAGGGAGCTTAGTTAAATCCAAGAACATTCTCTGACCGTCCTCAGGAAGTAAAGATTTGTTGTGTTTGGCCATTGAAAAGGTAAGTAGCAGATCTGTGGGGCAGTGTAATAAAGCCCAGGCTTTATAAGCATTCACCGTGTAAAAACCCAGAAGTAATTGAACTTCTAAACTGAAGTGAGACTATTCCTTCTACTTTTTTTTTTTATACTGAAAGCAGTAACAAAATATATCTGACTTTTTATTATTATTTTGGGTTTGTGTTGTGTTGTCCCGCGCTCTCCCCCCAGTTTGATCACTAAATGATTACCCCTTATATTCTAAATTCTGTCTTGTGATTTGCATAGACTCTGGCCCAAAAGGAAGACATGGAAGAGAGAATTACAACTCTTGAGAAACGCTACCTCGCCGCGCAACGTGAAGCTACATCTGTACATGACCTCAATGATAAACTTGAAAATGAAATTGCCACTAAAGACTCCATGCATCGACAGGTTGTACTTTTAAATAAGATAAAGTACATTTTGCTCAGCGTAAAACTAATGGAAATAATTAATGTTCGTACTGTACTAAAGCACTTTGCTTTTAGGAAGGTAGATATGTCTAATGTGATATTTTTAGTGACTTTTTCAGTAACTGGGGAGGTGAATTGTACTAGTTATACCCTTGAAATGAAGATGAGACAGTTTACTCGAGAGAGGAAATTGTTCTGAGCATTCTGGTGCACTTGATCATGATGCAGCAGGGCTGATGTCCCTGTTAATTGTGGATTGTTAAGTAGTTATATGTGTATTCAAGCATCTTTAGTTTCATGTGTGAGAATCACTCATTCTAAGCTAAAACAGTTTTAAAACTTACAGGCTATAAATATCACCACGCAATGGAAGTAAACATCAGCTTACTGCAGGAGGAAACTTGACAGATTCTTGCCATGAAGTTGTCCAGCTTAAACCCAGAAACAGTGGTTTAGCCAATTACTTTCTAACTAGAGGAAGCCAGGCAGCTCTTAATCAACAACAGAAGTCCCCTTTAGGCTAATGTTTAAAAGAAGTTGTACACACTTCAAATGAAAATAACTTCTGCGCTAATATGCATATGATACAAAGTTCCTTGATGTAACTGAAAGGTTGATGTTTCGATCTGACGTTGAAAACTCAGGACTTGTTCTGTGCTGCTTCCCATACCGTAACTGTTTATGTGGTGATAAAAGCTGCTTTCAGAATACACAAAATTGTCTGCAGAAGAGTTGTAGTGAAAAAGGTTCTGTCATGTAATCAAGGGGAGGATGCCATGTCTTCTGTTACAAAACCGGTTTTGGACAGTTTGTTCTCCATAGGTCTAGTAAGGGTGGTAAGCTGTATCCTTACCTTCCTCTTTGACAAAAACTAATTACCATTTTAATACTACATATTTGCTGATTATAATCCTCTGTAGAGTGAAGATAAGAATAGACAATTGCAAGAACGACTGGAACTAGCTGAGCAAAAGCTGCAGCAGACTTTGAGAAAAGCTGAAACTTTGCCAGAGGTGGAAGCTGAGCTGGCACAGAGAGTTGCAGCACTTTCAAAGGTGAGTCAATTGGGCCTTGTCCTCCAGACTGTCTCCTCTGTTGGTGTCGTGCTGCAAGAAATCTGTTCTAGTGTTGGAGTTGTTACATTGTGTTTCTGTTTTTCCTCCAGCTAGTTCAGGAAAAGTTTCTCCTTGTTTTATGCGTTTTCTGTTCATCTTTATGGACGTGCTCTAATTTAATTTTTCTTTTTTGAATTTCTACTCTTTAGAACTCAGGCAGGTTTTCTCTTAACTCTGTAATGTTATGAAAATGTGTCTGAATTATTTTGTTCCTTTTATTAAAATCCATTCAAGAATAGGTGTAAAGTCTTCTAAAACAAGAACTGTGTATAGGGGAACCCCAAATTTCTTCCATTGTTACCAAGTGAGAAATGTGGGGAGAGAGAAGTAATGGTACTCATTAAGATTTTTAGAAGGCTGTCAAGCAAATAATGAAGTCTGAAGTATAATGTAGTAACTGCAAATGAGCCTTTTCAAGAGTGCGTGTGTGTGTTTTCTTTTCAAGTCGCAGTTTCACTTCTTTCCCTGTTATCTTTCCTGTCCCTAACTGGCTCTGTAGTCTGACCTTTTGTCTCCTGGGAGCTCTGCTGCTAAAGATGCTAAAGTATTGGAACTTACCACCAAGCTTAGGAAGGTAGAATTTGTATATTAGTTCTTGTTTCTGCTTGCTGCTTTCTGCTTTGTCATGATTACTAACAAAGGGTCATGTTGTCCAGGCTAGTGAGGGAAAACTGAAAATGCATTTAATTTTTTAAAATTTTTTTTTAGTTCTTGGGGATTTGAATTAACTTCTATTTTTGCAAGTTCATTTGCAAATAGTAGTTGATTCATGGTACTTTGGGGGAAGAGGCTTCATCATTTTGTTACTTACCATGTGAACTCTTGCTAGGTCATTCTAATGACAGAAAGGCATCTCTTCTGCATTGTGTATTACCATAAATGGCAATTGCGCAAAGCATGTTAGATATATGATTGTGCTTCAATGTTCCTATGCTTCTGAAACATAAAAAAAAAAAAAAATTTCTAAATTTGTTTTCAAATTGACAGGCTGAGGAGAGACATGGCAATATAGAGGAACGACTGAGACAGATGGAAGCACAGCTAGAAGAAAAGAATCAAGAACTGCAAAGGGTACCATTCATAGTTTCGACAAAGATACAGAGCTGAAAAAAGAATTTAATTGTCTTCATGGCTGCCTACCTTTCAGCAAAGCTGGTTTTATTTCTCATCTCGAAAATAAAGCCAGAATTTAGGCTGGCTGATGATTGGGAGATTTGAGCCACTGTACTATGAGTAACGTTAAATCTCACAAAAAAAGCTGCAAGTCTCCAGTCAGTTTCCATGTTTGGAAATACCTAATTGCTACTCCTACTTCTGATGAGGAGGCAGATTAAAAACTTGCTGAATTAAATGACTATGGAAAAATTAGTTTGTAGGTTATAAATAATAGAATTGGTTCTGAAATCTGCTTTTTCTTTGATTGTAAGCTTGGATATTCAAGCTTCTGATCTTGGAACAGTTATTGAAGTCTGAAGTGTCCCTTGCGCTCCCTTACAGAGTAATTTTGGGGTACATGTAATATTCCTAATTCCTTTGGAAAAAAATATTTCTGTTAAAAGAAAAGGCATTTGGATTAAAGAAAACTTACGGTTTTTACAACTTGGAAATTGTTATAGACATTGTACATTTAAAGTTATTTCAGTAGCCTTTCTGTATCTTAGGCTAGACAGAGAGAGAAGATGAATGAAGAGCATAATAAACGTTTGTCCGAAACTGTTGATAAGCTGCTGTCTGAATCTAATGAAAGGCTTCAGCTTCATCTCAAGGAAAGGATGGCTGCCTTGGAAGATAAGGTAACAAGTCACATTCTACCGTATACATTAATTGGATGTTCACCATTCTATAGTGATTTGTGTGTTTTGCAATGTGTCTGTAACTTCCCGTTAATAAAATCCTTATTAATAAGTAGTTTCTGTTAAGACAGTTTTCTAGTGTGAATTTTGAAAAGAAGTTCTTAAAACTCTTTTTTTGAGTTTGTCCCAGGGCATTGTACTGCAGTGTTGAGAAGACATCTTTTAAGAAGCTTTATCCTTTCTTAGTTGACTAGTGTGGACTCATAGTAGGCTCACCCAGTGTAATACAGGAAGCCTAAAGAATTAGGACTAGAACTTTGACCTTTTCAGTGCAGTTTCTTTTATTTCCCAATGCTTTTTCTTCTGTACCAGTTGCCCTGAGTCATTTTGGGATTCTTCCAAGTTGAAGCACTCTTGCATTATTGCCCCAGGTAGATCATTGAGACTGGTGGTATGAATGTAAATGGGCTGTTCCATGGGTTGTCAGTGCACATCCAAGCTTTCCCCTGTATTCAGTTAATCTTCTAAACTGTGATACACTTCACTCTGTTTCTTTCCCTTCTGCTATTGGATGTAGGTCTATGGCTTTTTTTTCCATGCATGCCTTTAACGGTTCTCTTATTCTGCATCACATTGTGCTTGATGCTGACTTTGAATTGCTTTGTCTTGGATTAGAGAAAACACTTGGTTTCTTTTACTGGAGGGTGAAATGACTATCTGGGGGAATGTTTTAATAAAAGCTGAGTGGCTTTTGTTTTAAAGTCATGGCAAAAAGGGTTCTCATCCCTAAACATCAGTCAGGTATCTGACATGTCTTTCCAGAATTCCAGGACTGTACTCCCCATGGATCATTACAGAGATCTAGTTCATTCTTTTCCCTGCTTTTGCACTCTTGGAGCTGAGGAACTCTGGGTAGTGGAGTACAAATGGAGGTCCTACTGATTCTCATCCTTTGAGTTAATGATAAAGGTGCCTATCATCTGGCATCTAAGGCTGCAAACTTTGTCTTGTGGTTTTTAGTTAACATCCCTACTTTCAAGATCACCAGCTGCTCCTAATACTTCAGAAATTCTTGTTATGGACCTTATTATGACATCAGCAAGGTTGTTCTAACAGTCTTTATAAATTAAGTTTCTGAAAATCTGCTGACTGCAGTTTTATTTTTAAGTGCTTGAATACTGGGGAGGTGGGTGTCTTCAGGTTAACCCTAACTCCCCTTTACTCTCCAAACCCTTACTACATTCATGAATAATGAGGAAACCCTGGTTGTTCTTCACTGTAAGTAACAGCTTCTAGGAGTATTTATTGCTGTGGCTTCAGGCTCATTCTTCTATGATAAGTTGGGAAGAAACATGCAGATAAAGTTTTAAGACTTCGGTCTGATCACTTGGGGTTTTTTCCTGGAATGATTTGTTTGTTCATGTATGAAACTTTGACACAATTAAGATGCAAATAATGGTATTACTTACCATTACCATGTGTTTAGCAGAACATTTTGTCAGTGGTGGAAAAGGAAAAGAAAGCAACAGAGTTATAGGTTCCCTATTAGAAGGGGGAATTTCTGATGTTTAATTCCCCCCCACCCCCCCTCCCTTGGTATTACATACTGCAGTCAAATACAATAGTTGAAATTCTTTGTTGCAGCTCTCCAGTGTTTCTTAATTCTCAGATAATTCTTAATCTGAATTTGGAAACTGCTTTGAATAAAGAGACTGTAGTAGTCATAAGTATTTATATTTAGCGGAATTGTTCAGAAGTCCTGGTATAACTGTAACGATGACAGCTCCGGTGTCAATGAAGGCACTTGAGTCTCAGTGAGTGGTGCATTTCTGGAGGTACAGTATATCCAGCAAATTACTGTATAGTAATTTTGTAGGTCAGGCAAGTGAAAATAAAATGAAAACCTAATGATAACAGCCAGTAATGCCTTAATAACCATTTAGTGAATTACTTTGAATTATTTTAGCCACCTAATTGTTTCTTTTTTTCACTAGTTTTGTCAAGCGGAGCTATAAAAGGCTGGTATTGGTATCAAATTTTTATGGAACTTGTACTATTACTAAATCGTTATTTAGAGGGCTGTACACCTGAGAGGATAAACCTTCAACTGTAATCAAAGTGAAATGATGTAAGCAATGAAGTATCTGTAACTTAAGATGCATCTGTATAGTGTTGACAAATTTCTTGATACTTACCTTGGTTATGGTTTAAGAGTTTAAAGCTTTTATAAGTAACTTAATTTGTGATACATATTATTTTAGAATTCACTTCTCCGAGAAATTGAAAATGCAAAAAAACAAGTAGAAGAACTTCAGCATGAAAAGGTATAATACACTTTTGAAATATTATATTGGGAAATAATTGCTGCATTGCTGTATAGAAGAATCAGATTTTAATTTCCCCAAAAACTAACATTACCTAATCTGTTTAAAAGTAGGGGCTGTTACCGCTCATTTTATAGTAGTCTGCCTCAGTTTTATGATGACTTTGTAGGTAATACATAGCTTTTTACTCAGACTTAACACACTTCTGAATATGTAAAGTGGCTGGTTCTGTTGGCATTGGGCCAAAGTTTGAAGATTGTGCAGAATTTTTATGCTGGTTTGTGTATGACCTTGAACAGTGGAAAGAGAAATGCTTTTATTTTTGGGTATATTCCCATAGGTGGTATTTTTTAAAGCATTGGGTTTCATGAAATGCTTGTTTGACTGATAAAAATGTTTTAAGAATTGGGAGGCAAGGAAGGAATATTACTAGACTTGTCTGTTCCTTTGCAATAGCAACTTTGTGTTTTGTTTGTCCTGGAACTGACAAATTCCCTTCTTGAATGACAATGGTAGGGCCTTTCATTTCTTTGCATCCTTAACCAGTGGCAAATGGTTGTTGTGGTCAGGCCATCTGCTCTGAAATAACAAATACTTGCTATTGCTTATTAAATCATAGGTGTACTGCATCTCCCCAGATCATTCTAGTAAGTAGCTAGGCCAGACTATAGAAGCTGTGCTTCTGTAATAAAATGAAGAAGGCATTCAGAATATTTTACAGAATGCGCTTTGAATTTTTGTATGTTTAGGCTAGTGGTTTTCACACAAGGCACAGATATTCATCATCAGCCATTTCTTTGATTGTTTTCTCATTAATTGAATTTCTCTGTTGTTAAATTCCAAGTTTCTAGAGCATGTAAAAATCTGCAAGTTAAAAGTGAATGCATTTTAGAACCTTTTGTGCACAGTTTGAAAAATTCTTATTAAATATTATCACTTAAGTTATTAAAATGTACATTTTATTTAGTAGCTATTTTAAAATAGACATTGTCTTTACCTAAAGTCGCAGTCTAGACAGGCAACAATTATTCTTGGACACCCTTTTTTGATGGCGCTCTATTGTGTGTAGCATTAACATTTTATGTCATTGAAGGGTATGTTTTAAAATCTGTTCTTTCTGTGTTTTGTAGAAATGAGATAAAAAAATAAATGTTACTTTATAAAGCAGTATTTGACACAGACTTTTTGAAGCGTATTGTTATGTGTTTTATCTATTTATTTTTACAGGATCAACTTGTATTAAATGTTGAATCATTAAGGGCTGAAAATGACCAAGTGAGACTCAGAGCCACATCACTTCATCATAGGTACCAGCACCTAATTCTAGTTCAGTTTTTCTAATTTCCTTAAGGATACTTTTAAATGTAATTTTGTCTCTAAAGGATTTTCAGCTGTAAATCATAGCTATAAAATCTATTCTTTATACAGCATATAAAGCAGTTTTTCTACTGCTTAAAAAAAGATTGGCACTGGTGGGACAATTTGGGTGGGTTTTTTGGTTGTTTCCCCCTTTCCCCTACCTCCGTAAGGATAAAATGTTTCTTTGTGTTCTAGCCGACCAGATTTCAGGTACCCTATGCCATCTTTGTCTGTGGCTGACAGTCATACAGACTCCTATGGCACCTCATCAGTGTTAAGGCGTCCCCAGAAAGGACGCTTGGCAGCTCTCAGAGATGAACCTTCAAAGGTAACGGAACTCTGAAATTAAAACAAAAATAAAACTTCAGCAACTGAACAGATTAGATGAGGCCGATTCATCACAATGAGTTTTTAGAATAGAAGTAAAATGCAATAAACTGGTAAATATATCCTGTTTTACTAATTAATGCACTGCTACCAGTATTTTTAATTGTTAACAAATAACTGAAAAATTACTCTTTTAAGTCCAATTTATATAAAGTATAATAAGACTGTAAAATATAATTTGAAACACTCCTAATTTTGGGTCTGTACACTGGTCTAACATTTTATTGTTCTGCAAGCATTTTAAGTCCCTTTCAGGACATGTAAGTTGATTCCACATAAAGCTGATTCTACCTTTGATAGCAAAATTCTACTGTAATTTAGAGTAGCCAAGATATGTGACACTAACTTATTCAGTGTGGCTGTTCATTTTAAAATTCCACTTAACTGGAAGATGCAAAGTTTTCTACATTATAGATTTTTTTTCTACAATTCTCTAAACACTGCTGCCTTGATGGATTCATTCAGCATATAAGTGGGCTTTTAAAAAAAATACTTAGAATGTCTTGAAAAACAGTAGAAATGTCATGGTGTTTTCCCATGTGAGTTTGAATGTATTTTTTAATTATTTTTTTTTTAGGTTCAGACTCTGAATGAGCAAGACTGGGAGCGAGCCCAGCAAGCGAGTGTATTGGCCAATGTCGCACAAGCATTTGAAAGTGATGTTGATGTTTCTGATGTAGAGGATGACAGGGAGACCATATTCAGTTCGGTTGATCTGCTGTCACCAAGTGGTCAGGCTGATGCTCAGACTTTGGCCATTATGCTTCAAGAACAGTTGGATGCAATCAACAAAGAGATCAGGTATGGTCTATCTTCTGTTAAGATTTTGATTAAAATGATTTTCTGTGACACTAGAAATCCTTTTTGTGTGGTTAGTCAGAAAATGGTGGTTGCCCATTCAGTTTTCTGGCCTGGGAGGGGGGTTGACAGAAGTAAGTAGTTTGTAGTTCTCTCTCTCTGGTTCTTTGTCTTCCAGCCCCATTTATGGAAGGGATCGTATATCACTAGTTTGACAGAAACCCCTGCACGGTGGTAATAGTAGTATTGTTTGCCAATTTTTCCAGATTGGGTTAGAAGATTTTTCAGTGTGACTGGTTTTGCTGCTTCTTTCTAGTGCCTGAGTCGGCTGTTCTGTTTACATGGTACTTGTTTGAGTGTTATGTTTCTTTGAAACTTTCTGTCTTTTAGACTTATACAAGAAGAAAAGGAAAACACAGAGCAGCGTGCAGAGGAGATTGAAAGCAGAGTGGGTAGTGGAAGTTTGGATGCCCATGGCCGATTCCGGTCGATGAGCTCCATTCCTCCCCCCTATGCAAGTGGCTCACTTGCTGGTTCTTCCCCACCTGGCAGTGGCCGCTCCACCCCCAGACGCATCCCACATAGTCCAGCTCGGGAAGTGGACAGACTAGGTATCATGACACTGGTAAGTATCCATTAACTTCAACTTTTTGGAAGACTATTCCTTTTCTCTAGGAAATGGGTTGTTTGATTTCCCCTTCTTGTCCTTCTTACTCAACTGTATTTTTCCTTTCTCTAGGTTTTTCTACTGCTTCCTTTCAACTTCTATAAAAAGTGTAAGATACAGTCATAATGATTAGGAAAAACGTTCAGAACTCAAGTCTATTATTTGGTCAACATCTCATGCCTAAGTATTTTGTCTGTTGTTATGGTCTTTGTTCTGATTCCTCTTCCAAAAAGAAATAATGTTTTCTTTTCAACCCCTGGTACAGCAACCAGTTTCTCCCTCTGCTTTAACCTTTATTTTTAGCAGTCCACTATTCCACTCAATACGCAGCTAAAATGTGATTTGCATATATTGCATTAATCTTGAAGATTGTAGAGGTATCAACAGCTGTTTAATGAGTGTTAGTGTCTTGTTTTAGCCTACTAAGACTGGCAGGTAAAAGTAGTATCTGTTAGACCTAGTAGCTGATTGAGTATCCGTTCTTTCGATATTCATAAACTGCTTAGAAAGATTCATCCTTCTAGCAGCTGCTTTATGCATGTACACCTATTTGTAAAAACAAGATACAAGTTTCCCACTTTGGTTTTACATCAGTGTTAAGCAAACCTTATGGTTTCTCATATTTGGAATACCTTTCAGCAAGGAGCACCTTGGATACAGGCATTTATTTGCAAGCACTCTCCAGGAAAGGCTCTTTCTCTAACTTAGCTCTAGATGCATTAGTTTTGCATATGCATTTGGAAACTACTTACTAGCTGTATATGCAACACCATATTTTATATACCTTATTGTCTTGGATGGCTGCTCTTGTGTCATGCCTATACTATACCAGTCAGTAGAGCAGGAATGCCGTCCACCGCTGTAAGAGCAGGGGCACTGTGAATAGCTGACTTGACTCATTTGTGTCTGTTAGTTGTTTTTAAACACGCCTGTATTTCCGCTAACGATTTTTGCTGACTTTTTAAAATGAGCGTGTATGTATACCAAGAAGCCTATTTTTTCATAAAAAGGAAGAATTCTGCCTATCTTGCATTTAAAAAAGTCATTCTGCTGGCTGTAGCTGTATGTCCAGGGTCAAGCACACTTCATTTACAGAAACTAAAAAAATTCAAAATGAGAAGTGCTTTATGTTCTAATTTCTCACAGTAATAAGTAATAAAGCTAAGCACTGCTCTTACAGAAAACCATGTACAAATTTAAGTAGCTGTTTTCATGAAAATTAGATCAGCAGAATGTGTGTCTTAGGCTAAATTTTAACCTAACTGAACAAAAGTAAAATAATTAAGTTCACTTTAGATCATAGGAATTGTGACTGAAAGGCACTTGTTTGACTCTTGGCAATTGCATTTGTCTGACATTCTAGTACCTGGCAACTGATTTGAGAAAGCTTTTGTGAAAGCAGGAAAACAAAGCTATGTTTCTTGAATTACACAACAAGAGCTTTCTAGAAACTGTTGGAACAGCTATTATGAATTATGACTGGAACAGTTTGTGGGGTTTTTTTTTGTTTGTTTTCCTGGAAAGATGCATTAGTTTGACAGCAACCTTAGTTGAATGCTAACTGCAGTAGTGATGTTAGGCAGCTAGCTGAAAACCCCTCATGGTTAAAATTAGCTGAAAAGCTAATGATAAATTGTGATACCTAGAGCTTTCTTGAACAGTTCTTGTGGACAGTTTTCATTCCTTATGGTAAACATTTTCATTTTTGAGTTATCAGGTTTAATAGATTAAAGATCCAGCAAGGATAAAATTAGTCTGATGTGTTTTGTCTAAGAACTTGGAGAGGAAATAATTCATCTTTAAATGTCCCTTCCATGATTCTATGAACTTCATTAACACAGTACTCTACAGTCAGATAGAACAAAAATTCACATGTTAATTCCACACAGTTTGAATGTTTTCTAAATAAAAAATGGTTAAAAGTTGTCATTTGTGGGAGGGAAACAACACAGCTTCCCCAACAAATGGCAGAGGAGACTGACTGTTTTTGGTTACAGCCATTGAAATAATTTGTCACCAAATACAATGACAATTATTAAACAGGTTGTCTCAATTAAACTTTTGTCAGCATCAGTGTGAATTACTTGGTAACTTGTTTCTGTAACTCAGGGTGCCACCTTGCTCTGTGCACTGGCAGAGGTGTGAAGTGCCTAGGAAGTGAGATACAGTGGCTTCTGGAGTGCATGGAGGATAAAATAAAACTGGTGGTAGACTCTTGCTCAAACATTCTAAACTTAGTAAAAAGAACAGAAGGCTGTTACTGTGTAGAAATCGGCTATTGTTGGCACTCCTTTCACAGTTAAAGTATGGCTGGTTTTTATGCTGTGTCGGAAACAACTGAGGCAGTTGCTCAGGTGTGAGAAAGGACTAGCGCAGAAGGCTTATGACGCCTGCGGTGGCTACCATGTAGGTGTTATAGTTCAAGGCAAGTCCTTGACGAATGACTGGAAATCCTCTCACTTCTTAAAAGCAACACCTTAGGCCCCCATGAACTTAAGTGTTTTTCTTGCTGAGAATAATGCACGTTTTGGGTGCGAATTTGTCTATGGTACCAACACATTGAAATACCTACAGCACTTTCATAGGTAAACAATTACAGGTCTTGATTATTTTTCTCTTACTTTCCCCCCTCTTCAGGGATACATTCAAGTAATCTGTGATTTGAAGAGTACTTCATACTCTGTATCTTTCTCTCTGCCATTGCCATAATTGTTATTTATATTCTCCCTAATCTGTTTTATCTGTAGTATTTGTTTTTGTCTGTGCTACAGTTTACAATAAATACAGCTTTTCCAAATTTCTTTTCTTTGCATGCATCTGTCAGCCTAGTGATTTAAGGAAACACCGTAGAAAGGTAAAAATCTTTAGTTTATTTACTGGTGTGACTATTCATCTCCTTCCCTGTCCTCAAACTCATTAATGGATAACAGGACCATGAAAGAGTGTATTTGCAGGGTAACCCTATGATAAAGCAAGATTCTCTTTAATATTGAATGTACAATGGTTTATCCTCTGAACGTAAGTGTGGATTTGTTTTGTGTGTGTTCGTTGTTGTGTCTTGGCTTTTTTTTGCTGGTGTGGGGGACTGTTGGGTTTCTTTGTTTGTAAACAATATTTTATCTTCACAAAACAATATTTAATTTAAAGATCTGTTAGTTCACACACAAATAAGTCTTAATTTCTGTGATTCAAACTTTGAGATAAGCCATACCCGCAAGTGTGTGGAAACTGACTTCGTAGAATTGGGAATCCTGCTAATGATTGTCTGATCACATAAGTGAGAACTGAGATGCCTTCTTTTCACAGGACTCTTTGGTTTTGCCTTTGCACTTGCTTAAACTGAAGTCAGGTATATCAGTTTTATGGTGCTGATGACATTCCTTTAGTTCTTAGCTCTATGAATTAATAAAATGTGAGGGCTACTTGTTCATTTCACTACCTTACACTGAAATCTAGTGGTTTGTCACTGAAGGTAACAGAAAGTCCAGAAAGAAGTCAAACAAAAAATAGGCAACTGCAACATGGTAAGGGAGAGAGTAATCCTTTAACACTGAAATAATTGAATTTTCCCTTCAATGTTTTGTGTAGTATTATTACATTCATGTTTTGTCATTTCCAACTAACCCCTCAAATTTTCATTCATTTTCCATTAGTCTCCAGCTTCTAGAGAAGAGGTACGAGATGATAAAACCACAATAAAATGTGAGACATCACCACCTTCTTCACCTCGATCTTTACGTTTGGACAGAGTCCAAAAAGGATCTTTGCATACAGTGAGCCATGAAGATATCAGGGACATTAGAAAGTAAGTAGCTGTGAATAAGTCAGGTCTACCAGTAACTTAGTATTTCAGATCATCCCAATACAATCCTAAAACTGCAAAGCTGTTCAGTTTACAGGATTTCAGTCTAGATGTTGAGGTGTTTTGCAGACGTAAAGAGAATTTGTAATGTCGTCACCACATAAATGGGTGATGATGTGAAGTGAACAGTAGGAATACAGATTTTGTTAGTGGTCAGAAATATGAAGAATTCTTCTGACACTCAAGGTCTCCATAAGGTTTGCTTCATGTTTAGGAAAAGAAAGATAAAGAATTTCAATTGTCTTTCATAGATTGGAATTTAGCTATAAATTTAGAAATAAGTTGCAAAATTATCACCATTTTGATTGACAGACCTTCTTTTCAAAATACCTAAGTATCTGGGATGGATTTTCAAACTTCTGTTGTCTGCCCCAGTTTGTCAGGAGCTTGTGTTGCCAACTTTGGCCTCCCTGAATTGCACTTTAAACACTTTACGTCTTAAAGTAGGAATTGACTTGTGGTTCCATGTTGTAGTATATAACTATTATATCCCTTCCTTTCTTGCATGATGTAGTTGTTTCCACTGTTTTTTGTCTTTAATGACATGTGTTTGAGTAGATATGTTTCTCTTTGTGACTCGTTAGAAGCCGATATTAGATGTCATTAGTGAGTTCCTGAGCTGTTGTTAGCTTGTACAGGAACCTGAATGTCTTCCACTGTTATGCCAGTGAATTTGTTACACCTGTGCTCCTTCATGACTCTTTGTAAAGTTCAACAGGCTCACAAGATGGGCAAACAAGTAATCCTAGCAGCAGCAATAGTAGCCAAGATTCCCTTCATAAAGCCCCCAAAAAGAAGGGGATCAAATCCTCTATTGGCCGCTTGTTTGGCAAGAAGGAGAAGGGACGACCTGGACAAACCAGCAAGGAAACATTAGGACAAGGTTGGTTTTCCCCCTTTCCCCCCTCCCTTTTTTTTTTTTTTGTTGGTTGGCTTTTGTTTTGGCTGTTTTTTCACAGCAAGAGGGTGAGAGACTGCATTTTATAATGTATGTATTGGTATATGCATATTTGATTACTTCGATACTGATGTACAGCATTTTTTTGGAACTAGTGACACTGATAGCTCCTTCTGTGAACATAGGAGTCAAGTTCACCTAGTCAGGTATTGCTGTTGTGTAGTCTCATGTAACCAGGTTATTGAATTGTATTGAACTGGTATGGCCTGTTGTGTGAAGCAAAAAATGTCAACTCTGGGAAATGAAAAGAGGCTTTTGTTAGTATTGACACCAACAGTCGTGTCTTCAGTTTGGACCCAGAGGAATTCCCATGAAACAAACCCTGTTGGCTTAGTAAATGCTACGGTTACCTTCCTTTCTTGCGCAGTTCTGTGCATAAAGCAGAGATGTTGACACCAGCCACAAGTGACACGCGAACGTTGGAATTCATCTTACAGGTGGTTGAAATGTGAGGTTCTTTGATTCCAGATGGTTTTAGTCAGCATGTATTTGTGTCCATACCAGGCTGGTTTTCCTGTTTTTATACACCATTTTGGTGGGTATGTATTCAGCTAGAAAATGGAGTGATAGCTGGGCTTGAAGGTTTGGTTTTGTACATCTTGGATCAGTAGTATCACAAAGGATTAAGTACTTCTGTTCAGGAAAGCAGTAGCGATTTTTGAGTTATAACTGGCCAAAATTTGAGACGATAACAAGATGGGATTTTGTTTTGTGGTTCTCTTATAGTTGGCATGGCAGAAGCAGATAGTTCCTCTCAGGATGCATTAGGTCTCAGCAAGCTTGGAGGTCAAGCAGAAAAAAACAGGAAAATGCAGAAAAAGTAAGTTATTGAATATTTTTAATCCTCTGTTGTTAAGGTATTGCTTTGTTTAAAAATGTTTTGTTTTGTTCTCAGATATTTTTGCTATGACTAATAAGCCTCTAGAATTTTTTGTAGTATTGATTTCTAGAACACGAATAGTAGCGTAGGTTGTGGTAAGTTTGAAACTAATTTCAGTGCTGAAAGCTTATTGTTAAAATGTTGTCATAAACAAACTTGGACATAAAAATGGATTCTTATCAAACCCTCCCCCAAATTCATTATATTTAATACCCACTTTGTGCTTGTTTAATTTGGAAGATTTCCCAAAGTTGTCTTTGGCTTTTACTTGCCTTTGAGGTGACAGAGTGAAAGCATGAGATGTTCTGTACAGTCAGCCTTCTGTATGTGTTTGCTGGTTCCTTTCTAGTAGGTGACTCTTGCCTTTTGTGCTGCAGTTGCTCGCTGCTGCTGTGTTCACTCATTTTTTCACTTCTGTTTAAGCTTGTCTTGATATTTTCTCTCATATTTTAACAGCCAAAATCTTTTTTTGTACCATATATCTCTGATTTCCTGTTTTTTATAAACTGTGACTATTTCCTTTTGATATGCCATCTTTTAGATATGCAGTAACCTTTTCCTAGCCATGAGAACTTCTCCAGTGTGTCCAAGAAAATCTCTAATGTTCACCTTTTGAGTATCTGTTGCATGCTTTGTTGTTCCAAGACTTACACAATATGAAGCAAAGACTATAATCATAGTTGAAAAATAGATGTTACTACTAGTAGAAATCTTGACTTGATACTTATATGGTAATACAGGAAATACTTAAATTTATGTAAGTAGGATCAGGCATTCTTTGCATTTTTCCACTCAAAGCTGAGCCATGTACTTGGCATTTCTGTTGCTTCTGTTCAGCTGTCTTTGTGTCAGAAAAGTTGACCAAGATCAGTCATGTCTTGCTTTTCGACTTGCCTTCTGAAGACAGTACAGCAAATGTTGAAAAGCAAGTGTGCTAATTTTCTCTTTGCGAGAGAGATTTCTTGCAGTACCTAACTCTTGTTAACAAACGAGAATAATGCCTGGTGACTGCTAATGAAAACCAGCAGTGTGTTGGTTTGAGAAGTCAGACTGGAATGTGGTTTTGTTTGTATAACAGAATGCTTAGCTGTTTTTCTTCAGACTGTAGCACTGAAGGTGACCATACATTATTATGATCTGGTATTTTCCCTTTTCTACAGAGCCGTAAAGTTGTACCACGTCTTGGTTCAATAAGTAGTCGGATCATATCTAAATAGTGGCAGGCCTGTTCTTTGAACAACGTAGGTCTTTCTCTATACCAGCAACAAATTTCATTTTAGACTAGCACAATCCATACTGCCTTACTTTAATAAATGCAAAAAATGCAGTTGATATGTAGTTGAGATAAATCATGACTTGTCTCTGTAAACATTCTGCCTTTCAAAACTTTACTGGTATTACCTTATGGCTGCTTGTTGCTGGTTGCTTGAAATGATGGTATTTGTATTAGACAAATGAAAACTAGTTTAAAATTGCCCTACCTAGCTATTAAATATGGGTACATGCTTATTCACAGGAAGGTGTCTGATTTAGCTATTTCAGTGAAAGTGGTTAGGAGGCAAGACTGTTGAAGATATGTATCATGATGTTTAGTTTTATTACACAGAGAGCAGCAGCAGGGCCCTCTGAGAACTTCCATGAGAAACAAATCTTACCATTTAAAAAAATCCCAGCCAGACACATTAATCCCCCTGTTCCAGAACCCTGACAGGTATTCGCAGCGTAGGAAGAAATAGTTTCAAAGATCCCTTGCTGCCTTCCTGAGGTGCTCATTATTGAAAAGGAAAAGTGGTAAAGCTGCTCTGAATGGCTTTTCACTTTGATATTGGAGCAGAGTGAGGTTAAAACAGATTGTCGAGGCTGCTGGTTTGCTTACAAATTCTTGTATTCAGTGAGAAGAATTGCAGTTACCTGAGTGCTTGGGCCAGTGACTGCTATTTCTATTTCTAGTGGTCTCTAATCCCCATTTGCTTGCTTATCTTTCTGATTTCTGCATGCATGCACACAAAGAGGCTGAGGGCAGTATTCAATGTCTTTACTAACAAAAACCCTATTTCTAGTTACAGAATTAAATTACAATATACATTATTTGCCTGTTTTTGTATGCCTTTGAGTTCAGTTTAACCCCAGTTTTATGTTTTTCCTTCATTGTTTTATTTTCCTTTTTTTACCATTTGATGTGGTAGTGCAAAATCAGGGTAAGTTTATATTTATTTTCTTAGGATTGTTGTGAAATGATGATAAATCTCATTTGGATTTTTTAGCAATATATTAAAAGCTCTAACTTTTTTTTTAAGAATTGTGATGTGATAATAGTTTCAAAAGAATTTATTGTGAAAATGTGTTGCTGGAAAAGAATCTGGTGTTGTCTAGTTCAGTGTGAATGCTCGTTCAGTGCCATGTCTTAATTTGCATGGTGTGAATTTTTATCATGGAAATATTAAACCCTACTTAGGTGGAATTAGTTTTGTAATGTGGGTTTTGAAAGTTGTTTAGCAACAGTAGATACTTGTGGCAATTCATTTCCAAGGTAGATGTATTTCTGTAAAACCATTGCTCTCTGTTTACCAAATCTGTTTTTAGTGTGTTGTTCATGCTACTCATCATCTTTGAGCTGTTCTATTCGCAGTGTATTTGCTTTTGTGTACAACGCAACAAACTTAATACTGTATTAATCAAAAAGGGAGGCAACCTTAAATTGAAGATACTCCTTAAGAAAAGTTATACACAGTTTTACATACCTGACATCAACATGTAATAAGGTGGTTAACTTTCCATTGAGGCTCTGCCTGAAATCTGTCAATTTTCATCTCATAATTTACTACTGTTGCCTTTCAGTTTTTACACATTGCAACTCTCTCATGTCCGTAAGTATCACTGTCTTTACCACCTTCCCAACAGTGTTCTCTCTACTCTCAACTTCTTCCAAATCACTTATCTTCCATTCCATCCAAGAAATCTGGAATACAGCATTCTCCTTTGGCTGCGAATTCTGGATTCATCCATTCCCGTGCTGTCTTAATGCAGTGACTAAGTGGTGTCGCTCTAGGCTGCTTTTATTTTCGTTTTGGGGTTAACGTATGCTTGCCTGTCGAGCCGTTCTAAATACACATACTTCAAATGTCTTTAAAGGGCCTTGTGTGTTCACTACTGCATTGAGCGCCTGTGGTATTGACATCATTTCTCATCCCATATGGCCGCAGTTTCTTTGCTCTCTACAGCTGGCGTTAGATGCCTTTTGAATGTGTCAGACAACAAGTGTTCCCCTCTTGCAGAAGCACATTTGGTCTCCCATTCCAAGTGATGTTCAGCCAATTTTTTATTACATCTGTCAGCATCTGTCCTTTGGTATGGTTACCTAAGAGTTATTCCAGTAGCTAGCTACTCCTTTGGCATTGTTTTGTCCTCATGGTGCCAGCTTTATACCATCTGTTAACACTGCTGATGCTACTGCAGTATTTTTTTACCTTACAAAGATAGGAGGCTGGATTTTGCACCCACTTCTTGGATGGTCTGTGAAACTAAACTGGTGTGTCAGTTATGACCTGGCCATATAGCCTGGCCATGCATTGCTGGAATGCGGCAAGTTTCTTGGTGCAGTTGGGAGGGAGTTATTGAAAAAGTGAAGTTCCCTGATACAGGGGGGAAAAAAACCCTCAAAAGATGCATCATTTTGCAGATAAACCAGCAGCTGCCTTCGAATTCTTCCCATGAGATGTTTTGTGCCTGTGCTTCCTTGAGCTTTCAGTGTAATGATTTCCCATGCAAGCAAGTTTTGTCTCTTTCATAAGAACAAATTCTGGAATTAATTTTCTCCTTCATGGATGTGTTCTCCTTTGGATCCATTTAATGATTTCTGCATCAAGTTACGTCATAAACATTTTTGTGTTGTTGGCTTCAGTTTCTGCATGTTTGCCTCCACCACGTAACACTCTCTTCAGTGACACAACTGTTTTCTGCCTGCAATGCCACCATGAGGTTGAAGTTTGCATTGTACCCTCTCCTTACTCTTGATACATTCCCTGTACTGCTCATCTCACTTGCTGTTTCATGGTTAACCTGAAGTATGCAGGGAGACTTGTGAAACTATCAGATATCACAGTGCTGCTCTCTGAATGACATAGATACCCCAGCAGCTTTATAAGCTGAGGGGAAGCAGTGATCACACACTTCCGTGGGGTCATCCTGGTCAAACCGGGAGCTGCTTGGGGCACGTATGTGCTCTGTCATCACTAGTGGGCCTCCCTCACTGCACAGCCGTGTTACCACAACCACCGAAAAGGACCACAGGCAGAAATTTTGAAGTTAAACTACATGGAAAAACCCCACTGTCTTCCTTTCTGGCAAATACAGTATTAAGTGTTTTGTTCTGTTCTTACAAAGAAGCATTCTATAGTAACTACTTAATTTTTCTCATTTTTTTAAACAACAAAGTGAAGCAAAACTGAGTGTGTTCAGGGCTGGTGATTTGCAGGGTTAATGTAATGCTTCCTTTCGTAGCAGGAAAATAGCTGATCCTTTATTCCTAATTCAAACAGATGTATCTTTTCAAAAAGCGTACAAATACGTGTTAACTTACGTTAACAAATAGGTAATAACTTAGTCTTCTCTTCTTTGTTAGTGAAATGTAGCACGTGAGCTGCCAGCTGTTGAATTCTATTTCCGCCTTAAGTGCTGGGTCTAAAAATGGGTACATTAGAACAGTTATTTGTAACCCGTTATCTGGCAGTTCTTTCCGTCCTCCCCTTTTTCCATTCCTAGGTGGCTCATTTAGTTAGGATAAAGTATTGGGAGGCTCTTCTAGAGTACAAGGGATTTGTTGGTGGAGAATTGCTATCTATTGATGAAACAGTTGCTGGTATATTTATTACTTCATTGATGATTTTTATATTTAATTATCTACCAATATAACATCAGGACCCTATGTATGCTGGCATGTCTTTTTAAAAGAGCCGAATACTGCATATCCCTTTTGCATTGCTAGCAAAGCAAGCTACTAGTCTGTTAGTAACCCCTTTTCATGATGTCATGTGTGGTAGTTGTTTCAACATCTGTAGCTTTTAAATATTTTATCATCGTAGATGTATTTAATGACACAGCTCTGAAGGTGAGGAGATTTTAAATCATGAGAAGATCCTGAATCTGTAGTATTGCTGCTTATCTTCTTAATTCTATGCTTGCAGGCATGAATAAAAACCTGAAACCAGTAAAAACTGTCCAATTTGATGAAGTTGTTTTTTCTGAACTTCTGGGGACAGTGGGTGGAGACTTAACGTATATAGCTGGCTTTCAAAGGCAGCTTAAATATGCTTTTTTCAGACTTCACCTGTTGTTTCAGACAGACCTATCCAAGCAACATGTATGCTTATACCTGCAACACTAGGTTTTGTCTCTTGGTTTACCAAACATTTTTGGTAGCTGTTTATAGGGTTTTTTTGTGAGCTTCCATTGTTTCTGTAAGCTGAATTGTCATTATTAACCTTCAGTCTCTTCTGTTTCGGAATAACAAAGGAAATGGTGTCGTCATAGGAGCTGAAAGCTGAGTTTCAGTACACAGCCTTTCAGAATATAATTGCCAAAGCGTGGTGCTCTGAATATAATGGTTGTCTGAAGCCCAACTGAAATTTTGACGAGCTTGCTGTTGCAGCCTGAAATTCAGCTATTAAACGGTACCATTTTGATGGTTCCCACAGGTTTCAAATCTGCATATTGAGGAAAAATGACTACTTCAGTCTAATTTGCTGAACAGAAAATTACAGCAATTGAGAATCTGACTGACAAATAGGTCTGACATCTCCACTTTGTGTTGGCAGTGCTGGTTACAGTGTCAGTAGCAGTTTCCAGCAGCATCCCTGCCACTCTGAATTTTCCTATCTGCTTTAGCTTATGTCACTGCGTAGTCCTTCTGTGTGTGCTGTGGCTGCCTTAGGTATATCATAGAAGGCTGAGGAAGTTAGCTTTCTTCCTAGTGGAAAGAAGATAGTAAATTGAATGGAGTGTTTAAATTGTAGTATCTAGTTATAACTAGTTTCTCTTTGTTATTAATAAAACTTTCTCTAATTGTAGGCATGAGTTGCTAGAGGAAGCCAGAAGACAAGGCTTGCCTTTTGCACAGTGGGATGGGCCTACTGTGGTGGTGTGGTTGGAGGTAAGTTGTCCCTCCAGAATAAATAAACCCTTCTCAAAATTTTAAGATATTTTTGGAGCCAGGAATGCTTTCCAGATCCTGCTTATGTCCTTTTTTTGTGTTTCAGCTGTGGGTTGGGATGCCAGCCTGGTATGTGGCTGCTTGCCGAGCAAATGTGAAAAGTGGTGCTATCATGTCCGCCTTGTCTGATACAGAAATACAGCGTGAAATTGGAATCAGTAATCCTTTGCACAGGCTGAAGCTGAGGCTGGCCATTCAAGAAATCATGTCACTAACAAGTCCATCTGCCCCTCCCACCTCAAGGACGGTAAGGAAAGAGCCATTAGAATTTCCAAAAACTCTACCATAAATGTGTAACTGAAAAGATTTGAGCTTGAAATAAGAATTTCTGGAAACTTTAAGTAACGTGTTCCTCTACAATTTAATTTAGCATGTTTATTCCTTTCATAGAAATTAAATGAGTGAGCAACTACATTTTCTTTCATAAGGGAAAGATAAGTTTATGTCAGTGTAAGTATATAATCCAAAACATTTAGTGTACGTGTTATTTGCTTCATCTTTTGGCCTCAGAATTTATAATACAGATGAAGTATACATGCACTTGCAGAAATTTTGTAAAATTGTTGGAGGCTCTTTTACTTGATTTGTAAGGCTGAGAACTCCAAATAATGATTCAGCCTACATGAACTGGGAATCCACCTGTCTCTAGTTTAAACTTAGGCACTTAAAGTTAGTGTGAATTCCTTCTTGTGAGTCTGTCTGCCCTGCAATCTGAAGTTATTTCTGACATTTCTGGAATTACACGCTAGACTACAAATGCATTTTTTGGATTAGAGCAGAGTCAAGCGTTAGTTTACACTCATGTAATTAATGGGCAGTTTATCACTTTCAGTTTAGTTACTGTCTTTCAAGAAAAGTGATACATGTTAATAGGCTTTTATTCCATGCCATTACTTTGAATAGATCTGCCTATACGTAAGACTTTAGAAACCATTGCTTTTGCCCGTGCCTGCTCCTTACATGTACCGATTGCTTATATGTTCTGCAACCTCTCCTCTTTGTTACTGCTTTCCTTTCACTGGATGGGATTGGTTCCCTGTGGGGTCATATTAGACCACGGGAAATGTCTGGGTAACACATGAAGAAATGGAAAATCTTACAGCCACCCAACAAACGGTTAGTTTATAGTGTTGCCACCTCTGTTCCTTAGAGTGCTTTTCCCACCTCTTGAACATTTGAATCAAGTGCTTTTTTTATTTTTCCAAAATTAATGCATTAAAATTCTGGATTGTTCCATCTTCTAATTATTAACCTCGTAACCTGCATCTTGATAGTTTTTTTCCAGAAGGGGGAAAAAAATCAACACTAAGATTGTAAACAAAACTCTAATCTGTAAAATGGAGCTCTGATTTGATTAGCTATTGGACAAATTGCATTATTTGTGCAGAAATTTATTCTCTCCGGAAAACTTAATCAGTAGATGGGTTTTGCAGCCTCTCATATGAAAATGCATGCCTTGTATATTTTTTTTACAATGCATGACGCTTGCTTTATTGGTATGCAGTAGACTTAATCTTGCAGTGCATCTTTAACTTTGGTCTCCTTACTAAACTGAAATACTAATACGTATGTGTTCTTTTGCTTTTCTAACCACCTAACAGGAAGATGAGAAGGGAAGCTGGGCTCAGGTTGGAAACTTTATATTATAGACTATATGTAAACTGTCACAATAATTAGCATGAAAGAATCTGGTTTTCCTTTATAGAAGTGTCTTTTAGTGACTTGGTGTGGCTTGGGGATTGGGAGAGGGGGAAGCAACAAGCTTATCTCTGTATAATACATACTTGGATTATGCACTTTTATATTCAGGTGGTTTACATATTTTAATGTTTTCTAGAACTTCCAACTTTTAATGGTTCATCATTGAACATTTGTAAAATACATTGTTACACAGTACATCACAAAAAAGCTATGCATACGGATTTTTAATATAGAGTTGCTAAAGGGAAGAATATTCAGAAGTCTTTGCCGTCACGTATCCAAAATATTTATCCGCTAGCTTCTGAATTGCCAAAACATAGTTACTCTTTCTTAATAAGTGTTATAGTCTATGTATTTGACATACTACATCAAATTTTAAAATAATGTCATGACATGGTCTGGCGTGTTTTGGTGGGGGGTGGCTCTCTGGGAAGCCAGAAATCCAGCAAGACTGTCTGCTGTGAGGGAGAGTCCCTGTTGAACCTGGCCACTATCACAGGTGTGCTACAAGACATAGCAAGCCCAGATAGTTAAGTAGATTGCTGTGCACTAATTCTGTAATCCTCCTTGATTAATTGTTTTCTGTTAAAGTGGTGACAAATCCTAATTGTATTTTCAGGCATTGAGATAGTTGAGTATTTTATACAGGGGATATAAACATAACTCCGGATTGGCCTGTGACCCGTGTCTTTGGACAGTATAGTCTCTTCTTGCTTGGCTGCCCTCCAGCTTAAACCTGTTTAAGTCCCATTAACTAAGTCTCAGTCATTATAGATTGACAGTGATAACAGTCATGGCTTGCCTCCCTGTTACAAGGGTAACATGCTCTTTCAGTCCGCTGTCTAGCGATGGCTTGAAGAAATGCATTTGTACGTGGCCTTGCTTCTTTCTAGAAGATGGTTTCTTTAGAGGAGAAAGAAAGCTTTTGACTTTTAACTGCAGAATAAAAATGAATTATTACCCTTGCCTTTAGAAAAAAGGAGCTGCTGAGTTTTGCTGCTCAAGGAATTCCTAGATGCTTAGGTATAAACTGTTTTATTGCTAGAAATTTTCTCAAAAAATGCTTGGTGATGGGAAAGCCAAAAATGCAGTGAGGAAGTCTTTTAGGATAAGGACTAGCATTTAGAATTGCTTGTTCTTGGGTAGTGGATTTTTATACAAACAGTGAAGAGTATTAAAGAAACCACTGCAGGGTTTTTTTAATACCTTGTATTTATATGGTCATGTGAAAAATAAGATATCCACACCCCCCACACCCCCCCAGTTTTCAAGACATACAATATTTTCAGCATCTTAACAAAATTAAGTTGTATGTCTCTTGTATCAAAACCATATAGATTAGCCTTTTTATTAGTTTTTTTGTATTTTTCTATACTCTTCAGCATGAAATCAAGGTAGTTGCACTTGCTGCTCTGAATATCTAAACTTGCTTTTTGTCATGAGGTTGACTTCTTCAGAAAACATACATGTATTCAGTTTTTTTATTTGCTTATCTTTACAGGCTGAGAGTTAAGTAAGCATTGTTTTACTTTCTTTTTTTAAAAATATGTTGTCTAAAAAAGCTTTTCTTTTTTATTTCTCATTTTAATAAGCTTATTCCTTAATCTTTTAAAAACAGACGCTAGCATATGGTGATATGAACCATGAGTGGATTGGCAATGAATGGCTCCCTAGTCTGGGGCTCCCTCAGTATCGCAGCTATTTCATGGAGTGTCTTGTTGATGCTCGAATGCTGGATCATTTAACAAAAAAAGATCTGCGTGGGCAACTTAAAATGGTGGACAGCTTTCACAGGTATTAGCTGGAAGTTGGAGACCTAACTGACAGTAAACATTTCCCTTATCTCCAAAGCTGGTGTGGGTTTTTTTTTTTTTTTCTAACTTGTTTTCTTTTCTAATCAGAAACAGTTTTCAGTGTGGAATTATGTGCCTACGAAGACTGAATTATGATCGAAAAGAACTTGAGAGAAAAAGAGAAGAAAGCCAGAATGAAATAAAGGGTTAGTGCATTTTCTTGACCTCAGTCACTAACTGCCTCAAATTTATTAAAATCTCAAAAAGGCATTAGAGGAAGGAATTATTTATAAAATATCGTGTTAGACAGATGTGCCTGGATGCAGGCCCTGAAGAGTCAGTCGTGAAACACGTCATTAAATCGTTCACTTGAGCAGAGGTGTGCTACGAATGTAGGCCTGTTTGAAACTCTCACTGCTCTGAAGTTTGAAACAAAACTAAATGTCTTAGGAGGATGAAGGTTTTGAAAAAGTTTTGGGTTCTTCCCCACCCCGTGTTCTAACATAACTTTGCATTTCTGTGATTTTTATTGCTGCTTGTGGCTGGTAGTGTTTATTACACGGCACGTCAGGAAAAAATATCCAGGTGACTTAGGTATTTATATTGTCCAGATTCATGGTGATTACTGAACAAGGGAGGAGAAGAAGAAGGAAAAGGAGGATTGGGAATTCACAGTGTTTTCCAAGACTTCCTGTAGAAATTTTGTCCCCTGACTAATCTCAGATGTGTTTTCTGACATCTTAGACTAAAATTCTGGGGTTACCTTATGCACAGTTGACTTAGAAGGCTCTCTGCTCTCCTGCCCTTTCCTTTTAAAGTCTTGATAGCATTTGGTGGTTATTCTACTAGTTGTGCCTCAGGACATACCCAAGAATTGCAGCTAAGGAATGAAACAAGCCTTTGTTGTGGGTAGTAAGCCTTTTAGCCTGCTAAATGTTATGGCTGCATCTAATTCCTATAAGGAATTACTCCTTGAAATGTCACTCTTGAATTCCCCCTGGGAATTGTTTGGGAAGAATGCTGGTTGATAGAGGCCAGAAACATGCTGTGCATCGTTGTAACGGTTCTGTTGACACAGACATTCCTGAGCAGTGTAAAAAAAAAAAAAACCAAAACATAGCTTTTGTGTTGCTCTTTGGGCTGAACATGTAAATGCTGCTTTATAATGGTTTTCCTTTAAAAAGTTCTAAGATGAGAACATATTGATATTTAAACCGTTACAGTGTGAAATGCCTTCCGGCAAGCCTCAAATACGTTTACTTTCCACTTCATGATTGTGCAAAAGTGTAGTAGTATGCACACACTAGCTGAAAGTGAGTCTGCATTACTAAACAGAAAACATTCAGAACTTAAAGGTAGATAAGATTATAAGACTATAAGATGATAAAGATTTAAACAACAGTACATAAAGCTTTCTTGTTCAAAGTCAGTGGGAAGTGCATGAGAAACTGCTATAAGATTTTCCTTTTGAGTAGTAAATTCTTTTTCCAAAAGTATGTCTTGTGTGAGGTACAGACCCCTGAGTGGCCGTGTAAACTGGAAGATCTTCTCCATCTGCACGAATGCTATGCCCAGTTGAACTTGTCTCATAACTGTGACTATAGCCTCCCTGTAGACAGAGAAGAGATAAAGTGAGGCCTATTCCTTCTGGGTGCAAGGAAAACTGTGGCATGGAAAGGATCTCTCATTGGAGTCTAAACGTGAAGTTTGTTGTCAATTTGTGCATTTCATGCACACCAAAAAGGCAGAGACAGATTAGATCACAACCTAAAAGTTATAATAAAATTCCTTGAAGGCTGCTACTTCACAGACTGTATGAGGAATTGTGGATATGTGAAACTCAATCCCGCCATCACCATGCAGATCAAGAAAGGACTGTGGGGTTGGTTTTTGTTCAGAAAAGTTCTGTTGTGTAAATCAGGCCACTTTGGTTTTTTTTCTCCATAGATGTCCTTGTCTGGAGCAATGAAAGAATGATTCATTGGGTAGTGTCCATTGGTCTTAAAGAATATGCAAATAACCTTATAGAGAGTGGAGTTCATGGTGCGCTTGTGGCCTTAGATGAATCATTTGATTACAATGCATTAGCTCTCTTACTACAAATACCCACTCAAAACACACAGGTAAGCAAGAAGTAGTTACTTTATGGGTGATAGGATTGTTCTCCCCTCTAGGAAGGTTAAAACCAGAACTGACTGCTGGTGTGTTGGGTTCTTTTATTCTCCTTAGGTAAGTGCTTATTGTTCTATTCCCAGCTCTAGAAACTTTGGAAATGGAAAGATGTCCATTATCCTGTAAGATAAAAATAAAGAATTGTGCTTTTCTTCGTGTTTCCTCATTGTTAATAACAATTCTAGCTGATAAATTTTCTTGAACAAAAAATACTGTTTGAATATTTTCCTCAGAGCCCATCTTCACATTTCTGTAAATCTCAGCATTTTTGTTCTTTGCTAGTTTTTATTCTGAAATAGTGAAGTTAGAGATGGAAATCATGAACTTGCATATCATAAGGGAAGAGGGACCTGTTAAGACGTCCTTACATTTTTAATGTTACAACTTAAATTGTAACTTTTCAATTACCAAGTATGTTTATTAGTCTGGTAAGAAGGCATGAAACAATTTGGTTATGTTAAGTTTTAAAAATTACTATAGGTTAATAATTACTAGTATTTTGGAATTAATTTCCCTTTCGTACTATAAACTTTAGGCTCGTGCTCTTCTGGAGAAGGAGTTTAATAACCTTCTTGCTGTGGGCACTGACAGAAGACTTGATGAAGTAAGTTACTTAAGCTGTTGACCCATTTTATGGTCTAGGTACTTGAGCAGAACTCTAAAATGAAAGAATATAGCTTGAACCTCTTTAAGTTATTGACAGAATAGTGACAGAAATCCTGACTTGAAATTCTTTGTCTTCTGAATATGGCAGTTTTTGTGTATTTAGCTAAGATAACATTGAATATGAAAGCATTGAGATGACTTGCAAGTTGTTTTGTAGCTTGTATGATTAAAGTCTAATAGAAGATTTAGCCCAAAATGTTGCCATCTGGGAAAATGAGTGACCAGTGTTGCAGATGTACAAGCTCTTGTAGGGAGAGGCATTGCACAGCACACTTCAAGCTTTGTCCTAATGGACAGTATTTCAAATAATTTTCCAGCGTTTTTCAAGAAAGCTTGTGGTGTTATATCTGTTTAATACTGGTATAGATGACCACCAGGTATGTTTGCACACCAAAGTAACGTCTGTCGCGCAGCCTGTGATCTTACGGTGCACAAACTTCATTCAGATGGAACAAGTGCAAAACGAACTAGATGTGGAAGTGTTTTGTAGACCCTGTGAACCCATAGCGTAAAGGAGAGTGTTACAACTTCAGCCTTTTAAGTTGCTCTGTGCTCTAGCTCAGTGGACAGTTGCAAGCTGGTGGTATTTCTCCAAGAGACAATTAACTCTGTTCTCTCTTCTTTAGTGCTAATGGGAGTTTGTGGTAAGATGTGTATGTGAAAGTGGTTTAGGTTAAGGCTAAGGTGGCAAAACCCAGCGTGGTTAACCAGATCAGGGGACCAGTCCACGGTATCTCAAACACTTGTGCTAGAATGAGGAAGAGGACAAAATACTGACTTAAATTGCTTTTGGATCAGTGAGGCAGGCACCAGTATGTCGAGGGAGGAGGCTGCTGTGACAGACCTTGATTGGTCTTGTGTTCATCTTTTGCCTGATGACTTGGTGCAGCCTTTGTTGTGGCACATCCTGACAGCTCTGTTCTCAATATGCATCTCTACGGAGGTTTTAGTAACATCATCACAAAGCAGCTTGATAGTTTTCTAAGGTGTTTTTCCTTAGTGATTCCAAACTGCAAGAAAAGGAGCTTTGAGGGAACACATGTTTGTTCTGTTCAGTGGCACAGGTCTGTTTTTTGATCATGAAGATCGCTTCAAATAATGCAGCTACTTGTCTCCTAATTCTGAAATGGGGTAAATTTTAGGTAAAATGGCTTTCCAAGGATTAAGGTGTTTTTAAAGGTGAAGTTGGCAAATGGAGATGCACAATGGTTATGTGCATTCACTGTAAAAGACATTTTTGGAAGTGGGACGTAAACTATTGGATTTAGTAAGTGCAGTGTTGTATTTCTGAAGTGGAATATTACTTCAAAGATGCAGATGTATTAATGGGGGGAAATGCACCTGGGTAATTACAAGCTAAGTTTACCCAAGTGCTTAAGCAAAGCACTGCACAGCAGTGTAGTATTTACTACACTTCCTTTTTTTCCCCACTATCACTTCCTGTAATTTGTAGTGTGACAAAGCCCAGTAGCTGTACCATCACTCCTGTAAGACAGAACTGAAGGTTAAAAGCAATTGTTCAAATGAAGCCGCAATGTCAGTGTTCCCAAAGCATCTTCTGTGTTCTGCTCCACTCCTCATACCCCCCAAGGAATGAGTGATGTGACACTTAGGAATTACTGCAAGTCATGAAGTATAACCATTCCAGGTACAACGTGTGTTCCAAAATGTGCTGAGCACATGAAGTCCCGTAGTTACTGAGCTGAAGAGCCTACAGCGTAGCAAATGAACACGCGTTGTTGCAAATGAAGGTCTGTGCTGCTGTTGCGCCTGAACTGTTCTGCAAATTAACTCATTTGGTGGTGATATGTTTACTTAAGATTGTCAGTAATACTTTTAATGCTGGTCACAATCCTACATTTTTTGAATCGCTAATGGTATTTATCAATGTAACAGGATGATGATAAGAGCTTTAGGAGAGCACCTTCATGGAGAAAGAAGTTTAGACCAAAGGACATAAGAGGTTTAGCTGCTGGCTCAGCAGAGACGCTTCCTGCAAATTTCAGAGTTACAACCTCGATGTCTTCACCCTCTATGCAGCCAAAGAAGATGCAGATTGATGGTAATGATTTTGTATTATTTTAAGCATGATGCACTTCTTTTGCTTGAGTTTACAGGAGAATTAAGTTCAAATTACCATTTTACTGCATAAAAGCATCTGCCTTGTGCATGGTTGTGTATATATAACGCTGTTTAACCATAGGGTGCTTTATCATTTCAGGAAGCTATAATGGATGTGGAGTTTCTTTTTACTTCATTGGAATAACAAAATGAGAATAACAGTTAGAAATAGGTCTATTTTTAACTAGGAAAAATAAAATTAAATTTTAGTAAAAGTCTTTTAATCACATGATGCATAATTTGTAATTAGCAGCAATTAGAACACTGAGTCCCACTTCTGAAATACAGTAAAATGCATTCAAAAATGATGTGAGTAAACTCCCTTGGATAATTCTGAGATTACTAAAGCTTGAGTATAAAGTGCATTACCCCTCCTGCAGTGGTCACTTAAGTATTGATCATGCTTGAAATCACTATTCCATTCATTGCTGTGTACTTAATGATCTGTATGTACATGTGCGCATGTATGCACACACAGAGATGTATTAAAAACCGCCAGCTGTAAGTGGAAGTTGTTCACCTGTCACAGGAAGTAACTTGTCT
Organism: Rhynochetos jubatus; assembly: GCA_027574665.1. Classification (NCBI taxonomy): domain Eukaryota; kingdom Metazoa; phylum Chordata; class Aves; order Eurypygiformes; family Rhynochetidae; genus Rhynochetos; species Rhynochetos jubatus. The sequence continues at coordinate 19,440,622 of CM050663.1, forward strand.
GTTTAAAAACAGCTTCTTTAGTACTATGAGAATAAATTTTTACTTGAATTTGTTTTACAGAACACAAATTTCAGTGGAAAATGTATTAAATTGGAACTGACAGGATGAGAACTTCACCATAATCTGGGTTGTCTCAGGTTCTGAAAATTGTATTTGAGTAAAGCTCAAAGAAGCAACCTTGGCATCTAATGTAACTCTCTAAAATGTGAGCTGTTTTAAATTTTAAATACTGTCACAAGCACAAAATATTTTCCAGAATTCATGCGGAAAACTCTGTAAGCTAAAATAGGTGAAGTATTTACCATGTGAGAGAGAAAACCCCCAGAAAACAAAAATGTAGAAGCTATATAAAATAGAGATAAATTACTTCTAAAATTACCTTGGCCAACTACTGTGTGCCAGTTGGCATGCAGACTTTTTAAGAATTCTTTGTTAGCCACTGAAACCAGAAGTGGTTAATACATAAACTGCTGCTTTTCTAACTTGTAGCCTTAGATTTGGGTGTGTACGGTAGCTGTCATCAAATCGCTGTGAGATGGTTTTTTTGAGAACTAACATGCATGCTGTGTTCTGCATGTCTTCCCATGCTTCTTGAAATAGGCAGTGTATCAGGAACACAAAGGTTGGATTCTGCTACAGTGAGGACCTACTCCTGTTAAAGCCTTCTCCTGGTGAGTAAGTCAATAGGTATAATAGTAAAGCAGCTGTTTATGAAATAAAACATCAGGTATTTCAATACAGGGAGTTTACACACGAAACCATGTCAAGTTTTCAGGGTAGATTATTATATTGAAAATCTGGTGCTTATTTCCTACAGTGAAGATTGAGAGTTTAAATACTTTTGTAAATATTGTATTCTTTTTGAGGGACTTTTTTTAAAAAACAGCATCAAAAAGGACCTGTGCTAAATAGCTGTGTAGAGAGCACTGAAATCAAAGGTTGGATGAAACAGTGAAAGTGGGGGGGGGGAGGAGGGGAACTGAATTAGGCATTTAAAGGAAAGAAAATAGTTTAGTGGGTGACTGCAGTTCAGTCATTGATCTTTCAGAATTTTCACTGGGTCAATGTTATCCCTCTACAATATACATCAGCATTGAACTGCTGTAGGGGTAATTGCATAGTTTTCCCATTCTTGGATGCTTCATGCCACTGTGATTGCTTAGGCTGTCTGGTTGGACTTGGCTACCTCCAGCCTGAATTTGGATAGCTGATAATAAAAGGCAGCTGGATAACACGAGGTAGTCCTGTCTTACTCCAGGATTTTAAGTTACTTATCTTCAGCAGACTGCTGTATTTTCTTATGGAACAGTGTTTCTCTCATTCTGCAAACAAGTTTGGAAACTATGTTTTTTTTTCCTACCATGGATTTAAATAAAAAATTCAGTGGAATTTTTCTCTCGCTGGTGTCTTCCATGGGCTATAAATTGCCTGTCTCCTCTTCTTACAGTTTCTTTCTTCTCACCAGTAACATCCCTACCAATTCCTGCCTGCCCTGTCTTAACTTTCTGAACTTCTTTGCATATACAAGTTTAGAGCTAAAGAGTTCCTATGTATGAAGTGTTGAGAAGGGCAACTCTTGCACATAGCAACTGCGATTGTGTGGAACTGTCAGTTTCTAACCTCAGGGGCTGGCTTAAAATTTTGTTAGTTTCAAGACACTGACATTTTAAGTCTCCCCCTCCGCCAGATTCTCCCCACTGTTTCATGGTTTTCTAGAGCCAGATGCCCTAGGAAAAAATTCTAGGAAGTAGAAAGACTTGGCCTCATGTGCTTTACTCTGCCTTGCAACTGAAAATGACAGAAGGCAGTGAAGTTGTATACATCGTGGCATGGCAATAATTCGATGCATGACCGCTACACTGCTGAGCTGTTTGTGAGAAACTTCCAATGAACTTTAAAAAAAACCAAACAAACAAACTACTAATGGAATTTTTTTGTTTGTTTTGTTGTTTTTACAGTTTACCCACACTATTTCTACCGGTGATACGCAGCATTTTGAACATTTGGAACACTTAAACTGTTAATACTTGTGAAATGGAGACTTCGAGATATTTTATTACAGAGTTTTTAATTAGCAAATAAATTCATGAGTACTATAGAGAAAATATTTTAGAATCTAAATGTTTCTTATATTTATGTGACTTCATTTATATAGTTACTTACTTTTTCTGTTCCTATTCAGTCTACAAATCAAATCATTGCTGATTTTTTTTATTCTAATTTTAGTCTTTCCAACTGAATGTACTGTAATGCTTGTATGTATATGTCCCTATAAGTAATATAGGGTTTTTGTAAATGATGCAGTTACTGTAATTATCATTGTTTTTTAATAATGAAACTGAACGTGAAAAGGATTTTAATACCTTTGTAAAAGTATCATGACACCAAGCAGTATATATTTTGTCTTTTAGAATGTTAGCTTAGGTCTGAAAACAAGCCCGGCTTATTTTTCAGATAAACATTTTGTTGTAGAAGATATGGTACATGATTGTTCTTCTCAGAACTCTACCTTTCCACAAAAAGGATTTGTCAAGCAGTGGGAATTTGTCTTTATTTAAAATATAACTTGTTTTAAAAGCTGGGGAGAACCATAACACTACGGAACATGTTTCAGAAGTGACTGACTTTGTCGTAACGCTCTCTGCTGTATTTGTATAGCGTACCTTCACAGTGACTGAAAACAAGCCATAAACCAAGAACTGATTTTATGTGGGGTTTTTTTTCCTTAACTGAGGAAGATAGACTTCATAATAATTCCTGGTCGTAGTCCACAGGCCACAGAGAGTTTTTGTCCTAGGTCTTTTTTGATGGAAAAACACTTGTGGAAAGATGCTGGTGAAACTAGTTTTAATGGACCAATCCTGAAGCACTGCAGCCTCATCAGCAGTGAAGGATGAAGGTACAGTGGGCTGAAAACTAAAGCAGTGCAGCTTCTAATAAAGGCCTTACTTTTTCTTATGTAAGTCATCTTTTGTGTTTTGTAAACTTGTTCTAAAGAGTTGTCTGGATTTTTTATGGTTGTAGCCATTTTGGACTGTATGAGTAGAAAATGTATCCAACACTTGTAAATGGCATATTAAAAAGCCAGCAAGAATCTCTTCAGATGGTGCATTATTTATTATGCAACAATATATATAGCATGTCTTTATTTCTTACTTGTTTTCCACTTTAACTTGCTTGTAAAACTGAAATTCATTGTTACTGTTCTGTTTTTCTATTAATCTTTTGTGTATTTTTCAGATTATGTAACAATATGTACAGTCTACTTTTGAACTATTTGTATCACAGTATTATTTATTGCTTTCTTTCAATAAAGTACTGATGCTTTTTCCACTGCCAATAAAACACTATTGAAAAGCGATGATCTAACTGTATGCAGGCAGATGCTTTTGCGGTGAGTGGATATTGTCAATAAAGCATCTTAATGATCGTTTGCTGCCCTGTAGATCTTGTTTCGAATGATGACTTTTCTCCCATAGAAGAATGTTCTATTAGATGGGACATTTTCTTTGGAATTGTTCAAGTCCACTTGCATTAATCAGTTTTCGAAAACCAATTTGCAGAAAAAAACTGCTTTACCAACTTCTGCTAGTAGTTAAACTATGACTTGTTAAAGTAACAAAACCGATCACACGGCTTCAGTGTATTCTGGTCCACGTGATGAAGGTGCAAGGGCTGTTCTGTACAGCAGCAACAGTTGCTTTGTTAATAAAATGCTATTATGACCACGGTGATATTTGGGGAGAAACATAGGAGTTGAGGGAACCAGTACAAAATTGTGTCACAATAGGGCTGTTTACGTCTATATTAATATATTTGTAAACCATTTCTTGTGTAGAAGAGAACACAGAAGGATAAAGGTATAGAATAATCGAAGCAGTAGTGAAGCCCGATTCATGATGTCCTCTAGATCAACAGCAGGATGCGGCATGCATGGAACGGAGAGATACCGTGATTGATGCTTTAAACATTGTTCAATAAAACATCTCTTTGTCCAGCTTGTCTAGGACTTGCAGGCTTTTTTATATTTTCAGAGAATCTATCTTTCTAGAAAAAGCTAAACTAAAACTGCAGTAGGAGGTCCTGACTCACTGTTCAGCTAAACCTCACTTTAAAAAGGTTGCATAGATGTTTCTGGTCGCTGATGTGATAGTAGTGTTCAAACTCATGTATTGTTGCTTCTCAAAAGTGAAAACAATGCAGAATAGGCTTGTAAAATGTGAAAATACTTTTATTATTTTAAGGCTGTAAAACCTTAACTGTTATGGAACAATGGAATTGACGTGAGAGCTAGAATAAATGAGTGAAATAGAGCTTTCTTGGAGTGGCAAAACTGTGTGTTGACTTTGTTCTGAATTATGCAGCAAAGCTATGTTGGAGGAACCGAGAAAAACGCTTCTCTGTGTTTTAATACTCCCCATCCCCCTTACCCCACACCAGAAAAAAACTCCATGCATATGGATATGTTAGTAATATTTGTTTAAAGCTGGTTTAAACGTAACTTTGTAAATTGCCAAATGTTGTTAAAGGCTTCAGTTGGAAAGAGTGCTCTAAAAATTAAAGTGTGCATTTTGCCTGCAAGAGGGAGGTGATTGAATCATCTTAAACTTTGATTTTTGCATGTTCAGAAGGCAGGGAGTCTGAAAATGTGCTGTAACTTCATCTTTCTTCTTTCCAGCCGACGCAGAATTAAAAGACGAGGGATTGCTGTTGCAGTGTCTCATGGACAGCAGTGTTTTATCATGCCAGAACTCAGGGCGAGGCACATGTGGGGGAGTCCAAAGCAGAATTTACGCTTGGAGCTGGGTAGACTGAAGACTGGGGAGGGCAGGGGCTGTTTGTCAACAAAGTTAATTTTCAGATAAATAAAAAGTGACACAATGCTGTCTTGGAGGGTTGAGGTTTTTGTTCAAACTGAAGAGTTACTTGGGCTTGAAAAGGAAGGTGAGTTTTAACTTGCTGATAATTCCAGTTTCAGGGTCATACTTTTGGTGCACTGCTTAAACACAAATTATTCGAAATACTCATTTTTTGTTAATAGTAATTTTTTAGGGGAAAGAGGCAATTGTGGTCTAATTTAGGAAGCAGCACCCTGTGGGTTTATGTGGCATGTAGGAATGGGTGGATGGAAAGTGATAGTGAAACGTGGTTGGTATTCCTACCTGGAAGCGGAGTGGCTGGTGAAAACTACAGAGCCAGAAGGATCAGGGTTCTCAGAGCTGGCTTTCTCCTCTGGCACACGTGTTCCTGACAATAAGTTTAGCCCAAGTCTTAAAAGGTGCTGTATTCAGTTTACAGGGTAAATTACCCCATGTTTAATATGGAAAAAAAAAATAATTGAGCCTGTTTATTCCGTGAACTGGCTACGTTTGGGTGATTTGAGGTTGCTGTCCCACCAAAACTGGGTATTAGTAAATTGTGATCCTCGTCAAACCTGCAAAAGCATTCACCTGGATTGATCTTACACAAATTCACACTGTAATAAAGGGTATTTATTGGTAACGTTTTTCACTAGAAATACCATTCGTTGGAGCCTGCTTCCTCTCTTCCGAAAGACACGAATACTGGGCAAGCAGCTTCCAAAGCGTTGCGGCTGCGTTTTAGACGCCGCTGCTTTCCCTTCAGGCGTGTTTAATGTGGATACCCTGCGCAGACGCAGGTGCGGACCTTTTGCCCACTGACGGGGATGGGAACCCTTCGGGAGCCACGGTTCCGCTTTCCAAAACGTGACGGTGCAAAACTGAGTGCCGGGAGTTTTTGGGAGCGTGTTCAGGGCTGTCACCGCTCGGCTGTGGCCGTTTTCAAACCCCTGACGGTGCGTTTTTGAAGCGGTGGTGCTAGCTCATCTGATTCGAAGAAATGGGGAAAAAGCAGCCAGAGTGTAGGTTACAAAAATACTCTTTGGCCCCGTCCCTCGCGTTTACTTGTCTGGAGCGATTTGGCCGCGCTGCACCTGGGCTGTCTCGTTCCCGGGGGCGTGTGCGCAGTCGTGGCGGGGGGGTGGGAGGCCGGGGCAGCACCGCCCGGCGGGGCGGGGCGGGGCGCAGCGCCTCCCGCTCCCACCTGGAGCCGCCCCGCCGTGCGGGAAGAGGAAGTGGGAGCTCGGGAGAAGCGGAAATTGCAGCAGCAGCCGCCGCCAGCCCGGGAAGCACCGGCGGGGAGCCAGGGCAGCGGCGGCCGGAGGAGGCGGCGGTAGCAGCCGGCGAGCGGCAGCGTAAGCGCGGCGGGGAGGAGGCGCGGGGGCTTCCCCGTCCCGATTTGCCCGCGGGTGGAGCGGAGCGGGGCGGCTCCAGCCGCCACCCCCACGCCCTCCCCCTCGCCGGGGACGCGGAGCGATGGAGGCGTCCCGGCCGGTCGGCTTTGTTGGGCCGGGGCGGAGGAGGTCTGTGGCGGCCCGGCCCGGCCCGGCCGGACGTGCGGCGGCCCCCGGGGTCCTGGCGGCTGGGGGCGCGGCCGCCCTGCGGGACGGTGAAGGGCTTCTCCCCGGCCCGCTGTCCGCGGAGCGCCGTGGGAGGCCCTGGGGCGCGGGGTTCCCCCCGCCGCGGGAAGCCGGTCTCGGTGCTGGGGGAAGGCCGAGCCAAGGCGATGTGACTCTCTCTGGCTTCTCTTTTAAACTCTGTAAAGCTGCCCGTGGCTCGAAGGCCCCGGCGCTGGTGACTGGAAGGAAGAGGTGTCTGCCGAAGGAATCGCGAGGGGCTCGGCGGAGGCAGTGGCCGTGAGGGGAAAAGGGGGCGAGCCGCGCCGTGGCCTGCGGAGGTCGGGCCTGAGATTATCATCGCGCCCTCGGAGAAGAGGGGGGGTGTCTCCTCGCCGTCCTGGGGCTCCGATGGCGCTGCTGGGAGACGGGCAAGCGGCCGTGGCCCGCCGCGTGTCCCCGGCAGGAGCGGGTTGAGGGCGTGGTGCCCCCAGCGCGCTTTGGCTCAGGGCTGGAGCTGCTGCCCGGTTCTCTGCCTGTGGTGTTGTTTCTGGGCTTAAGGCTTCAGCACCCCCTTTGTTCCCTCTGAGAGTTTGTCGGTAGGCCCTGGGAGGGGGGAGGCCGAGGGTGCCGCTGAAGGTGCTGGGTAGGATGCTGTGTCTGCCCATTAGTCACGCCGGCAGCGAAGAGCAGAGCTGGCCAGTTAAATTCAAAGCATGTATTTAGCCTCTGTCTGCATTTGAACCGTAGCGTTTTCTTTTTCCTTCAGAAATCTGACCGTGTGAGTCAGTGACTCATAAACAGATCATATTTCTCCACGTTTTGCTTTGGAAGAGGTGCTCGAATAGCACGCTGCTGCGGAAACCAGGCTTATTCCTGTTAGCTTCCCGCCGGCAGTCGGAGGGTTTGGCTGAGATTGCTCTTAGGAGGCTGCTGTGCTCCCTTTTGAAATTCACTTTATGGAATACAGGTTTGAGGGATGGAAAAATGTTGGTGTTCACATGCATCATTTAGGAAGAAATGTGGCGGAGTCTGGATTTTGTCAGGGCGTGCATGTGAAATCCTTCCGTCCTTCACTATTGTTTGTGAGAGCTTGAGGAGGAAGCAAAGAAATCTAGGCTTAAGGATCTAGCTTGTGCTCTTTAAAATGCCCAGGCACGGCTGAATGCACAAAACCAAACAATCAAGTGAGGGCTTGAACCGGGTACTTGTGGGAAAAAGTTGTGTTTTGATTAAATACATGGAGTAACTGTGCGCACCTGTACCTGTGCTTTAGCTCGTCACCTGCAGTCCATTTCTAAATGGCTTGCAGAGCATGGTGGAGCATGGAAAGGCAGCAATACAGGCTGTCCCTCCTAGGAGTGCCTACAGGTTTGTGTTCGGTTACGAAGTTAGAACTTGGACCCTGTGTTGAGTGTCGTTATTGAGCTGGTTCAGTTCCACTTTCCAACTTTTTTTCCTCATAAATATGCAGTCTCATAAGTTTTCTGGATATTAATTTAATAAACGCTAGTTCCTTAACTGCCACAGGAATTTGGAGGCGGGGAGACATGAAGAAGCAGAAAGGTAAATGTGCTGCTACTTGGTCAGGATATCACCTGCTCTGCTCTTGTGCCCTTCTTCCTGGCCACGCTGTCATTTGCTACCTTGGTGTCTGGTTTTCAGCTTTTCTTGTTACCAGCCCTGAGATTTGTGACATGCTCCAAAAACTGGCTCATCCGTTTACTCTGTCAGGCTGTACAGCAAGCGGTGTTTTTTTCCTCTAGGCACTTTACCTGTGAATTATTTAAAAGGGAGTTTTCATTCCAATGGATTATGCTTGTGTGAATGAAATAGTCCATGATAATCATCCTTATAATCTATTCTAATGAGAAAGATAAAGGTAAGTGGACAGAATGATGATATGTTGAAGAACTGAGCTCTAGTGGAGTAGCGATGAAGGAATCCTTCCTCTGACTCCTGTACAGAAAGCTTTTTCTGTTTTGCTTTTTAGAATTTATTTGTTTTGATTTACCTAGAATAAAGGACATGAAATACACCAGCTAGCACCAGGCCGGTCAGGTATTATGCTCACTCATCACGTTTAAGTGTTAATTAAAACTGTCCAACTTGATACTCCACAGGGGATAAGGTTTCCAGAAAGTGAGATACCCAAAATGGTTAGTTGCTGAAGCGTTGCACGTAGTTTCTAGGTGTTATTGCTTGCCTTTTTACAGTTTTGCTCCCTGCTGTCAGCACTCCGGCACTTGCCCTCTCTTTCTTCTGAAAGTCAAACAAGACACAGTTTGTGAATGTATTTCACAAGGGTTGATCTGAGAAACACAGTAACTCCTGTGCTCTGTTGTGGCAGGCAAGTGGGCTAGTGTATAAATTGCATGCAAATTCCTAACTGTTGTTTGAATTTCTTTCATAATGCTGAAACTCATTACACAACAGGGGAGATATAGGTTATGCTGCCTAGTGAACAGTATCATGCTTGTGATTAGTAATGGCTGGGGAAAAAAACAACCATTCCTATGCCTTAAATACATGCACGGGATCTAGAATTACCGGCCATCTTCAGAAGTGGATGTTGGTTTGGAGAACTGTTTGAAAAGAACTTTTTCAGTACAGTGAATAAAGAAAAAACATACTAATTTGGTCAAGGAAAGACTTCCTTGTGCCTTTGAAATCATGTCAGCTACTGCTCCCAACCTTTTTGCAATGCCTGTAGGAAAGCTATAAGGGCTTTTCAAACCAGCTTGAGAAGACAGCCCGAGAGCCAGTGGTCAAATCTCCTTTCACTGTAAAACCAGCTTATGTTTATGTGGTTAAATAACATGCTTTAGTTGGGAATTTTGGATTGCATCTCTGTCCTATATGTAAAATGAGTTGACGTGTAACTGGAATGTGACTGCTGCTTCTGATGGTGTTGCAGATGTGGAAGGCTACTGCAGGCCACACTATTTCCGTCAGTCAGGATGATGGAGCCGATGACTGGGAGACGGATCCTGATTTCGTGGTATGACTTTTGAATTTTATTAATTCAGCAGAAGCGTGTAGTGTAACACGTTAAAGAGTAATTCTTCAGGGTAGAGGCTGCGTCTCGGCAGAATAAACTGATAGGAGCATATTCCTGGAAGGAGGGAGGATTAGTGTTTTGTGCCTGTGAGCAGTTAACAAGACTGCTTTATCTTGGCTGAGTGCTGCAGGAAGTCTGTACTGAAGACAACTGCATCAAGAAGCAGTCGCTTCTCGGGGCTGAATGTGTGCTGCGTGCATTTCAGCAGTGGACACAGCAGAAGTGAAGGTGGTTACTGGCTGCATTTCTGACTCTTCTGATCTTGCTGACTGCTGAAGGCTTTTGCTGTGAACTCTGAAGTGCAGATAACTAGTAATGTCTTTTGGGTTTTTAACTCTATGTGTGTCCTTCACAGAATGATGTGAGTGAGAAAGAACAGCGCTGGGGGGCTAAAACTGTGCAAGGATCCGGCCATCAGGAGCACATCAAGTAAAGCAACTCTCTTTTAAGATTTATTAATATTCACAATCCCAGGCGGCTTAATCAACTCATGTTCTAGGTTACTTGTATCTTCATAATTAAAACAAGAGTCTGTAGAAGATTGAGGGTTTGGTGGGTTTTTTTTTGTGCCAGATTGCTGGTCTTTCAAATACATCAGTATCTTTAGAACTGTGGCACAGAGACTTAAATCTTTCTTTGTAACTGGAATGTTATTTTTCTTGCCTCTGTATATGGAAAGTTTCTTTGTTCTGTTTCCGTGCAAGAGCCAATACTGCCAGGGGAGAAGTTTCTGTTGGGTGATCTGAGCAGTCTGATACTTTAATGATACATTTGGTCCCTTAAGTTTTAGACTTTGTTTAGAAAACTGAGAGCAAACTCATTAAAAATTCTGGCGAAGTAACAAATTGAATCCATTGGCAGAAAAACAAATGAGTGCATTGGGGTTACAAGAGACAGAAATGATCCATCTTCTGAATATGAGAAGTGTCTTAGACTTAACTTCAAAGCAATTTTAGGAAATTTGTGATTGTGATGTTCATTTTGGTTTTGCCTGTGTATTTCTGGGGCATCAACCCTCATGGTATAAAGCTCAGCATAAATGCCATCAGTGTTGCAAAGGGAGACTGAACTGTGTGGATTACTTCAGTGCTCAGTTTTATTCCACCCTATTTGGAGTGCCATGGGGATGCCTACTGGCTGAATTATGCCTGAGGAAGCTTTGCACTCAGGTGTAAAGTGCTTGAAGGTACAGATTACTATCTTGGTTTGTCCTTCTGGTGTGTAGCCTGCACTACCATAAGTTCAATTCCAGCATATTGCAAGAGAACACTTGGGGAAGAGAAGGATGCGTGTCTCCTTGCATCCTTATTTTTCATTATAGTTGTGTCCAAAATGCTCAGTTAGAATTAGAGTCCCGTTACCATAGGGACTGTAAGATAAGAGATGATCCCTATTCTGAAAAGTTGCCATCTATTTAAGTAAAAAGTGTTGGAAAAAACTTAAATGCGGGCATGAGAAGAAAATGTGTTTGAGGCACATATAAATTCTGGGTAATGGATTGTTCAAATAGCAAAATACCCTTCCATGTTAGTCTTAAAACCAGCACTTTTCTTTTGGTGGTTTTTTTGTTTTATTTTTTTAAAGACAATGTTTTGCAGTGGAATAAATTCTGTTTCTCAGAATGTGGTGAAGTGCTTTGTGCACTGAAAAAATGGGAAGGGCTTGAATAATACAACTTGTCCAACTTTAAGGTGATATTTTTATCATATTTTTATTTTGCATCTTTTTGAAGTTATCTTCTGAAATTTTCTTGGTAAAACTTGCTGCTTAATTATCTGTCTTTTAAAGCATTCATCAGCTGAGAGAGAACGTATTCCAAGAACACCAGAATCTCAAAGAAAAGGAGCTTGAAACAGGACCAAAAGCTTCCCATGGCTATGGAGGGAAATTTGGCGTCGAACAAGATCGCATGGATAAAGTAAGTATGAATGCTTCCCTGGGATGATATCCAAAGCCTTGCATTGCCTGTGGCCAGAACAGCTATATATGTGAGTTAAGCTTGTTGAAGGTTTGGTGACATAGAAGCCCAGATCATGGCACAAGGTATATACAGTGGTGGCTCGTTTTGAGGGCAGAAGCATCACTCTTGCAGTGTTCTAGCAAGAACACTTGTAACCACTATTACCCAAACCTCTGAGGCCATCACGCTCTGTTCCCTCATTAAATCAAAATGCTTCTACAGAAAGAACTGAACTAAAGCACTTGAAGTATCAAGAACAATTATTTCAGGTGGAAGATTAGGAATCTGTGAATGGTGAGAAGTTCTGGGATGTGCAATGGCCTACCTGGTTTTGTTTGATGCTTGCTCTGTCTTTAGAGCAAGTCTACTTGCTTATGCCCCAGGTGGATTTCCCTGGAGTCAAGATTCAAGTTCCTAAAGGTATATTTCTAAATTAAGGAAGTACTTCATGTGCGAATAAATCTAGTTTTGGTTTTTTTCGATTTTATTTCAATGCTGTGCCAGCTCTTCTGTGCATACAGAGGTTGCCCAAGAATGAAGAAAAGGGTGTGCTGCTGCTTTTAAATTAAAGGACAACTCTCTTAAACAGTACTAAGCTGTGAACAGTGACAAGTAATCCAAGTATTTGAAAAGATCATTGTACTTCAGTCAGTTGGTAATGTTTTACATAATGACATGATGGCTTTTTAAGTTACACTCTATTAACAGAAGTAGAGTTAATTCCTAAGGTAATTCCATTAGCCATGTGACAATTAGGGTATCAACTTCTGGCTAATTCCTTTCATTTACTCTGTTAAAATAAGAGCCAAACTATTTCCTGAATGAGAATGATGTTATTTTCTTACTTTATTTACTTTCTGGGTTTCTAGTAATTTGACAGCCTTACATTTTTGCTAAATTCCTGTATTCCGGAGTAATTTGATGTATAATTCTCAGTGGGCCTTTGAAATAGGCTAACCTAACCTTTGAATCTGGGAAAGAAATTGCTGAGCAGATTCAACTGCTAGGCCTGTTCTGCAGCTGTGTAGCTCTCAGGTGTCAGCAGTTTATCCCTCACTTGTATCCATGGGGAAGAAAGAAAGAAACAAAAGCAAGTGCTGTTTCCTGTAGGCCAGAATTAATCATGAGGAAAAACAAGATGGTCATGTCCATCTGAGTGATACTGCTGGCAGGAGGCATTCAGAATTTCTTTTTTAAATAAAGTTTTCTTCCTTATAACTAATAGTTCTAAAACCTTATCCTTGAGTTCTCCCCTTCGTAGGATCTGTGGCTCTGTGCAGGTGTACTGGCATTAAGGCTTTACTCACCTGAGCTGAGCAATTGTTGCTGCAGCATTGGCGATGGTACAGGCTTTTGCTGCATTTAGGACAAAACCTTGATGCCGCCTTAAAATGAACATTTCTGTCATTCTGTATGCCAGAGCTCCTTACCTGATTTTAAACGTAGCAGAGTGTTGTGCTGAGGAATTATGAGGGATATTTAATCTGAAACACAGATTACCAAGAAAAATATTTTTCTAAACCTTTTCTAAAAGGGTTATGTTGTAATACTTGGTATTTAATGAAATGCAGAAAGTTCTGGTACCACATAAAGAAAACAATATGCTTAAACCTTACCTACCTCGATTGGCATAACAAAAGAGGGATCATGTAAAACCTAGGATTCTCAGAGCTCCATGCCTTCCATAAATGTAATGAGTAATGGGAAGAAGAAAGGGAGGTGGGAGCCTTTTCTGTCACATTTAACAGTTACTCCACTACAGAACACCTGCAAAACTGAGTAAGAATATGACTGCTTCAGTCAGGAAAAGAAAGGAGCTTTTCTATTGCTTTTAAGTTAAGGTGGTGTCCTGTTATCAACATCCTTGTTCTGTTACCTGCTTCAGCTGTTGTGTAGTGTAACATTTTGCTTTCCTACATGTGGGGGATGTTGGGGAAAAAATGGCAAATACTGTAAACACCAAGTTACATATGTTTTCTCGACACCTCATGTCCTCAAATTAATCCACCTTGGTCCAGCTGTCTGATACCAGTATGAGGTAAGCAGTTTCTCATTCCCCAGAGGCGGGAGCTCGGGGCAGCTGCTGGGAGGGTGCTGTGCTGCAGCCACAGATGCTGTCTGCCCAGTGTAGGGGACCAGCAGTGCTGCAGCTGCCAGGGTGGGTGCTGGGGTGTCGAGTCAGGTGAGATGCTTGTCAGAGGGTGCAGCCGCTCAGTGTGGACAAGGCTGCGTGCAGCAGGTTATAGGGTCTTATTTTTTCTGCCTCTGATAAGAACTGTATGTGTTTGAGCAACAGACACCAATTTTAAAAGTGGTAAATTGCAAGGTGCTCTGGCCAGCACTCAGTTTTGGAACTGGACATGAAAAAAACATTTTTTGGCTATGTTATGTAGCACCCCTCAAGGTGCTAGGCTCTAGCATGGATTCCAGGATCTAGAAGGGTATTCTAGCACTAGTGTAACACTAGCAAACTCTATCTGGGTGTATTTTCAGGTGTGTAATTGCATATCCTTGTGTCTTACCGGGAGCCAGTGATAGTGTGATGTAACTGTGGCTCAGCTTGCTGCGTTCAGCTCAAGTTCCAGGGACAGGCTCCAATGGGGCATTGCGGGGCTGGAATGCCTTTGGCATGGGAAGCTCTGCCTCAGTGTGGATGCACTGCTCCATGCTGTGATGCTGTTTTGCAAGTGAGGAGAAAGTATAGAGAGAAAATGCCCAATTCTGTTTTATGCAGAAGGTCAGGGTGTCTCCCTAAAAGAATATCAATGGACAACCTAGCTGTACTTGTATTTGGTTGCAATCTGATGTCAGCTAAAACAGGTCTATAGCTTTGTGCCTAAACACAAGGTTGTGTATTTTATCTGGAGCTAATCCTTATTTTATATCCTGCACGAACACTGTCACAATCCCATCTGTGTGTTTCTTGTTTTCATTCCTGTGGTTTTGAAGTAACAGAACGCAGAAGAGTTTTCGTAAAATACAGTCATTACTGTCAGACTCTTTCTTGGCACTTCCTTAGCCTAGACTGTATTGGTAGTATGGTGGCCATCTTGTAAAGACTTCTCGAGCGAGTAGCGACTTCCAAGGAAGCTAGTTTCAACAGGAAGAGTGGCAGTGATGCATGTGTGCAATGAAGCTTATTCTCGAGTTACTTGGTTGCAGTATGTTCTCTTACATACAGAAGTGTATAGAACTGCTGCCTGTTTCTGAGCTTTCCGATTTGTTTTAGTCAGCTGTTGGACATGAATATCAATCCAAGCTTTCTAAGCATTGCTCCCAAGTGGATTCGGTGAAAGGGTTTGGTGGCAAGTTTGGAGTACAAACCGATCGAGTTGACCAGGTAAGCAATTTCATCTCGTACTGCAGCTACTCAATGTAGTTGATTTTGTACGTAGAGCTGAAAAATTCCCGTGTCTTCATGTGCTGGTGTGGTCTGCTCTTTCTGCTGTATGTGAAGTTTAGCAGTAAACTAACACTGACTGTTGTGGAGAGAAGTTTCTGTTTAAAGCAAACCAGAAAAGAGTCCTAATGGGAAATTGTGATGAATGAAAACTGAAAAGAGATGCTAAAAATATGCCTTTTATCCAGGTTGTGTTCTTTGATCAGGATAAAATCAGTGTGAATGCTACAGAAGTAGGGATTTTGGGGATGGTTTGTTCTGTATCACAAAATGAGCTACTGGGCAGGATAGTTGACATCCTGTTCCAATACTGCTTAACAACCCCTGCATGAAAATATTGAATTCCTGAACCTGGCAAGACTAGAATATGTTGCTAGTACAGTTTGCTCTGGCAAGGGATGACAAAAACCCTTGCCATGAATACATGTACTAGATTACCATTTAAATAAATATGGCCTATAAGCAGGTATTTGTGCTCTCAATCAAGAAGTTCAGAGAAGCACAAAAAGACACAGGAACTTGCTGTTCTGTTTGTCCACTGAAGTTTATGCAGTTTTTCTACTAGTATCCAACTCTGTCACACATGCAGTTTTATTTCTCTTCCAGTCGGCTGTTGGGTTTGAGTATCAAGGGAAAACTGAGAAGCATGCCTCCCAGAAAGGTAAAGTAGTGAGGTGGTCGCCTCCGTAGGCGCACGTTTTTTATAAATTGTGGAGTAGATCTCTACTACTGTTTGTAAAAGACCTCATTTAGTGAGGTCTCCACATGATGTTCTTAATGAATCAAATGTTGAGGGGTTCGGGTGGAAGAGAAGATGAAAAAACGAACCTCAGAGCTATTTCATGAGTTGGTGAGGTTTTAAGACAGGGAAAAAGCATGCCATTGTGAGTTTGAATTTTCATTTAAAAGTGAGGTTCAGGGACATTTTAGAAAGACTGGGAGTTGTTCTTTGCTGTATTGCACCCTATTGGAAACAGGGAGTAGATTTAAGAGGAACCATTGTAAACTATAGAACTGTTGCCCATCTTATTGTTTGTGGTCAATATTAAACTTAATTTTGTGTGCTAAAGAGTAATATTGCAGTTCCAAAATAACTATTCCCCCCCTCAATTGCTAGGATGTGATGTTTCTATTAAAAGCTTCTTCGTTTCATTTTTATTGTACTTTACTTCCAATGCAGATTACTCAAGTGGTTTTGGTGGAAAATACGGAGTACAGGCTGACAGGGTGGACAAGAGTGCAGTGGGATTTGATTACCAGGGTAAAACTGAGAAACACGAGTCACAGAAGGGTGAGTAGGCACATGTGTTGGTGGGTTCATACTCTGATACAGTAAGCATTCATGATAGACAGTGTTGTAAAATGCTACTTTTTTACATCTGGTGCACTCTTAACCTGCTGAAATTTAACACTGAATAAAATATAAGTTGCAGAAAACTTATGTGATGTGATGATACAACTGCCATTACTTTGAAGCAGGACACACAGATTTGTCTGGAGGCTTTTTGCAGCTGATGAGAAGCTGTAGATTAAAATAGTGAGAGGGTAAGCATTTAAGAGTAGCATTTCTAAAAGAATTAGCTGTTTGTAATTAAACATTTTTCAGACTTAGTACTGTTTAGAGTTGATATTCTGTTGCTTATCAGGGATTCCAGGCATATCTGATCAAAGGTTGAGCATTTTATTGAAAAATTTGATTATTTTGCTATCTGTTTTCTGTTTATCTCAAAGAAATGTTTGTGCTTTAGAAACACTAAAGAGAAGAAGGGGGTGTTTGTGTGAAAGCATCGAGGCTGTTGCTGACATAGTTTTTGAAGTTCACTTAGCTATAAGTGTCTGAAGTTATGAAGGAGTCAGGTAGTAGCGTTGCTGATATTGCCCAGCAGTTGAACTACATGGGATGTTATTTTATTTTCCATCCTGAGAGAATGTGTTCTGAAGAATTTATAATTTCAATGTCCGTAATCAAAATTAACCGTGGATGTCAGCACTTCTTTCAATGTGTAATGTAATGTAACATAGCAGCTCTGATTGTCACAATTTTCCAAGGTATTTTTTAACTGAGTACTCTCAAAATTATTCACTCTTATCTCTAGATTATTCCAAGGGCTTTGGTGGTAAATACGGTGTTGACAAGGACAAAGTGGACAAAAGTGCTGTTGGCTTTGAATATCAAGGCAAAACGGAAAAACATGAATCACAAAAAGGTTTTTATTATCTTATTTAAAAATACTGGTTCAAATCTATCAGCCTTTTAAACCTGGGAATTTGTGTGTGTGTGGTAAATGTGTGTTTGCCCTTTGTGTATGCGGATTTCTGTTTCCCTTAAATGAAAAGAAAGGCATTGTAAATGGTTTCTGAGTTTCACAGTCTGATTTCCAAGTATGGATGTTATTGAACTAAATGTGTAAGTGCATGGATCTTGGGGTAAGGGAGGTGGGGAAAGTGAAAGCTAGTATCATTAGTGACAGGGCAGCTTATCCCGTAACATGTTAATGTGGGCTTTTTTAAATTCTTACTAAATACTGTTTACAGTAATAAACTGCAATAATGTTTTCTGAAACTTCATGCACACAGATTATGTGAAGGGTTTTGGAGGCAAGTTTGGAGTGCAGACAGACAGACAAGACAAATGTGCACTTGGCTGGGATCACCAGGAGAAAGTGCAGCTGCACGAATCCCAGAAAGGTACATCAGTTCACCATTCTTTGCCAGTCTTTCTGACTTCCTTTGTTTTGATTTTTCTCTTCCCTGTGTGAATTCTTCTCCCTGGCTGTTGTTGGCCACAGCCTTGTGGTAGCTGATAGGAGTCTCCGTTTTCTGTGGTTTAATGGTTGCTGTGTGTTGGTTGTACTGGTGTCTGCAAAGCAGGTTTATAACACATCTGCTACTGAGTCCCTGAAAATTCAGACTTATCACAGGATCACTAAGGTTGGAAAAGACCGATAAGCTCATCCAGTCCAACACTACCATACCCACTAGACCATGTCCTTGTCACTTAGTGATGAGTTCTCACTGGAGAATCTTTGAGTCTGCAGGTAGCCTGGATTTTTTTTTTCCTTTTTCAGTTCAGTTGGGCAAACCACAAGTAAGCAGTTTCTTTGTACTTTCCACAAATAATCTCCCTTCTCTGGTTTCTGATATGTATATCACTGTTTTCATGCAGGGGAAATGTACTATCTACTGCTGTCCTTTCTTGTTGCCTGTGAGGTACCTATTTCTGTGAAATACTGGTTGCAAAATAACAGTTGTTCCCCAGCCCTCTGCCTGTCACCACTCTTAACTTTAATTTTCTAAAAAAAATAATTTATTTCTTGGTCCTCAAAATATTGTTCTATTGGATGCTCCAGTAGATGTGTTGTGACAGGTTTAGTGGAAGCCCATTTTTATTTTTGTGCCTCCTTTTATACAGAGTATTAAAATGGCTGTTCTAAGGCATCAGTAGGGAATAGGCATAGCTCCTAGCTGAGAGCTTTTTTTTTCCCCAGGCTCTGTGGCAGAAGGAATATTCCTTCTTCCTTTACACAGTGCTGTGCAGGAACATCTGGAGTATAGTCTCTGTGGACCCTATCTTAACACCTCTTTAAAAGTTGGATCCCTAGTGTATAGGCATTAACTGTGCTGATGAAGGAAGCTCACTGTATTCTCTCCTATCCTTTTCTATGTTGTTTTGGTGAACATACAATGTGTGTGTTTGTGTTCATAATGTTGATCAAATGCAAGTGCATATGCAGTATGTATGAAAAATGTTGAGAAGTTCCTTATGTGACTTTGGAATGGTGTTCTTAAGTCTGGTGACTTGTGTTGACCTCTTCCTAATCTCACGTGGAAACTTCTTTTGAATTTACTCTTACAAAAGTAATATTCTAAGATTTTATTTCTTTTTTACCATCCAAAATGGTTGGTAACTGAAAACATTGCAAATGTTACTGTGAGTGTCTCTGACTAAACTTCTTTATCTTCCTCTCTTCATTTTAATTTATTACATGTGGCTTTTTCAGACTATAAGAGTGGTTTCGGAGGGAAATTTGGTGTACAGAGAGAAAGGCAGGACCCATCCGCTGTGGGGTTTGATTACAAGGAGAAACTAGCCAAGCATGAATCTCAACAAGGCACCGTTTTCACTTGTTACTTTCTTAACAGTGCAGCCACTTCTCACACAGTCCTAAATAGTTGTCTGAGTAAATCGATGCTGATAATGTACAGACACGTTCTTGCGCTTCTATTCCTACTTGATCTAGCAATGTTCTTCCATTTTATTCTTAAAATGTTATATAAGGCAAGCCTGTATTCAGAAAGCAGATATCCAATGTTTGGTTAGCAGCTCTACAACATTATGCATTTAGTTAGTAGCTATACATACGGTGTGATAATAGCAACATTATTATTAGCATGGTGTTAATGACATCGTGCTTTGTCAGGTTTAGCGTCTAAATGTCAAGTTTTGCCTGGATAAATTGGTGGAGAAATATTCAGATAAGCACCATGCATGTAACCATTCATAAGCAATGGGTGATGGCAAGATCATTTTAAAATTATTGTAGTCTTCAGAACACAAAGTAGGGAATATTTGTGGTTCTTGGATGAGCAAATACTGTTATAATGCTCTCTTTATTCATTGTGAAATAGTTGGGGTACAAACCATGAATTCCTGGTTTTCCGTTATCTTAAAGTGAGAAGTCTGGATCAGGAAAATGTAAGTGTAGTATATTTATTCTGGCTGAAAATACATACAAAGCTGAAGAAAATGAGGTTGTTCATTCTGACAATCAATATTTTTTTCTGTGCTACAGTGACACAAATTCAAACTTTTAGAGCATCATATCTCCCTTAGCAGGGCCCAGGTACAAACATTACAATAGCCAGTTAGGGGACCCAAGTGATTCTGGGGCAGGAGGAGGAGTAATTGTATTGTAGGGAGCTATAGGAAAGCTTGTCCATCTACAGACTCTAAGGGCATGTTCCTACAGCTCACTGCCACCAGAAAGAGGTGTGTTTTTCAGACGCTTCTGCCGCTTCTGTTCCGCTGGCTCTGATGCTCAGATGTTTCTCTGAGTACAAATCGGTAGAAAGAGCAGAAAGGTACTCCTGTTAGGGTTTGTTTGTTTGTTTTTCTTCTTAATGCCACTAGTGAGTTACCGGTTTTGAGTATAACAAGTGCTAGAGTCAGCATCAGATGGGAGAAAGCGTGCAGCTCAGGGATGGTACAGAATAGCATGGCTACCCTGTTTCTGTGGTGGTGAGTTGTTGCAGGCTTGTGCTGTCTTGTGAAATTGCCCCTTTCCACGTGTAGAGCAGGAGTTATTACCAATTACTTTAACGTTCATCTGTTTGAGTATCGTGACCAAATCTACTGGAATGAGAAATCTGCTATATTTTCCTGACATTCATAGAATTTGCAAAGTTAAAGAGAAAAAACTACCTCTGTGGTCACTGAAGACTGAATATCACTCCTTTGTGCAAAGCAAAATGGCTTAGGTTATATGATTACTGCAGAGGGCTAAGAATTGGTGCTGTGAAAGGCTGTGTTACAGAAGTGATGCATTAGAAGGGCTAATCCCTTATTCCTTGCTTGATACCTTATCAATCCTCGGCTTAATATTTACTTAAAGAATGCATGTGGCCCACAATCTCTCATCTGCTGGTGTATCTGAAGGCTCTTGCAGCTGTGTATCCTTTCTGCATCAAAAACCAAATTGCATTTTCTTTGGTGGCTGTCACTGTATCTGCATGCAGCTGAAATGGCGATTTGCATTTGAAATGGCTATTTGCATTTGGCAGAAAGAGGGGAGGGACAACAAGCTCTATTCTAACCTTTTTATCCTCCTTTTAGATTATACGAAAGGATTTGGTGGGAAGTATGGTGTACAGAAAGATCGGATGGATAAGGTAAGTTGCTTAAAAGACCCGTGTCTTAAACAGTCTGTAGGGATACAAAATAGCCTGGTTAGATCTGTAGTGTTCACCTCTTCATTTCTGGATACTTCTCCAGTCTAACAGAAGAGTTGTGTGCTTTTCTGAAGCTTTAGAAAGCAGGTTTATACACACAGAGCTGATGCCAGTTTATACACAAATACACGTCTGTATGTGTGTGTAGTTTATGTGTAAGTAGGGAAAACTGAAGCATAGAAATGAAAGAATAGCAAAATTTGTATGAAAGAACGAGAAAATCCATTAATTGCGCAGTCAGTTGTGCCTTCTAACAACTAGCTAATGCCTTGTATCTCGAGGATGTGATTTTAGTGGACTCCTTAAAATAGGTGTCTGATATCTACCAACTTTGCCCACTTTGATTATCAGGAAACTTCTCTCTAGGAGAACTTGTGTTACTGTTCTATAACTGTGAAAGATAGAGAAGCTGATAAGCCCTTTCTACCTCTCCGTTTTTAAATTTAGAAAGCTAGAACCTGAAAAAGTCCTCACTGAGATGTATCTACTGAATAAATTTCCTCTCAGCTTTACATAGGACATTTAAAGCTGAGAAATTAGCGAAGTTTGAAAGTCTGCAGGATTTTTTCACTTGTGGCTTCAGGACTAAAAAAAAGCCTTTTGTTTTGAATACTGTTCTCAAAATACTTCCTCTGTTGTAACAATATCTGCTCCTTTAAGGGAACTGGATACTTTCACCTCGGTAGAAAACCTGTGTAATGTGGATTAGAACAGCATCAGCTACGCAATAGATGTTTTGGACATTGCCTTGGTTTTAGTTCTGACGAGTCATCTGTTCAAAAAACACTTTTTTAATAGCATTTTACGGTGTTTAAACCTATCCCTGAAGATTAATTCTTACACAGTTTGACTTACATAAATAATGATTCCATTGGTCAAGTTTTGATTCTTTCTGATTTTGTTTTGGTGTTCTGAAAAACAAAACTATAGTGGCCATATCACAATAAAATGGCACACATTAAAGCTGTCTGAATGTCTTAATGAATTTTTTTAAATGTCCTCTTTTTCTCCTTGTTGATAGAATGCAGCAACTTTTGAAGATATTGAGAAACCATCATCAACTTATCAGAAGACCAAGCCAATCGAAGCTGGTAAGGCATTGGCCCCAGTTTCTTTCTTTGGGGGTGATGATGTTCAAAGAATCATCTAGAGGGAACTACTGTATTTGCAGGTCTCCAGCACCATGAATGACTCTCACTCCCTTTAGAGGTGGTTTTGATTTGTTGGGTTGTTGTTTTGTTCTTGTTTTTTTCCTTGAGGGTCTCAGAGCTGAGGAAGAAAGAATACAAAGCATTAGAGTGGAGAATAGACTGAGTAGGGAAGCAAAGTGGTGGAGACTGTACCATGAAGGAGATGAGGGAAAAATGTTGCAGAGGTTTTTATATAAGAGAAATGTGGTGTGCGGGAGTTTTGGACTTGGAAGGGGAGAGGAAGAAAGAGGGATAGAAAGACTTTCCTGAATGGGCTGTGAGCTCAGAGAGTAGAAAAGCAAAACCTGTTCAATCCTAGCAGAAATTTGTACCAAAAGCTCATTCCAGGATACCTTTATGCAGAACTCTAAACAACACCACTTTAATTTTTGTAAATGTTACAGTTTCTAATAAAACAAGCAGCATCCGAGCTAACTTTGAAAACCTAGCCAAGGAAAAAGAGCAGGAAGACCGAAGGAAGGCAGAAGCTGAGAGAGCACAAAGAATGGCCAGGGAGAAACAAGAGCAGGAGGAGGCTCGAAGGAAACTGGAGGTCAGTAAGATTCAAATCCCGTTTGAACAGCGTCTCTAGTCCTTCTTTCCAGCTTTAAAGCTCTTTGTGTGTTTGCCTGTGTTTGTACATGGGCTTTAGCTGCTTCCAGCTGCAGCCATCTATCAACATTAGACTGGGTGATAGGGTAACGCTTAATAGTACTTTTTTTTTTTTTAAATATATGTAGCCTATCCCAAAATACGCATGTTAGTCTTGAGCACTACTCTCTGTAGTCTGACCTTTTCCTACTGTACTTCTGCCTTTTGGTAATACCAGATTCCCTTGGCCACGGCATAGCTCATAAGGAGGGAGATGTGGTCCCTGAGGGCCCTATATGATGTTTAATACCATGGTGATAGTTGGCAACACTGGTTTTGCGGAATCAGTATTGTGGAAGATAAAGGTTGTATCACCCGTTGGTATAGCACATGGCCATGAGATTAGGGGAAATATTCTTAAAATTGTTAATTGAATCTTAGTTTGGGAATTAAAATAGTGTAGCATTGGCATGGTTAAAAGCTTTGTGATTTTTTTTTTTTGTTACTCATAAGCAAAATAATTCCAGGAAATGTTTAGTTGGAAACTGCATCTTCTCTACCCTATAGAATTTTCATATTTGCTGAAACTCTGCTCCTGAGATGGATGAGTACGTTAATAGTAACTTGTTCTTTGTGTCTTGTTCATTTGCTTCATTACACAATGCCTGAGATGCCTTATCGGTAATCCTGAGGGCCTGCTGTCTGCAGCTCTGGAACCGTTCATGCAAGCTGCTGTGGCAGTATTTGTCCAGAGCCTCTGTTGCAGTTTCTCTTGTGGTCCCATGCTATTACTCTGAATTCACGGCCTCATACTCATAAACCCCGATGATATGGCAGGGAGTGGGAAGCAGTTGATGCTGATTTAAGAATAGTCCCTCTTTTCCCCTTCTCCTTCACTTCTTGTTTTACAGGTGTTAGTTTATATTAGAGAAGACTAAACACAGGACTTAAAAAGATAGTAATGTTTTAAATTCGGAGTGAATGTTGCTTAGCCATATATGTGCACTGAAACTCAACAGCCAGCCGGTAAGCAACACTGGTGCCAGAATATCATGCTCCAACTAGTGCTAATAATAGGGATGTTGAGTGGGTCCTGATGAAAAGTGTATAGTACTCAAGGAGATGCACAGGAAAAACTGTCATCCTCCTCATCATTGCCACTTGCTATGCCAAAGAGACCCTCCCTCAGGAGAATTCTTGTCTGGGACCCACCCTCATCACTGCTTTTCCTGGCTGGCTATGCGAGAGGTTTCCTATTTCCTTCTTCTTTCTCCTCTTTTGTTTTTATTTTCTGCCAAAAGTGTCTTTCTTTGTTGGAGCCAGTCTATGCCACCAGCTGCAGACCCCACTGATAAATCTTGCGTATGAACTTGTCTCAACATCTGAAATCCAGGAGCTACTGTCAGATGGTTTCTCAGATCTGTTAAGTCCTTTGCCTAACAACAAATGGAGCATGCCCAATGACTGGTTTCTCAAATGTAGTGGATACTTCCCTGGAGTGGGGTACTGCTACAGTATGCCAGGGTGTGGCATTTGTCCCATTCCATCAGTATAGTCTAATTCATCACAAATTTAGACTTGATGTAATAATTTGGTTTACAAGTACAAAAAACTAAATGTATCGTAGGCTTACAGTAAAGTAGCACGGATCTTCCTAAACTAAGAAAAACACACTGCAGCGAAACTGAACGTTACTTCACATTAAGTAAGCTAGCCTAAGCCAGCATGGCTGCTGATGGCTGTATTCTTGAGCCACCTTATTCCTTATGCCAGCAGAGCATCTGTATAGCCACACAAAAGTGGACAATTAACCCAAATAAATAAAACCTGTAGTTGACCCGAATGAGTTCCCTGCTGGGTTCAGCTCTGCTGTTTGCAGGTGTGCAGGCTGGCACTGCTTCTGAAACAGCTCTGTAGTTCTGCTGTGCTGAAGCTGCATGGCTCATGTATCTTATGTGTAGTTTGACTTCTGGGAAGTGCTAACTTCCTTTTGAGTTGTGTTTGAAATTTGGGAAAATCTCATTTTATGGGATAAATCAAAGTCTCCCATCTAAAGTGGTTGCTGCTCACCTCACCACATGGTCACTGCATACATGTACCACAAGATGAATGGGGGTTCATCTTTGTATCAGTGATTTCTTCTAATGCTGCCTTTCATCCTTGTGGATTTTGTGGACTTTTAATACCTTCCCTCAAACACTATTTGGGTTGCTTTACTGTCCTAGAGAAAAACATGTTACACCTTTAACACAGCATCTGCTACTCTCTTAAGCCTGGGGCAGGAGGAGGTAAAGAGCTGAAGGTGAGAATTCAGTATTTTCTATTTGATAAAGTCAGCGAGCCTGCTGTAGGGTGCCACTCAATGTTAGACAACACTGTGCTGCTCTCTGTCATTCTCAGCATCAGCACCAGCCTCCAGCGCTAAGCCACACAGAAAAGTTGAACGTTGCCTTGAGGAGAGTCGCTTGGTTCCCCTCTCCTCAGAGTGCTAAAGTTGAAATGCATCCAGTCTACAGTGGTTCTGGGAGCTCTTCAGATGAGAAAAGTTGAATGCCTCAGCGCTTGGTCACTCAGAGCCACAGCAAAATGATATCCACCACACGTGTCACCATCTTCTGGTGTAGCTGCTCAGCTGGTAGCCCCATAGCTCCTCCAGGTATTGTCAGGCTGCTCTGCTCCTGAACTACTGCCTGCTGTAACCAGCACATTTCAGTGTGTTTAAGCTTATGCATCGCCAGTATCTGGGTCTAGCATCTAGATGTTTTCCTAAGGATAAGGAGTAAAAAATCACTCCTCCTTCTCCCAGTCCTTGTCCTTGCCAGCAACACTGCAGCTCTAATCAAACAGCTGTAGTCCCTCCACTCTGGGGTCTATTCCATGGGGTGATGAAGAATGGGAATGAATACTCTTTTTGGACACAACCTGGAGACAACGTTGGGCTGTACTTTGCTGTCGAAAGTGCAGCTTCACTCTTCTTTCATGAGATCTTCCTTTTCTTGGCACTTGTTTTCCTCTGCCAGCATATTGGATTTGTGTAGCGTCAGGATTTGTGACTTTGAGCAAGCAGCATTGCTCTCTTTGCAGGTTTTAATTTAGTAGATACTTTTACATTTCTCCATATAAGGAAGAACCAGGATATAGGTTGATGGATATCACAAGTGTTACACTGTTAATAAAGCCATTCTGCACCCAGGTAATCACTTTGAACACCCCTTGCTTCCAGTTACTGCTGAGAATTGGTAAGAAGTCTCAGTCCCAGAGGAAAATGGACTTTCTCAGCATTTGTCCTCCTCTTTCCCTTTTTTTTTTTTCTGCCCCCCTCTGAGGTATGTATATTCACCTGGCAGTAACTCCATTCCATCTTCACTACTTCTGCTTTGGTCTCAGACAAGCTGTCTGGTGGTTTTAGGACTTCTCAGCCTGTCTGAAGCTTCTTAGGACGGTTTCAAGATGCTGGTGGTACTTGCTAGACAGTACTACTCAACTAAAAACTGTTATGTCCTTACTTTGATTTGGTTGTTTCTAGGGGATTCTACAAAAGGCCTGTAAAACAGTGCAGTCTGTCCTTGAATGCCTTGGGTCTTACAGTGAATGATCTGAAGTAAAAAAATCAACTCGTTATCAGAGCGCAATTACCCACTCTCAGATAGTAAGAGTTTCTTTGTTGCAGGATCCCAGGATACTGTATCCTTTACTCAGTGCTTCACCTCTTGGGCAACTACCTCATGAAAGTATCTCTCTCTAGGTCCTTTGATAGCTCATACTGATCTTTTCTGTGCTTTATGTATGTTTTTTTGCTCTGCACCTTTGTGACAAGCAGGTTGATGTTCCTTGAGATGCAAGGAGGTACTTCATATGGTGGCAGCTGTGTCTCCAGGGGCATCCCCTTTATGTTCCCGCTGTCTGGACAAGTAGTGATATCAGTATATTCTAAAATAGAATGTGATTTCATCGCGCCGCAGTTGCATTTTCACAAGGAACAGCAGCTATATGCCAGTGATCTGGAGATCTGTTCCATTTGGAGGATGGAGCTTTCCTACTTTGCTCATGAGTGATGACAATGAATGTGGTTTAGGAGAGATCCTGTGTGCCTGTGAGACAGCAGTTGGCCTAAGCGATAGGAGTGGGGAGAACAGGACTCTGAAGTTCACTCATGTCAGTCCATCAGCTCTGATAGATGAGCTGTCTTGCAGTCCTCAGCAAGAAGCGGGCAGTTTGTTCTGGTGGCCTGTTTTGCTAATTGACGGGGTTGGCAGAACTAACACAGACACCAAGTTAAAGTTGAAACGAGAAACTTATTTACTAGAGTCTAAACCAGCAGACAGCATAAGCAAGGTAATGCATCTGTCGTTACTACATAAAGTTACTAACAGTGATTAAGAAAGATCCATCACCAATTGCCCTAATGCTTTCCCATCATCCAGACCCGCACATCAGCTGGGGAGCCCCGGTCACAGCGAGGATTTGGAGAGCCTGTCCCAGCAATTGGGAAATCCTACGCAGTGCGTCCACTCGTAGGTGAGGCTCCAAAGTCGCTGCGAGAGGGTCCAGCTTTTATACAGTTGAATAAACAATCTTTGAGACTCCATGTGCGGAGACATCTGACGTTCCCCCTGCCCCTTCCATTGGATTCCACCTGAGGCCTGGCCAGGGTGGAATCCAAAAGGGGCATTTGTATCTGTTTGGCTCAGACAAAGCTGGACATCTGGCTGTATGGCCTTGGTAGGCTGTCTCTAAATAGGTGTTTCATCCTTCTAATGATTATATTTTATCTAAGCTTCATCCTCTGCTAACGAGCACACATATTCCACCAGTGATCAGCGGGTACTCCCACAGTCACTTCCCATACTGGTATGATGCTGGTCGGGAGATTTACTCAGAAGTCAATTTTGGTTCGAGGCCTATGATTCAGGCCTGTAATCCAGGCCTTTTTATATCATGGCCATGTGAATTTTTTGAAAGGTTGCACAGCTGACACAGCAAGTATTGATACCTCTTTTTCAGAGGTTTGTGTCTAGGCCTGCTCTCGGGTACAACGCTAAGGTTGGCCAAGTGGACTGCTGCTAAGTGCTGTGCTTAGAGTAAGGCAGGACATCATCCTGTTGGCTCTCATTGTCCCAGTGTGGTGTGGTCACTGTGGTACTGGACTGCCTTTGTCTTTCAGTGACTTCTTCAGTTCTCTCTGACCTTTGTAATGGTTTGTCTGTCTCAGTCATGGTGGGACCTCTCTTGAAACAATCCATGTCATACTAGAGATGTTGCATGCCTCTCTGCTGGACTATTCCTATTCCAATCCAGTTGGAGCAATTTGTCTTTAACTGGTGGGGAGGAGATGACGGATCATATGGATCTTGCCAAAGTAGTCAGGCTTTCTGCTTAGTGTTCCCTTCCATTGCATGGATTT
This sequence comes from Rhynochetos jubatus, assembly GCA_027574665.1. Classification (NCBI taxonomy): domain Eukaryota; kingdom Metazoa; phylum Chordata; class Aves; order Eurypygiformes; family Rhynochetidae; genus Rhynochetos; species Rhynochetos jubatus. Next base: position 19,468,592 of record CM050663.1, read on the forward strand.
GTAGTCTGGGCTGAGCAGGGGAAGTTCAGCTTCTCCATTAGCTCTCCTGCCATTCAGTGTGGGTGATCATATGCTCATAAGACCTGTGGATGGAGGGTGCTGAATTTAGGCTTTTGTTAGCCATTTCAGCTTTTCATTGAGGTTTCCTCCTGCTGAGGAAACAGCTCTCCAGAAGGGTTTAACTGCAGTAACACCAGTTCTCATGAGTCATTGAACTGTTAGGTCTTTTTCCTTTCTGTCTCGAAACTGACTTTCTTTACTGTTATTTTTGCTGTAAGTGTGAGTTAAATTCAAACCGTTAATGCTTGATTTTTCTTGTGCTTCATCAGAGATTCTGTTGCCTGGACACATTTGAATTTTTGTTTTTTATCCAAAGCTGGTATTTAAATTTCACCGTAACTAGATGATTAATGTTCCTCCAGACTGAACGTCTCCATGGTTAATTGTGTGATTCTGCAGACACTGAGGGATGAGGTTAAGGGGAAACTGAAATGGCATGGGCTGCACTGCCTCTTTATCCTATCTGAGCATGAAAAGGAGAGGGATGTAAGCACACCATCCGCAGATTCTGCAGAGGGTGGGGACGGACTTTCGCTTAAGTGAACTTCTTTGCACCGACGTAAAGTTCTCTCACTTCAAAGAAAGTATGTGGGCCTACGTACTCCCACAATGGGAATGTACATATGGACTGCATTCCTTCACGAACCCTGTTTATTGGTAATCCTTTTTCTGTTTTGCTTTTCACATAGTCAAATGGTGTTCAGGGAGCTCTTCTTTAACTGCTGGTTTGAATTGTTCGGTGCCTCATGACTTAGCTAGCCTCTGCTAGCTTAGAGAACAAGGCGGGATGCTTTCTCACATGGAGCATTTCAGTGTGGAAGAAACCCAGCTTGTGGGGGGACCGTGCAATTTGAATGTAGTATGGCAATTATGCTGTGACTATCCTAAACTCTGGATTGCAGAAACCCATTTCCTAGAACAAGCTATTCAAACTGTTGCTATGTTTGACATTGTTAATGGGTTGATACTACTTAATTTGTCCACAAACTTAGATTTGACTTCTAATGAACACTTGGCTGGTGCTTTTTTTTTTTTTATCTGTAGCACAGGAGTTAGAAGTGGGGGAGGACTGTTTGCATCAGGGCATATTTTTTCCAGAAAGCACAGCACTAAGCTTTGAATTGTCTTCAAAGCTGGTTCTGTTCTCAAGACACACTTTTCTTTCTTTGCTAGATGTCTTTTTTTCTGAGCTGTGACAAACAAAGGAAAGGAAGAATTTGGGGTAATAGAGTCCTGTCACTTCATCTCTAGACTACAGTTTCTCCTGAGGATCCTTTGGGGAGTTACAGCTTGATGGACCTAAGCAACTGCAGTGCACAGTCTCCCATAACAAGTATTCTCTCTCCTTTTTTACGATAAAGAAGAAGGTTTGGCCTTAGATCCACAGTTTTCTTTTTTCCTTATGACAAAATGAACAGCTGCCTTACAAGCAATGTAGCATTTCTTCCACTATGGTATCCTGGATTCCTAATGAATGGCTTTCTAATGAGGATTGTGGATTTGCCCTCTGATTCACAGGTGGGGTAGCACAGTGTGAAGTGCTTGAGTGCCAGAGCCCTTGATTCAGTTCTGCCTTTTTGTGTTGAAGAAAACAATAGCAATACTGCTTTTATTTCTGCCACATATAACTCTTCTGAACGTTTTAATCCCCTTATTGTCAGTATATAGGACTTAAATTTGTCAAAACTATTCAGTCTTTTGCCTTGGCAGGTGTTTTGCAGACCTGCAAGAGCTTGCAGTATCATTTCTCATCAGAGATATTATATCAGTTGTATAATTAGAACATGCAGACTTCAGGTTCTCTAAACTTATGCAAAAATGGGACATGAGGTCCAGCCAGCTAACGAACAGAATGAGTATATTGAACGCAGAAACCCTGCAAGCTCCTATGGAAATGTGCCAAAGAACATTATGTGCTCTGTTTTTAAACACATGTATGGATACATAGTGTATTGGTTGTGTTTCTTCACTTTTTTCACTTGTGCTTTGCTCTGTTTCTGTGGCTTTACAGCCAGTCTAAACCTTCAGGCAAGTCTAACGATGCAGCCAGTCCAGTCCTCTTCTGCTCCTCACTCACATCTGTTTATTGCAGAATATGCTGTCTGTCTTTTGGATGGTTGTTTCTTGTTCAGTGTCATGACATCAGTGATTCAACTGCACTCAAGTTTTTTTTTTTTTTCTATTCAATTTAGGAACAAGCTAAAACCAAAAAACAAACTCCATCCCCATCTCCTACCACGCAGCCAGCTGAGCAGAAGGCACCCTCAAGCCCAGTCTATGAGGTCTGCTATAATCACTTTCAGTACCTGCTTTTTGATCTTAAGCGTAGGAACCTTTTTACAAAACCCTGGCAAACCTCACCTGTTTTTCTGCAGGATGCCGTTTCCTGTGAAGCAGAATCTGCCTACAAGAATTCCAGTGTAACATACTCAGCTGCGCAGGAGCCAGAGTCCAGTTACAAAGCTGCAGAGCTGGACTACCAAGAAGCAGCGAGCCAGCGAGAGGCAGAATATGAACCAGAGACTGTCTACGAAGTGGCAGGGGCAGGAGACCGTTACCAAGCAGGTACAGTGTTTGTTTCTAATATGAAGCCCTTTAAGATAAAGATTATTTCCTTTGGTGTCGACTTAATGAATGGTTGTGCTGATAGCACACTGTCCTGGTCTAAAGTCTTGGTCTAAAGGCTTTTGAGATCCTCCACCAACAAACTTTAATTAGGTAATTAAGATATGGCTAGTGCAAGGCTGAAATTACTTAACTTTTGTGAGATGATATTGGAATAATTACAGTGCTTTCTAGAGTGACAGTTAAAGAAATGTAGGGATAACTATTTCTATCCTGTGTAATGCACCTTGACTTGAGAAGAAGGCACAGCTAGGGAGCTTTAAGTGTGTGTTGTAGTGCTGACCTACTAAGCAAAACATTCTGTGCTTCTTGGACTCTGAAATCGCTGTGCTGTGTTCTGTGCCTGTGGAGTAAGAATGCACAAAAGTCATGAAACTGAAAGAATACAGTTCTTCTAGAATTCCTATTTTGCTCATCGCTTCTGGTTACTAAAAGAGGAGTGAAAATGAACGAGCTTGCTCTGGTACAAAAACCTGGAAATTTGAAACAGGCCCATTCCTCGTGGCCAAACATGCATCTTTAACAAGGTGTTGAATAGTCTCTTACACACTGATCTTGGGCTCAGTTGTTCTTTCACGTTGCACAAAAGCGTTAAGGCTGGTTGTTTGTATTTTATACTGTATTAAATGGCTACCTGTGAATGGTTCCTTTCAGGCTTTAATTGTGTGTGCTGTAGGGAAGAAGTCCATTTCAGAAGGTATGCCAGCACTGCTAAAAACTTGCATTGTTAGTTCCTTGCTTCCTGTGTGGGTTAGCAGTAGAGCTAAAGGAGGAGCACACAGGAAAGAACTCGGGGTGATAGGTAGTGTGCTTCATGCTTTTATTTGTTTATTCTCTCTTTCTTTAGAAGAAAATACTTATGATGAATATGAAAATGAACTTGGAATTACAGCCATAGCCCTTTATGATTATCAAGCTGGTAAGCATAGCTCATTTTTAACCCTGTCTTTTAAAGCTCTGCACAGATAAATCTGTATTTTTCCTTGGTAGTCTCTCGTGGTAATGTGAAATGAAGATATGAAGACATAGCAATGTAGTGATTTAGCAGTAGCATTGAGACACTTCTGAAAACTACTAGCCACTGTTTCTGGAAATGGGAGTTTTCAAAATCCCTTTTAACCAAATGTTAACGCTCCTGTGAAACCCGTGGCATACACAGCTGTTTAAACTCTTGACTGGTTAATTCTGAGGAGACATCAAGAAAGTAAAGGGGTTCTCAGTGTGTCGATAGCAATTGTTCTTTAAGTTAGGAATGCACCCAAAATGCAGTAGGTAAGAACCAACTACCTCATCACCCCAGGGGCTGAGGAACTGTCCGTCTTTACAGACTGTCATTACCCGCTGCCCTGTTTCAAAGGCGCTCAGGGGAGAGAGGAAGGAGAGGTGCGTCTGTTATTTTTCGCAATGGTGGGCTGATAGGTGAGGTTGTAGTGTGGACTGCTCCTGTGTGAATACTGACCCTCTGAAACTCTCTCTAGCCGGTGACGACGAGATTTCCTTTGACCCAGATGACATCATCACAAACATAGAAATGATCGATGACGGCTGGTGGAGGGGTGTCTGCAAAGGCCGATACGGGTTGTTCCCTGCAAATTATGTGGAGCTGAGACAATAAAGACTATTGTCTATTGGTTATGCCTTAATTCCCCAGTCAATAAATCTGACTTAATACACTACAAATCATGATGCTTTTCTGAGGATGGAGGGATATATACATATTGCTTTTATATTTAATACTTTGCTGATGCTTTTTAAAATGTTTATGCCACAGAAATCGCTAATATATTGTAACTACTATGTTCTTCACTAAGGCTCTTAAAATGATTTTCATGCATTTGGAAACATTTCTTCTCTGCCAAATTAGCAATTGTCATAAAAAGCCTTTTTGAGGACAATTAGCTGTCTGTCGTAATATTGCATGTTTTACTCATAAGTGAGCAGATTTACTTAGTGTTTAAGTCTAGTTAGTCTTCCACTAAATATTTTCATCTAAGAAAATCATGGCTGTGCAGGTTATTTGCATTTCCACAAGGTGGGAGTGAGGAGGACTAGGGAGGTGCATAATCTGTTCTTTTCCAGATAGTGTGTGAAAAAGCAGAGACTGCTTGAAAGTTGCAGCTAATGGCAGTTAATCAAATACTGTCCAATATTTATGGAATATTAATGTTATGAAGGGAACAGTCTGGTTACTTTTTCCTTCTCTTTTAAAGCAAAGTTCCTTGGCTCTTGCGTATATATCTGTTTTTTTCCCCCGTCCATGTTATCCCAGAGGGAGGGCTGCAAGCACTCTAGCACTGATGGTCCTGAATTTCTTTACTTTCTGGTTTTTTTTTTTTTTCACCCTTCTCTTTCCCAGGAAAACTTGAAAAAGTTACTACACAAGTGTTGAGTCATTCAGCAAGATTCCTGCTTGTTCAAAGGGAAACTGGCCTCCAAATCTGTGTGACTAGCTGTGGGAATAGTCTCTTTGCTTTGAGCAGGAGAAAAAAGGCAGGCTGGAATTGCAGTTGTGTTCTGTGTGCAATACTTCCTTTGTTCATACAAGGAATGGCCTGCTGTGCCGTAATGACATCTTTATGTAACCATATTTGAGTCAAGGAATGTTAATACAAGTAATTAGATTTAAAACCCATATAAATGATCTCCATTTTTAAACCATACAACTATGCTTCTTTTATGTTCAACAGAAGCTGCCATTCATGTTCTACTAAACAACAGAATTAAACCTGTTCATTGCCAAAACCGAAACTGAAATTCTTGTTTTTCTGGAAAGCTGATTTGACCACAGATTTAGGGTCCCTACCAAAGATAGCAAGTTGCATCTAATAGTGCACGTTCAATGTATGTGCTGTCTGTTTCCACCTTTTGATCAAAATGGAAGTGCAGAGCTGGTAGTGTAGCCAAGAAAGAATGCAAAGAATTTTTATAAACTGTACGTTTGGACCAATGGAATATAGAAGACCTGTATAAAATGGTAAAATGCATACTGTATCTACGAAGAAGGCATGTTGAACCAATTCTTGGATGGTTGGGACAATCCTTAATGAATGTCATATGTGTGTCATGATTATATATTTTTTTTTTCTTGCCATGGTCTCATTTCTGTGTTGTATTTGCATTACTAGGGTTGGGTTTTATATGCAATTTATTTTATCCAATTTTGCATAGAACACCTCATAGGGATATGATTTTTGTAAATTAAATATTCAATAAACTTTTTGAACCATTTGCATGGAATATTTTTCTATTTTTAGATTGCTTTGTCAGTCTGTTACAGATAGCTCATATTATCTCAAGCTTACCTGGAACCAGCTTGCATACAACCAATCATACCTCCTGGGGAGAGCTGCTGCGTGTTGCTTGGTGCTGTCATGAGGGGCACCTACCTTCTAGCTAGCTGCTGCCTTCCCCTACTTCCCTTCCTCAGAAGCCCACTTCCTTTGTCTTTTACTCCTACTCCCAGGTGGAAACATTTAGATCAAAATTAGACTTTGGGTGAACTTGAAAAAGAAATTGTTTTAAAAAAATATTTAAGCATCTTAGCATCAGGGTCTGTTTTGTCCTTTGTCTTATGCTCCTTCTACTAAACAGACTGGTTTTGGGAAGAAGAGATGCTCCTGGGTTTTGGGAACACTTGGCTGCAGGACATTGAGTGCTCTTGAAAACATGGACATCAGTTACAGTCAAACTTTTACATCGCTTTAAAGCTGTTCTGCTGTGGTTCATGACAGGGTCATGAACAGGTCAGGTACTTCCCCATGCTTTGCTCCTGTAAGCCTTGGCTGCAGAAAGGCATCCTCCCTTGATTAATTTTACGGTTTGTAATCCTGAACTTCTCTGAGAATCTGATATTTGTCAATGCTGGAAATGCTGCGTGAGGAACTCTTAACACCCTTTTTCTAATTATTCTTTAATGCTGCTATATTAACAGGAAATCCCAAGCTTCAGAACTCACTGCCACCAGTCCTAAAATACTGTGAGCGAGAGACGTTTCTTCAGCAGTCAAACACGTGCAACTTGAGAACGTGCGCGCACGGGTAGGCTTCCTGTGCTAGAGGGAGTGCAGAGTGGGGTTATTAAAGGTTTATGCTGCCAAAGGCAGGTTTGAGGGCGCCAGGGTGGGCGATGAGCCCGTGAGCATGAGGCAGCAGCCCCTGGGCTTGACCCTGGAGCGTGAGTGGGGTAGGATGGTGCCATGCAAAGGGAGGCTGCTACACTAAGGCCTTTTGATGTTTTTTTTGGGTGAGGGCATGTGGGGTATGGCTGCAAGGTCTACTAACAGAAGGAAAACCATCCCTGAGGAGTTTGCTGTGACTCCCTGCCTGGCAAGAAATGAGCTGTAGTCAGGGGGAAGAGCTCAAAAGGAGCGAAGTCTGAACTTGTGGGTAATCTTCATAAACAGCGTTGAGGGGAAAATATCAGAGTCCTGTGTGCATCTCCTGTGTCAGAGGGTAGGGTGGGGAGGAATTAAGTTACTGGAACAGCAAATTAGGTGATACTATCAGCAGCATTATGGGTGCTAAATCCTGGGAGCGTATTCATGGATTGTCTCACCTATTGGGTAAAGTTTCATCTCTGATTTGAACTACTCCTCTGACGATCGCAGCATGGCACAGTTTTCTATACCAGATTGATTTAATACCTTGTCAGGTATATTCAGGTAGCAGTGTTAATGACACTATTGTTGCTGCTATGAGATTAGACGTAGTCAAGACTTGAAGTTTTAAGATCACTCTTATTCATCAGCAATAATTGCTCAAGTTACCCGAAATACTTGCTGCTGGTAGAAACCACCCCAAACTTTGCATTTGCCCTCAGAAGGGCTGGCTCTGCCCTCCTCGTGGGTAACTAATGTGAGCAGTAAGAAGCCCATTAATTTCTGTTATTTGATGTCTTACTGATTCGCTGTCTGACTTGGTATGAGCCATTTCCTTTCCTGGCATCTCAAATTCATCATGTTGCTTCTTAATGCAATCCCACTGTCACTCCTAAACATGCTGGGGCTTCAGCTGACAGAAGGCAGCAGCGGCACTGATTTTATTCACTGTCCAATCAATTGATGATTTTACCCTTCTCAGTGTCATTCTTCTACGTTAAGTATAATTAAACACATAGTAAGAATGGTCAAAGAATTTTTGTATATAAATATTTTGCAGTATTTTATGATATTTCATTTTTCTATTTCATAAGAAGTTATGTGGGAGGTGGAGAAATTCTTGGAAATGAGATACTCTTGGCTGTTGTCTTGCGTTGCCACGTTGGTGCAACAGGAGCTGCAGCCACCTTAAATGCCCCTGCTTAATCCCCTGATGCAAGGAACTGTTAATAGAGGTTGATAGAGATAAAGACTGTTGATAGAGTGGATGGAAAGTTTCATGTCGTACAAACTGATGGTATTTCCCTACATGTGTATGTCAGTCCCACTTTTGTGCCTGAGGATCTTCTCATGTTAATTGTAGATAGCTAATTGCCTTCATTTTACTCACTCACTGTCTGAATTAGATCTGCCTTTCCTGCCCGTTTGGCAGCAACTTTGCTCTCGTGGAGAAACAGCTTTTGACTAACGTGATGTTGCCAGCCAGCATCTCTCATACAATGACAGAGTTACCAAACTCATCGAGCAGGTCATGTAGAGGCTGTCTGCAAAACGAGCGTGATGAAAAGCCCCTCTGCAGCACGCAGGGTTAGCATCTCAAAGTCATTTCAAGAGCCTGGCAGAGCTTTACCAATACACTTCTCGGATGCATTTTATCAAACCTCTCCTTAAGCTGCTGCTTTATTTTTAGCCTGCACAGATGGCAGGCTTAAGAGGATGGTGAAGAATGCACCCGCATCCCATTTATTTTATATAAAGCCTGGAAGCTGTGGAGTATTTTGCTAGGTTTTTATGTGCAACGAGCCATTACTAGCTTGTTAATTTTGCCTACATTTTCAATAGCAAGAATCAACCTGACCAGTTTGTGACTTTTAACCAAGGAAGGGGAGTGGGAGGCAGGGGAAATTACAAAATTGAGCACAGACAGGTTCCTCTGAAGGGATGGTTTGGCCTAGATACCAGCAAAATACTACGTTGCTTGTGGTCTGTGTGTCCTCTGCAGTTTTTCCTGAGCCTGGAAGGTTGACCGTCACCATCATCTCCGCACATTCTACCTTTCAAGCAGATATTCTACTATCAAGTAGAGCAAATGCTAATTACCAAGTGTCGTGGTTTTAGCACAATGAGCTGCTCTACCACTCGGCCCCCCCACCCCCTCCCCGTGAGGAAGGGTCGAAGGAACAAACCAAGGAAAAGCCTGTAGGAGTTGAGATAAGAACTATTTAATTATATAAATGGAACTTAGGGGGTTACTAACAATGCTAGTGCTAATGAGTAATTTAAGGAACAGAGAAAGGAGGTAGAACAAATGATACAGGATCTCACTCTGAGAAGGGAAAAAAGAAAACCAACCCGAAGGGAGCCAGCCCCCCATGAAACCGCCCGGGGGCTGAGAGCAGGGAGAGTAAGAGAGAAAAAAACCTTCCAAACCCCGACTCCCCGGCCGATCTGCCTGGCAAGAGGCTGGCTCTGCCTGGAGCACCAACCACTCGCCACGAGGTCCCCCAACAAACAAACCCCCAGCCCCCTTGGCCGGAAACCCCCTTGGATCCTTTGGCTTTCCAGGGTCATGCCCAACTGTAGCCCTTTCCATCCACATCCCCACCCCCTCCCCACTGGTCCTGCAGTGCCGTGGGCACCGGGCTGGCACCACCTATCCAGCTTGATGTGTTATGGGGTGAAGCAAAACATAGACTGACTGGTGGAAAAATATAGACTAACTGGTGCAAAACTAAGACACCAAGGATATTTAGCTGAAGCACCTACTTTTAGATGAGTGCTTTTGCAAATGCCACCTATGATTTTCTGAGAGACTTGAGCCTGTAATAGGAGCTCTCAAAGTGCATCCCACATGTGGTTAATACCCAACCAGCAAGGCGATTCTGTGTGATAGCAGTTTAAGAACTGCTGCCATCTCTTATAGTTAGTATTTACCCTGCTGCGGGCTTTCTGCATTATATAGGGATGTGGAACCTTCATGATTCAGGCTGCAATAATGTGGGCAGGTTATTGCATGCTTGTCCATATCTAATTATTGACAGGATGCTAAAGACATGGTGCTCAATTTTTAGTGTATTTGAAGAAGCTTCCTCAAATTCTCCTCATGTTGAGCACACCACTTCTACTGTGATTTACAGACGCTGCTATAAAGTTAGTTGGTGAGAGATAAATTGATGTATTAGTCCATGGAAAGAGGAAAAGCACAAAAATCAATCACAACTGTGTGATGCTAAGTGTGCAGAGTACTGCTTTGGGTGGCTTCCAAGAAGAGAATTTGAATTGATCAAAATAGCTTTACTTGTCTCGGAATCTGGGAAGCTTGGACATAAAAGGGGTGATGCATCTTCGACTACCTGGAAAGTGCCTTGCATGCAGCAAGGGAACCTTAAGCAGAGGCTTGTGGTGGTCTAGTACAACTTGCCACAAAATCAGAGTTTAATGGCCAGTTTCTAAAGGCCTCATGGAGTCAGGGAACATTAAATTAACAATTACTGTTATTTAAATAGCAAAAAACCCCACCCCAGCCTAGCGTTTGAGCTGTTTCCATTATCTAAGCCCACTGAAAATGAGAAGCGGGGACTCGGCCCGCAGGGAGCAGGAGCAGGTTACCTCTTGCATTTGAGCTGGCTGTTCACTTGGCAGCCATCTATCTACATACTTACCTACAAAGAGACACTGCACTTCAGAGTTAAAAGCACCATCTTGTTAGCCTTCAGATGAGGTGGTGTGGCAGTCTGCCCCATCCAGGCTCTGAAAAGGAGAAAAATCACGCAGCTGTACAGTTAGATACCTTCACCTCATCTCTTTTTGGAGGTGAAGAAAGATGGCCAAACCGCAACTGAAGAGGTGAAGGGTGACTTCCGGTGTCCCTGTCCTTCTCCAAGCTGTGCCAGCTGCTGCTTGCCGCTCAGCCCAAAGCTCAGAGGATGGCTCAGGGGATAGCAGAGTTCCCACCACAGGAAAGAAAACCAGGTGATCCTCAGAGCTGGGCTCACACAACTGCCCAGCTCAGCAGTTTTTGGTGTTGAATTCACGGTTTTGGGTTCTATATGTTTGGGGTAGTGCAGTGTACAGAAAAAATGCAAGATGTTAAAGGCACTGAAAATTAAAAGCTAAACAAGGCTAATGAATTATCTAGATTGTAAGCTCTGCTGTGAGAGGAGTCCTAAGTGAAAAATAAACTTCAGGCTAATGCTAAGTCAGGAACCTGGGCGTTGCTGAGAATCTTACTTTATTGATGTTCTTCTAAAAGGTTTGTAAGACCTATGCCTACAAAAGCTTTAGGAAAATGATGCAACTTGCTTTCTTACCCATTTTGGTAATGAGGACAAAGAGGCTAAATAGTATTACCTTTGCTCAGACTAGTTGTGAAAACATCAGGTAAAAAGCCTGATAGTTTTTATTAATAGCAATTTTCCTCATTGTTTTGAGCATTGTAAAGCTGCTGTTGAAGAATCATTAGAAATTTTTAACTGGGTAAAGAAATACTTTGCTTCAATAGCATCTGTGATTAGAGATCAGGCCAGGAAGCAGTCAAATGTAGGAGCTCATGCTGGAGGCACTGAGGCAGGAGCAAGTACGTTGCAAGCACCCTTATCCTTCCTCTGCGTGGAAAAATTTTAAAGGTTACGTTCTTTGGTGAATTAATGCTCAAAATCTTAAGCTCACAGGATGACACTAGCCTAAAAGGAGTCCATGGCAATTTTATAGCCCTACGGAGTAATTGATTAGTGTTCAAGTTCAGCATGAATTACTGCATGAACAATTCACTCCCCAGCTGCTGGTTTATTCAGTGGCAGTGGAGCTGCTGTGCTGTGGAGAGCAGGACTGTGCTGTCTTCCAGATAGACTCTGTGTCCTAACTTGTGGCAAGGCTTTCTTACCTTATGAGAGCATGGGCAGTAGTACTTTGCTCTGGTCACAGAATGTTTTTTTGTGTTCAAGATGGTCAAATTTGGAAAACAATATAGCTCTTGGGCTGTACATAAAACTGTGCTTGGGTGCAACAGTGTAAGATAGGACCTAAATTGCATCAAAAGCTATTTTGTTTGCCTTCAAGCTAGCTTGTCACACTGAGGCTTATCTTTTCATTATAGGTACTGACTGGTCTGTGTGCCCGATGTCCTTGATGTGACTTTTGTGCCAGTGTGGGTGTGCGTGACACCACCCTGCTATTTGGTGCCTCCTCCCTTTCCCCAGCAGGCTGTGAGGTGGGTATCAGCACAAAATCACCTTGTCTGGCTGCAGTGGGTGCTACGTGTGCTCCATGTAAGCTCCTGCATTTACTAACTTGTTTGACCTGTTGGTGCCTTTGAATAATTGGGCCCATTGCTCTTCCAGATGCTCAGTTACACCTGCTCACATGGGGCATTTTTCATAGAATCACAGAATGGTTTGGGTTGGAAAGGATCTTAAAAGCCATCTAGTTCCAACCCCCCTGCCATGGGCAGGGACACCCTGCACTAGACCAGGTTGCTCCAAGCCTCATCCAGCCTGGCCTTGAAAACGCTCCTAGTAAATGCAGATGCTGTTACAGCTGTTGGGGTGACTGCCTGAAACTGCATTTCTTTTGCCAGTTGCCCTCCCAGTTTTCACACTCTGATCTGAAGAATTCTCCAGTTCAACAGTCCTCTCTGCATCCCTCCACATACTGACGTCCTTTTGCAATATCCATAGATTCTGGTTTCACATCTCCTACTTTTGGCACGATAAAGGAAAACGATGGTGAGAGTGGTGTAACACTTGGGCTTAGTTTGCTCAGCATGTGCTGAAGCACTGTCATCCTTTCTGTGAACTCCTGGCTGTGCCTCTGCTGTCGTGTCCTTCCTTGGCGAGATAAGACCACGATATGAGTACGATGCTGGCAGCTGCAGGGGGCGAATACAAAAATCCCTGGGTAGCACTGTAACAGCTAGACGTGTCCCTATTTCAGGATGAGTAGACTGTTGCTGGACAGTATCACTGTGAGAGAAAAGCCAAGCGAGCCAGTTCTACCTGCAACTGCTCAAACGGTTTTGATTTTTCATAAGCAACTTCTGGCAACCTTACAGTTGTTGTCTGTTAGAGAATATTTTGGATCATGTTTAGGTCTACAGTTGTCTATAACAAGTAGTTGCTCTAAATGAAAGTCATGTCATGTTAGTTTTTGTAAGGAAGGTCTGAAGTCTAGCATTTAATGTAAAAGATCTTAAATTAAAGGTCTGGGTTTTCTGGAATAAAGCCTACAATGCACGTGCCTAACCTAGCCCCAGTAATTAATGGCCTTTCTTTGAAAGCAAAACATATGACAAACTAAACTTCAGGTAGGTCAGCAGATCTATGAAGACACTCTTAAAATCGCGGTAAGTGTTTCATTGAATCTTGGACAGGAATCACCGTTTGCTGAAACTTTGGAAGAAAGGGAACTGATAACTGCCAGATCCAGAGCCAAGGAGCAGCTCTTGCCTTCATGGGTGGGTTCATCCTCTCAGCCATTCAAGACCTCTCGTATTTCATGTTAGAAAGAGCCAAGTTACCATCTCTTACTAATACAAAGGCAAGCATTTTACATGCAAGATCAGACCCTCGTCTGCCATTCTGAGAAACAGCAGGACAGAGTAGTTCTCTCTCCAGGTGATGTTTCTTAGGCCTGTTGGCCATCTCCTCCTGAAGCATGCCGTTCCATGTCCTAGCGTATCCACTTACTAGTTTCATTCAGCAGTATATGTTCGTTTAACCCACGTGGTACTCATTTACACTTGCACTACCTCTAACACGAATAATGTTGCTAATAGTCAAACATACTTGTTCGTCTGTATCAAACAGCCCTGGACATCAGCCTACACCCATCACATCCTAATAAGCATTAGTAGCTTTATGCTTGGATTCAAGATCAATTATTATTCCCAGGCACACTGAGTGCTGTTACAAGTTTTGGTAAAATACAAACTATTACACGTATCGTCTTACCCTGAATTCACCTATTTATGCCAGCTAGAAGAAAATTTCCTAATTAACCAAGCTTCTTAGGGCTGTGGCTCCCTTGTATTTGCACAACAGTGCAAATATTGTGGTCAACAAGAAGGCAATACAAATCTTTCCTAGTGCAGCAACAGCAGAACTCACAGTCTGGTAGTATTCCAAGTTTATAGCAACATGTCTCTACTAAACGTTACATATTGTTTCTCTTGCAATGTGGAAACAAATTCTCCAGTGAGCTTGTTCTACCTGAGTCTACAGCTTTTAAAATTGCATTACTGCTCATTTGCACTCGAATAACCTTTTCCTGCCGTAGACCTTAGATGTTAGTTTTGGCCTTTGACTTTTCTAGCTGAAAGCTACAAACAGATCCAAATTCAAATGTTCTTACACTGAATTTGTAAGTGTACATATTATTAAAAAAACCCTATTTGTATTGAAGGGCTCTAAACATACTAGAAGGTGTTGATTAAATCCTGCTCTTTATTAGCCCTGTTGCATAGAAATTGTTGTAGCGTTTGTCTCTGATTTTAATAGGTGTAGGTGACAGTACACATACCCGTGCTTACCAAATTAAGATCACCAAAGTGTAAGTTGGAGCAGTACCTACTAGCCTAAGTAGTAAGTAAAAAAGACAAATTACAATTTAAATCAGGATTTGAGCAATGTAGACCCATGAACAAAAATGCAGCAGCAGGGTTTGACACCTAGCAGAGCTTGGCAACCAATCCAACACTCCTGGTGTAGATAACTCCTTTACCCATCACTCTACATAACATTTGCTACGTGTGTAGCATCGACCTCCACACACTTGCCGTGTTTTTCTGCTACTCCTTAGAGCTGTTCTCCTCTTTGCCCTGCAAGCGACAAGCAGAGTAGCAGGAAGGGGGACTGTGTGCTGAGGATTTATCTCTGTAGCCATAGTTATGACTCGCCCAGCGGGTCTGCAGCTGGGCTAGCTCAGCTCTAGTCACTTACATGCATTATTAAAATCACCTAATACATGGAGCTATATGGGTTTTGTTTGTTTTGTTCATTTAATAAATCAGCTGTAATATGTGCTAGTAATATCATTCCACTGAGTCTTGCCACCTAGAATGCATATACTCTTCCTGAATATAAAATGGTTTTTATCTGTGCCTAGAAGAATTCTCTTAGGTAAATCAAGTTTTTTTTTTTAAAGTTTTTGTTGGGAAAGAGTTATGGATAAATATTTAATGTGAAGTAGAAAGCACTAGAAGAAAAATAAGGAATATCATATATCCAGGAAGAACAAGGTATTAATCAGGTAAAAGAAACTGTCCTGAGTAAAAATAGTGATAGCTGATCAGCTGCTGACAGGATGGTTTTCCTTTTTCAGTATTTCTACTTTTCATTAATGTAAGCAACTGTCAGCCACCTGCCTATACCTTTTCTTGCCTGAATTCCCCTATAAATGCTGTCCTAGATGACAAATGCATTGAAATGCTTCTGAAAATGTTACTCAGGTCTCTGGATCGTCTTGATGCACTGTAGAAAAATGTCGCTGAACAATCCAGCACTAGGTTCATCTCACTTGTGCAGTGCCCTGCCAGTCTTCCCAACCCACATTAACCAGTACAGCTTCTCCAAGAAGCACCACACCTACTAGTGGGGCTGGTTTTCCTCTTTGCTCTGCATAAGACAGTGTTACAGCCCCAAATGTTCAACAGTTCTTAGATTTCAAACCCAAACAAACCAAAATGAGTTGGTTTTATTTTTGTGGCAGGTTTGCTTAAAGTCTTCTTTTACAGTTCAGGGATAAAACTTACTGTTATAAAAATCTCAAATAATTGGATAAAGAACTTGTGCTTGTACTCTAAGTGAGCACATGAAATATTGTAACAATCCAACTGGATGGCAGCAGCGATATCTTTATTCATACGTTACCCTGTCACTCTTTAGGGAACAGTAACTCATCCACAATCACACCTTGGTTTCTGAATATTGGTTTTGTCTTTCAAATATCTAAAAACCATTCTTCATAGGTTTTGTTATTATGGTTAACCAGACAAGATTTTCCCCATCTGATGGGGAATCCTCTAGTTAGAAAGTTTCCTTCACCTGTTATTTAATGGCTGGGAAAAAAGAAAAAAAAAGAAAATTAACATGCTTTGCTAAAACCTTGCATAGAAGCTGAACTACAAACCAAACCCTAGTATTTGATGCAATAAAGTCTATTCTAAGGTGAAAAAGGACAACGTGACCTAGCACCAGAGAGCTTGGAGAAGAAAACAAACAGAAATAACCAAGCAAAATAGGCTTAAATTAAAATCCTTACCCTTGAACAGTTCAAGGAAAAGATGAGACTTCCAAACCCAGAGCTCACACTCCAGCTCTTCCTGAAGGAGAGGTGAGGACCACCCCACCTCATGGTCCTTCTCTTTTATGAGCCTCATGGCTGAAACACATGAACAGTCAACAGATGGGAGGGAAGGTTGAAATGCTGCCTCTGAATGGTGGGCAGGTGCCTTTGTCATAATTTCTGTTCTTGTTAGCAGGTTGTTGGTAAAGGAATTTGTGGTGGATCTGGCTCATGGTAGATCAGGCCTTACCAGATGCCTGGTGACATCCATCACTTTGAATTTCAGTAACTTCCACCTAACAAAAAATATGTATTGTGGAAAGACTGACTTGCTCAGGGGCTTTAGCATAGTAAAGCAGCAGAGTGCACCACAGTGTCGTGTCTACCTGGCTGCAAGTGTGCTGGTGCACCCTGGTGCCTGGGTGTGGAGGTCTCCCTCCCTTCCCCGGGCCAGGAGTTTAGTACACCCTCACTCTGTCCTGACAATGTAAGGGCACCCGTTCACGGAGGTACGTGGGAGAACAGTCATGTCCACAGAGCCATCTAACAAAATCTGTCAAGGATAACTTCTTCAATTTGTTTCTCTTTAATTCAGGTAATACAAAACCTGGAGTTTGTTTTCCTGGCTTTTATTTTGGAAAGAGATCTAGGAAATTCTGTCAGCTATGATGCAATACACATAAAAACTCCGAGTTACAGGGGACAGGGTGTGAGTGATGCCAACATCAATCCAATGGTCTTTAGCTGTTTTATTTATTTCTTGTACACAAAAAAGAAAAAGGAACAGAACGCATGAAAACAAATAAAACCTGAAGGTGAGGAATGACTTGTATGGCCCTTACCAACAGCAACATCAGGGCTAGATGCCAAGTCCCTGAGTTGCATAACCTTGAATTTAATCCCTAATGAGTTACAACTCAAACACCTACTTTTATGCTAACAAGAGGATGTGCTCCCATGCAGAGGTGGCAGGATTTTATTTCCTGAACAAACCGTTGCCAGTACATAGCCCCTCTCCCCTTAAATTTATTAACACTGCATAGTGTTTAGATTTTGTACCTTTTAGATGCGTATCCTAGGTTTTGCTTCACTGCTTCATCTGGTGCTTCAGTATTAATCTAATTATTATTTTTTAATGTAAAATACATAATCGCCTCCTGTAGCAGGTGTAGTGATCTGTGGTAGCTGGGCTTCCCAGTTGCCAATCCCTCTCCAATGAATAAGACTTGTCCTGTGAGGCTCTGCAGCCTCTTCTGTGCCTCGTTGGGCCAAACGGTTTGAAATCCTACAAAATATAGGTTTCCTGTGGAAGGTATCACCCCTCATGGCACAATGCAAACGCCTCAGTCCAGCGGGGAAACTCTGGTTTAGAGCCTGCATCTTCTCAACTAAGGGGGCTTGCCCCCAGGGTAGGTTGGGCTCCCACCACCCTCTTTTCCCAGTCCAGCCTGTGGCTTCGGCAGAACAGTTTGCAAGAAGGTACCCTGGGGTAAGCCGCGTGCCGTGAGAAGTAAACACAGGACTTCTTCTGGATTTATGAAATCTCAGTGCCTGGGGTTGTGAACTCCAATGCTATTCCTTGCAGGAAACTACATTGCGGCCCCACTCTTCTCACAGCTAGGACTTTCTCCCTGTTTCCAATCTGAATTTATTCATTGCCAATTTTTAACGTGTTCTTCTAGCGCTGATGTTCCTTTTAGTTAAAAATCCCTCTCCTGGCTCTTCACCCACTCGTGACTGGGAAAAGCAGACATTTCATTTCAGCCTTCTATTTGCTTGGTTAAATAGACGGAGTCATTTAAAAACCTGCTGTAAGCCCCCACTCACAGTATCTCGCTAGCAGCTGGTTCCCACACCTATCCAATTGTACCCGTTGCAGATGAGCTCCTGTGAACGCCCTTCGGCCCACTCATATTAGTAGGTATTAGTATTTCTTCTTGAAAATGCCTTGCCTTTTTCATGTCTATGTACTGTGCATGTCTTCTTTGAGGCAAAGTTTTCCTTCCTTTCTGTCACCCCCATGGATTCATGGTGAGATTTTCTGCTTGGTGCATTTTGTACAAGCAAATGTTCCCTGTTTCCAATCCTTTCCAACACTTTCAAGTGTATAATATGCTGTATGGAGCGAATAAACCAGCCTTGTCACCACCACAAACAGTTAATACACGCAGCACTAGGTCTAGTCTTAGTGATTTTTCTTTACAGGGTGCCTAACAGTATCAAGGTGGTATGAGAAGGGCTGTTTGAGTGAGGACATGTGCAGAAATGACACACTAAAAGGCAAGGGGTGTAAATGATCTGGTTTGAATACACACAGCGTGTGAAGAATTTTTCTCTTTTCTAAAAATTGCAAAGCAGCTTCTGGAAGTCACCTACACTTGTTTTCAGGTCTTCTCGGCAGTGCAGAAAATTAGCATTATTACAGATTGCCAGTAACCTCAGGTGAAATGCACAGCATGTTTTCTGTTACTGGCTCACTATAAGGTCTTACAGCGGAATTAAGCAGATGTACAGAATGTTGCCACATGTTAAATCTGACATCCTCTGCTTTCTGAAGGAAGAAAATTGCAGAGGCAGAGCAAATGGAGACTAGGGGATACAACATGGTTTGAAGTAAAAAATAAAATTCTAATCATAATAGTGTTTTATTTTCCAGAAATAGACACAGAGCTTAATTTTGACTGTGTTGGGATATAAAGGAAGTTATTGCAGTTAATTTTTCAACACTACGTGTGGACTAATAAATAAATGAATCCAAGTTCTGTCTCGGCCACCTTTCTGTGTGTTCTCTAATGAGAGACTTAGAGCTTTCACCTTGACTTCACCACTGGACATCTGAATAAGTCTGGTGTCAGCTTCAAATGGGAACCCAAGATGCACCAACAAGGTCAAAACAATGACAAATGAATGACATGGTCACAATAGTTCCTCACTAAATATTTTGGGGGTTGGGTGGTGGTGGTTCAGTAGGGAGTACCATGCTTGGCACTTCTCAAAATTCATTATGGACAACTGATGAGTACCTGTTTGGGGAGCTGGGAGTTCTTTACACTGTGGTAACGAGGCAACGCTTCCCTCAGGCTTTGTTTTGAAGAACATCTCTCAAGGAAAATGAAGGATAGGTTTCAGAAGGCTGCACAGCAGAGAGGTTGCATCCTCTCCCCCAAACCTCTGTCTCAGCTATTCCAAGGTGCTTTTTTTCAGAAGTTACAGGAAATTTCTTTAAATTGCTTTTAAGTGTATGAGGAAGCTAGGAGATTAGAGACAATTAGATGATGCAAAAATGTCAGTGGAAAATAACCCATTAAAACATGAATTATATTTTGAGATTTCTGTATATTGTATTCTCTTCAGATTTTCAAAGGAAAAAGGTACACTGCAACATTTATTCCAATACATTTTAAAGCACATGCAACACTGGTGTCCTACTTGTACATTATTTCTAATTCTGTCCAAGAACCTTTACATTAAAAGCATACAAGAACTCACACACACGTGCACGTATTCCTTCTAGCATAAGTCCTGAGGAAAAACTTAAATTTTAATTGAGAAACCAAACTTCAGCTCTGCAAATACATCTGGGAAATAACCCATCAGCTATCCTCAACTAATTCCTAACCTAAGTGTCTTGCACTCTTTTGCAGATTGGATCTGAAATACCTGCTGTTCATCAGGTTGCAATATTTGATATTGTTCAAAACAGTCCAAGATTTGCAGCACTGGATTAAAAAACCGTATTCTCATTAAAAACCGTGCTTGATGCAGATGAAGGATCGTATGGAGATGCTAACATTCGAAACATAAACTTGATAAAACATAACCACATGTAAACTGGAAAACACATTGCAGTTCTTTAAAGATTCCTCATTCATTGTATAATTTTTGTAATTATACAGTCAGCTTTTTTTTCTGACTTAAATATTCAGGCCAACTTACACTAATAAAAAATTACTAAAATGTCTTCTTGTAGAAAGAATGATAATTGTTTAAAAGAAATACATATTTGAAAAGATCTTATATTGCTCTGCGACTATGTCTGTCAAATGCCACTAGATGTCAGCGTTATAGAACCAGTTTGTTTCAGACTTAACAAGCATCAAGTCCCCTTGGTTTATTTCTTATTGTTACCTTATCCGTGAAATACAGTACATGTCAACTACCCGACTGACCAAACAAGTGTTTATGGTAGTAAGCTGAACCCAAAATAACAGTCTCACTTCATTTCCACCCCCCGCCCCATGTACTTGATTTGAATAGAGGATTTCAAATCAGTCTCGTAATGCGGAAAATGTTTGAAATAAGATGTAAATAATTTCTGCTTGACCATTTTTCCTAATGTAGCAACATGAACTTCTCACTTCAAAAACCAGCACTACAGGCTCTTTTTGCCAGGTACTGTAAGACCTGGAGGATAAAGCTCTTCATGTTACGTACAGTGTACTTGATCCAGCTTGAAAATGATAAGGCACGTACAATTTTTTTTTTTTAAAAAAACACATGTTTACCAAAATATTGTTACAAACATGCTATTCTGGATGGCCCATCATAGCTACTGGTTTTTTTTCACGGTTTTGGACAAAAGGTATGAAAGACAATGAAATACAGAAAAATGCAGCGAAGCAAGAATGAAAGAAAACACAGCACATTGATACAATGTACACTGCCCCAGCAATGATCAGATCTTCTCATTTCTTTGATGAACAAAGCATTGACAATTGCAAAGCGTTCTTTGTTTGGCACTGTAAATACCTGACTTTATTTAGATACACAGATGTTTATCACTGGATTGCCACAATAGCTGAAATAAAAAAGATGTTGTTTTTCCTTCTTTTTTAACAAAACAAAGGTGCCAAGTAATTGTTGTTGGAAAAATATGAGAGAAATAATAGGTAACTACAAAAATTATGAACTAGAATAACGTCTGAGAAGCGAATACTAGTTAAGGAACATATGAAACCAAATGGCAACAGTTCTAGGCATTTATTCCAATATCTTAGAAAACAAAAATAAAAAATATTCTTCATTGCATCACCATTTAAAGATAGAAAAACAAATTTTAGATTAAGCCAAAAGATGTGAATTGTTTCCTTATTTTTTTCCATTCTAAGCCTTGTTTATTCACAATACAAATACACCCTGCTGGTACAATTTTTTCAGTCACAAGATGCACAAAGTCTGGTAAGGAGCGCTGTTTCCTTTTCTCCTCTGTAAAGCTGCTCTGCCTTACAAAATCTCCAGCCCACCCCCCAGCTTTTCAGTGCCTTGTTAAATAAGTGCTGTATACGACAGTAGTGCTAAGTTCAGAGCATGCATCCCCACGCACACGCTCAGGCAAGGAAAAAAATATTCAGTGATTAATGGAAATCCACCATAAGGCAAATAGATGTGTATTTTTCTAACTTCCGCTGAAAATTTTTACTTTTCAAATTTCAAACGTGAATCTGAAATTCAGTAAATTAACTAATGTTCGGCATAAAGAATGCTTTAACCAAAAAGGAGAAACAAAAAGGAAATGTTTTTCCCAACAATAAATAAATTATTTTCCCTTAATTCTACCTACATTCTGTTAAAGCATTTTATGCGCTTTCAATAACATCAGATTGCAAGTTTTTTGGCAACATTTTTTTGTTTGTTTTAATAAAAATTCAGACAGTGTTCTCTGTTTGCAATCAGAACCACAACCTTAGTGCAATATTATATTTATTTCTTACAGTAATTTTGGTTGCCATACAAGAGTATTAAGGATTGGGGAAAAGTGCAAGTTACAGGAGCTTGATTTTTTAATCAGTTGAAATAAGAGGAATTAAAGCACAAAAATTACAGCAACATAGATAACGTGAACACAAGTTGTTACACAAACTATAGCGAGAAACATATTAATATCTAGAAAAGAAAAGACAAAATGTAATGGAAAAATTATCAATATTTGTGGCTCATACACATAATCATCGCCAGATCAACTGGGTAATGCTTTTTAAGAAAAAAAAAA
The DNA here is from genome assembly GCA_027574665.1 of Rhynochetos jubatus. Taxonomy (NCBI): domain Eukaryota; kingdom Metazoa; phylum Chordata; class Aves; order Eurypygiformes; family Rhynochetidae; genus Rhynochetos; species Rhynochetos jubatus. The sequence continues at coordinate 19,490,641 of CM050663.1, forward strand.
AATCACTATTTTTATTAACTTAAGTACCACAAATAATTAACTTCTGTGATATGTAAATTCTGTAAATCAACAGTCACATCTAGTCATTTTATAATATATGAATTAAACTTAAAATGTTCTCAGACACCCAGGGAAAGGAGTCTGTGCAGTTATACACAATTTACATCTTGTAAGATTTTGGTATTGTATACACAAATATTACAGAAACTAGGCATGTAAATGCAATTTATTTAAATTACAGTATATAAACAAAAGTTGATCCTTAAACCCAGAATATCATAATGTATTTCATAGACCTCTAACAACTTGTTTTTCACTATCATAGTAGCGTGAACTTAATGGGTCTTCTCTCCTCACCCCAGCATTTCCAGACGGATGAAAATACTTGGAGGCAACGTTGTATCTGTTACTATTGCTTTCTGCAGCAAAAACATCACACGGAGCTAGAGACCAATTAATCTTGGCAGAGGTGTATTTTATTGGTGAAAGTAGGTCCCCTCAGGTCTCCTTACCTTTACTTTGCAATTCACAATGTAAAAATAAACTATTTCATTAGCTCTTTAATGTGTTACACCTCTTTTGCACTAATTGTATTGTACCTATTCTTTCAGTACCTGAAAAGATACACGAGCAAGAAACACACCTGTGTAAGAAAGGGATTACTGTGTATGTCAGCACTCGTTCAACGCAAATTCAACAAGAAGGTTGTGATTAAAAAGCAGCTTAAAAGTCAACTTCTACATTTGCTTTTACTACCACATTTTCTAATGTATTTTCTGGCACATAGTATAGAGGTAATATCAATTGTACCGAAAGAAAGAAAATAAAAAAAAGAGCATGGCATCAGTGGTTTATTTACTGAATTCTGTCATATCACCAAATGGAAGACAATGATGGCTAAATTACCATTTTTACACTTCTTAAAGTATTTGACGGCCTCAAGTTGCCTGTGTCGACTATCTGCATGAAACTGCTGTTTTCTACACTACCTATGGAAAAATTCAGTACTCTGGAAAATAAAATGCCTTAGTACTTGATTTTTATTACAAGGTTACTTGGAACTTTCAAATACAAATACAGTGTAGTAACAGATGTTAAAAGACTCGTCGTTCTGTAAAGGGTGCCGGACGCTAAATAAGTTGCTTTTTATGAGTATCCAATGCGTTGGTAACTATAACCACTTTTGAAGAAATATTCATCCTTCTTTGTAGAAGTTCTAGCAAAGATAGAAAATATAACACAGCTCTGCTGGTTTGGATGCATCCAAATGAGGTTGATTTTAAAAAGGTCAAGACTTTATAATTGTTCCACAGAAATAGTAGTAAACCACAAAAGTTTTTTTTTTGTTGTTTTGGTTTTTTGTTTGGTTTTTTTTTGTTTTTTTTTTTTTTTTGTTTGTTTTTTTGTTTTTAACTTTCTAGCACTGAAGTGGCACAAAGGCTGCCCAGTAGACCAGCCACTTATTTTCTTAAAATATTGTGCTTATAAACTATCTGTACAACTATTTAAACTTGCAGTAAAGAAAGATATTTAAAATGCTAAACATTATGTACTCATACTAGGGCTGTTGCAGACCTAATTAGACACTTGTTTGTGAGCAAAAATAATCACAATAAAAAATTAGAGATAGGCTGGACCATATCAAGGACCATATCAAGGAAAGAAAGTTCAGGTACCTTGCAAAATGTAAGAGAACCTGAAAGTATGGTAGGTAGGCAGTCTAGCCATCCACACACAATTTACCCACCTTGAACATCTTGAATATTATGTTAATAAAGACCTACAAAACTCACAGATATTAAGAGGTGTTAATTACAAGGGGAGCTCAAACATGCAGAGAGAGACTTGTTAACTTTAAAAAAAAAAAGAAAAAAAAAGTCAGATTAACCAAATCTCTGTTTCTCCCTGCTGACTGCAGTATCCAGAAAGCTCTCAAGCTGTGGTACCTCAGCAACCCATTCATGCTCAGCCACAGCCACCTTGGGTTCTAGCAGGGTGCACGCACCTCTCCTGCGACCTCACTAACAGCCGTGCAAAGAAATCACAGGAGGCTGATGGGCAGCGTCCAGCTCCCCTGAAGTGCTCAGTCTGCTGTCCTTGTTGAGAAGCCAGAACCTGTTAACAGTGATAAAAATGAGAACCTGGATACCTACCCAATTCTCCTGGCCCTTGGAACACATCCACTCTGAGACACTATATAGCTCTTTCCATCTTGTCATTACCTTTTTACCTTTCTCATTTTTTTAACAAGCTGAAACATCCCCATTTCTGCTAGCAGGCTGAAATCCCTCTCACTTAAAATACTGGCAACCTTCCCCCCTGTCTTCAGTGGGAGCATTCATCTTTTCTTCTTTCTTGGCCTGATGTTCAAAATTGCTAAGCACTTACCACTCACTGAATTAAACAGCACCTCTCAGGGTTCAGCATATTTGAGTTTCTGACTGTGAAGTCCAAAAGATGTGTCTGTACATAACCCCAAATTTTTACTGGCTTGAGGAGTTCATATTGCGACTTAGCAGTAGTTTAGCTGGTTGAAAACTGGGGGTCTCAGGTTCAAACTAGCTTCATTTTGTTGTACCTCTAAGTGTGCAATCACCCTCAGTTTTTATGCAACATCTGCATCGTCTTACAGGTCAAGTCAATGGAGCACGTATTGAACTTGTTCTGCCACCTTGGAAGAGTGCTAATTACAACTGCAGAAATAAAGAAATACCAGGTAAAACAGAGCAAGGTTACCTTTGAACTAATTCCAGCAGAACAACCAGCTTCACTGCCAACAAATCAGAGAGCTAAACTAGTAAAAAACAGTAATATGAACTCCTGTACCTGTCTTAATATTGTGCCTCTGCTAGTAATAAGAATGGGTTTGAGTGGTAATGAAGCAATCTGTCCTCTTCGGATGAACTAAGGGTTAGGGAAGGAAGCCTGCTCAGAGACTGAACGTTAAGAAGGGAATATAGTGCTTCTCCATTAAAAAAATGCCATGCTTCAATTTTAAATTGAAAGAAAAGTGTATGGAATGGTTCCAGCAGAAGGGCATTATCAAGAGATAATATTTTTGAAGTTAACAATTTATTCTCTCTCTCATATCTCCCCACAACTTTGAAATAAAATGGCCCCACTTGTGTAACGTCTTTAGATTTATGTTTGGGCATGTAGCATACAGTCTGCATTACCTGAGTACCAGGAATTAAACTGTTTTCCCCCTCTCCCTCCCCCCGCCCTCCAATTTTGCTGGCACTCGCAGACAGACAAGGCATTTGGGGTATTTCAGTACCAGCCCATCTCTAGTTATAAACAGAAGTTTGTGAGGCAAAATAGCTATTCTTATCTGTCCAGCAGCTGTTTCAAAGCTCTTTCTATGTTCATTCTGTGCCCAACTCTAGTCACTCCAAGGTCTATCAGATCTTCCTTTTGTAGATTTGGTAAATGAGTGCCATCTATTTCATTGTCCATAAATGTTTCTTTATGTTCACCTAAGTTTAGACTTTCCAACCAATCTGCCACATCTGGTTTAGTCCACAGGTGGACAGGCTTAGTTGTAAAAGGCTTATTTGAGATTGGCTGTTGTAATATTGAGGGAGAAGGAGACCTGCTGCGCCCTGTGGTCAAGCCAAATAAGTCCCCAGAAGGGGGCTGGCTCGGTAGGCTAAATACATCGGACAAAGTTGGAGAAGGAGATGAAGCTGATGCAGAAGCAGCCAGAGGAGCAGGCATGATGTCTTTATTAATCTCTGTTGGTGAAACCACAGGGCTTGGAGCATGTCTTGCTCCTGAGGTCCTACTGTCATAGTCTGGGGACCTGCTCTGCAGTGTGATCGGCTGGCTGGTTCCAGGTCGAACGGTAAAAGTGATTGTTGTACTTCGTGTACCTGAGACAGTACTCATGACTTCTGTACTCCTGAAATTGCAAAGAGACATGGAAAGTTAGCCATATCAGCCACCAGCTGAAAGGTTCTCCACATCAACACGTGATAAATACGGTTTTGGAATGCTTGAATATTTTCATTTTCTTCATGAGCAATATCAGGTTAAAAGTACTAAGAGGATATCATTAAATCTTTCCCATAAAACGATCGTCAATGGTAAGCCATAGTTAGAAACGAAACCTTTGCGTGTGAGCAGTTTAGAAAAACACCTTCCAGAGCACATTCTTCCTACAACAAATTAGCTCATGGTTAAATGAGAAACATCAAGTGGAATAAGAACACGGGCACTTTGTGCTCCCCATGAAGTGCAATCAGTTGATCTTCCCTTCGTTCTATGCAGGGGTAGGATCCTTCATTTCAGTTTTAACCTACAAGGCAGATAACACAGCTAACAATAGTAGTTCTGGAAAGTATTGGAAGCATATTATTAACTTGAATTTTGGATCTTTGTGCATCTACTCAGTGAATTTTAGGGTTTGTTTGTTTCCCATTCGTTCACAGGACATGCTCGTCAAGCTCCTCTTATTTCCCTTTCAGTTCAGCTGGTCTTTTCATCCTTTAAAAATTCCTTCTGTAAAAGGATTTTTGTGTCCATTTCCTTCTACATAAAAATTGTACTTTGACAGTTTCACTACAAAAATGGAGACAAAATTCTTGTTACTGTGCATGCCCAGAGGTGATGTAGTTGTGATTAAGTCACTGGCATCTATCTCTTGCCTAAAGGAAATTTCAGATTACAAACTAAGCAGGCACAAATCTTGCAGAGAGGCTAGCTCTAATGCTGAGGCTGACGGGGGGGGGGGGTGGGGGGTGGGGTGGGGGGGTGGGGGGGTGTGAAGGAGCAGGTGAATCTGCTTTTGTCTGTTGGCTACAGAACAAATTTAGAAGCAGAAGATCCAGTTTCAGGTCTGCTCATGTCATAAAATGGAGTTAAACTCCACAGAACCTTCAACTTTTCATGAGAAATCTCTGCCAGTCAGCATGCGTACTTCAGGATCTTCCACTGAAACCTTGGGTGCCTGAAGCTCCAGAGTTTTTACTTTCAAAATACCCTGCCAACTAGGAAAACCTTCAGACAACCAATTTCAGGCACTTCCAGTCCAAAGGAAGGATTTGTTTATCCTTGAAGCGATATTATGGAGTCCAGAGGACGATCTGGAGGATGCCATAGTTAGAAATCTAGCTCAGACCCTGACTCCAGCCCTCTGTATCTGATGCCAGATTGCTCCCAGGACTGACCTGTCATGCCTGGGCAGAACTGAAGATGACTTGGGCGCACAATGTCAGTTACAAATGCTTTCGTTAATACTGCAGAACAATCACTGTGCAGAAAAGATCTTCCAGAGCCAGAGAAAGAGCATGGTTCTGGAGCCCCCCTATTTAAAGTGCTGCTATGGAAGAAACTACCGTCTCTTCCTAAGTCACTACTTAAAGATTCTGTGTTAATTGCCACCAAATGAAGTACCAAAAATGATCCACGCAGCAGGGGTCCAACCCCACTTCTGTCCTCTCTGAGGTATGTCCCTCACTACTAACTCTGCTTTATCAATAAGAGGCAATCTCCTTCTCCTCTGCCCTAGGTGATCATGATGGCTTTGCTCCTTCCTGCAGAGCACTGCATCTGCTGGGAAGGAAGATGCAGCGTGTAGGGTTATCCTGTCTCACTGGATCTGCTCCCCAGTGCAATGCAATTGTGAACACCCACGGCGGGGAGTGACTTGACTTTGGTCACACACATCCTGGAAAGAATAGTGGTTAAAATTTTAAATAAAAAGATGGTGGTACCAGCATTTCCTTATTATCTCCCTTAACCTGCTCCCCCTGGTGAATACTCATCCATTACCAAACTGAAGGAATACATGCAGCTAACCTCAGGCAAGGATAACAGGCTATTCTCTCTCATATGTGCCTTACTGCAGGACTGGCAGTGCTGAAATGGAAATCTCCTTCAGTGTTTCCTTGGTTTGCTGCTGGCTGTTGTGAGCCTTGTTAGCTTCATACTCCCCGCGCTACATTTGGGGGCTTCGGCACATAATTAACAAACCTAGACATCAGGTAACCCGCAGCACTGCAACACCGAGGTTCAGAGCACACTCATATCACAGCGAGTCTCATTCAAATAAAGCTCCAATACCGTGTTATTAGAAAAGCACTAAGAATAATCTTTTGGGGAACGTACATGTTATTCAAATGAGCAATCCCACTGACTTCCCACAAATTGTTCCATGTATTTCACTGGGAACAGGGGGACCTTTCTGAGAGTTGAAAGATGGGCACTTCACATACAACACAGTAGGAACAATACTTTTAGCACTTATGTCTTTGTAATTGAACAAAGAAAGGAAACACTTGGCAAGGTTTTGAGTGTTTCCTGCAATTTGTTTTGGAACTTAATGGTTCTCATTGTCTTCCAGGACTGCAACTAAGCATTCTTACAAATAAAAAGTCTATGGCAAGAATTAAATTCTACTAACCAACAGGAGCAAGTTATTTCTACCGACGTTAACTTAGCATTAGGAGTCTTACGCACTTTAATAAGGTATGATAACTTTAAATCAACAAAATCCTCCTTAGAATAAGGTTGGAATAATGCTGTTCCAGTGATTGTGAGAAGAGCAGGATGAGTTTTGTATAAATGTGCAAATGTCTCCCTATCTCTTTATCTGCAGTTACCCTTTTACTTACTTTCTTGTCTGGCAAACAGTAGATATTATGTGGCACTCATAATTGTGGCAATATCATCGTGGCAAGGTCAAATGGATGATGAAAACCTATCTTCTATTATGCTAGATGTTGAAAGATCACTTCTGTTACTTGACTGACAACTCGAGGCTCAGCTCACCTGCTTTGTAACTCATTTTTGCTGCATCTTCTCTGCATCATTCCTTCTGTAGACTCCTGCCCATCCTTGGGAAGGAAATCATTGTCACTGTTCCTTTAAAGAAGGCACACTAAGCCACTGAAACAAAATCCCTAAAAGTAAAGTGTGTGCTCATATTGTAAGTATTCCTTAGACTAGTGTTATCTAAGCTTCTCAGACCCACAGGCAGTAATACTGGGTGAGGAAAGCAATACAGGCAACATTGTACTTTGCTTTCTGTCAGCCTGGATCAAAGTAATGGCTTCACATGGCTACAAGCGATATTGAAAGATCTGTGGGTATCTTGCTTTTTTCACGCCGTAGGTTCAGGACTACTGACTATTAAAATACATCTCTGGAACAATGATAAGAAATTTTTTTTAGGAGGTTTCAGTACCAGTTCAGTTTAAAGCTGCATCAGTACTCAAGCTTTTATAAATATTAACCCTTTTATGACAAAGCTCCGAGCACTTAGTTAACATTAACAGACTTAATCTTACAGCAACACACCTTCTTCGAGAAAGTTACTGGTTCTACTTCACACTGGGGAGCAAGCCTGTGACTTGGTACGTGTCCCCACTGCTGCAGCAGCTGTCCTGCTTAGGATAAGTTTTAACCACAGCAGGCTGAGGTCACTGCTGCCTGCAAAATTATTCAGCAACGTGCAAGACTGAGTTTGTGCCTGGTTCCCAGCGCAGTGCTTCAGCTGTCTCTCCTATCAGTTCCGCAGCCTTCATGGCACAGACACAGCACTTGTGAAGGTCATGCAAGTCTGCTGAAGCCCACCATTGCATCTCTGAGCTTTCAGTTCAAAGTCTTTAATTCCAAGTTTCATTTTTCCTCTTCTTCTGCCTGCCATATCAACTCCAGCATGTTACAGAGACTGCTGTCCTGTAAGTTTAATCCAAGAAAAAACCACCCATATTTCTGTAACTCCTATGCATCCTAAATTATAATGTATGACATCTCCAATACAATGTGATGCACACACAGCCTTGAAACCATCATCTCTTTTGCATTTTCTGGTTGATCGGTATCCTGGCCAATAAAGAGCAAGTTCATTCCAGCTGTTGTGTTGTGGGTTTTCCAGGTTTTTAATAACAGCAATTTCTTATGCCTTATTTGATGATCTGTTAAACGAAACATATTAAATCCATATTAAACCTGACTACACCCAAATTTCATTTTAAAAAGGTGAAAAATCTGATAATTATTTTAAATAAAATTTGCTCTATTAGAATCAGCATATGGTAGTAATTTATAGACATTTGCTGCTGTAGGACTGCACTGATTGCAACGTCCATTATGTTGCCGCACATTAAAATCACAATGTATAACTCCTATGACACAATGCTGTGGCCTCCAAGTATAAAAGCCATCAACACAGCTTGCAGGCAAGAAATTCTTTTAAATGTTAAAGTAGATTTGTAGGATTCAAATTTACTATTAACTTAATATTCAAAATGAATGAGTGGAAGATGGCATGCTACAACAGCTCCTAGGAAAAACTCAAAAAACAATTATGCTCTCATGGGAGCATTATTTATCCTGCAACTTGACTTGCTGTTCCTGACAAAAGTCTCCCATTGTGTCAGAGAGAAACATCCGAACAACCAACAGAACCAGTGAGTGAAATGAGTCCCTATACAGAGGTACTGCAAGAAATTCACTTCTTACAGATTTTTCAGAACACACAAACCCAAAACTTTGCCTTCATCTCTTATAATATTTTTACTTTATTTTTGGTTTGTCAAAGGAAGATTGCATGGTAGGACAGTAAGACAATAATTGTCTGTTTTGAGGGAAGATTAAGAACAGGGGTTGATGTGCTGACTGGCAGGAAACAGAGCTTCTTATAATAGTGTTATTTTAGTGAGAAGAATTGAGAAATGGTTAGTGTCTCTTGCAAGTAACACTGTTCAGCCGGAGTGAAGAATAATCATTAAGGTCTGTGGGAGTCTGTTCAAGCACAACAGTTGCCATGTGAATGGCACAAATGTCTGAAAACTGTCAGTAAAGGAATGGCACTGATGAGGTGCAGCGGACCAGAAGTTGGCCTCAGCCCTCTCTCCTTGGAGAGCTGCAGGGAAAAGGGTCAAGGGAAGCTGGAAGGTGAAAGGGGGAAATCCCACAGATTCCAAGGATGAAAGACTCGACAGTGATGAGTGCAGCAGATCTTGATTATTTCAAGGGCTAGTTTGTCTTTACTTTGAACCTCACATAGGTATGTAAAAATGCACTACATCCCTCCCTACCCTTCCACCCCCTTCCGAAAGTCCAGCAGAATTTGGGCATATTAAAAAAAAAAAAAAGCCTCTTATTTAGGTGCTCAGACATAAGCTCAGGAATCTGGTTTTATGTGCTCATGTTATAAAAACATTTGCTGAATACTTCTCTGATGAAAGTGGCTTTTATTTCAGTTTAGGAAGATATGCTATTTCTGGTTTTAGAATGGCTACCATTTCTGGATTAGGATGATCTAATCCACACTCCACTTTCTAACAAAGTCAACACCAAAATGAATAAAATGCTATAACAATGAGCGAGCATTAAAAAGAAGCAGAAAGTACAACATAGAGTACGCTATGCTTTACGGTGGTCACTTACTTCATGGCACTTCAGCATGACCCTCTTCTGACAACAGCAGTCATGACAGCAAATAAAAATGACAAAATGGAATGACTGAAACGCTGCAGAAATTTCTGACAAAGCAAGCAATCCTGTGAAATTGGCTGACAAACAGTTAACAAAATGAAATGAAACTAATGGGACAGCAGTAAACTGAAAAATAAAGACTGGAGAATAACCCCACAAGATACATATTTCATCATCTGTGAAAACGAGATATCCTTTACAAGAAACCAAATGTAGGATCAGTCCCTATACAGGACTCACTATTAAGTTCAGTTCTGCCTTACCTGTTTGTGAAAAAAACAGGAACTTTTCCAGATACTCAAAAAAATATACAAATTCAGAGATGGAAAAAAACCCTGGCCATAGGCATTTTCACTTTTAAAACTTGCTATGCCACCACAATACAGGTTATTTTTCCTAGAGGACTTGATCCTGCATGGTCAAGCATCCTCCATAACTCCCACGTTTACAATAAGCATTTCCCACTACCAGGAGTGACTTCGAATCTGACACAGAAGCCTTGGGGACATTGTGCAAACACAGCCAGAGAAACATAAGCACTGTTTGAAATAGAAATTGTTTCTCTCTATGGCAAAGCTATCAATCATTTTGGTATGGTGTTGGGAGAGAGCAGCAGCAGTTGCTGTTCATTATTCCTTATTAGTACAGCGGACTCATGGTGGAAGGATGCTGTTTTCACTGGGGGTTGGTGTTTCTTCTCCTTCGCAGCCATTGGGTCTATTCTGCGATAATCACGCTGACATTATTCAGTCGATCTTGCAGGCTTGCACTTGATCATTTTGTTGCTAAGCGACTGCTGGGTTCACAGACAGAGCGAGCCCTCCTCCCTTAACCCGATAAAATCCCCTGCATTAGTCTTCTCTCCTTTTCTTTTATCAGCTACATATAAAATCCAGCAGCCTTTCAAGTGAATTTATAGCACTGCTGTCTTTATAGCATCATGGTCAATGCCACTGTTGCGCATCCTGTCCTCCCTGCCCCGCTCACTGCGAGCAGAGCATCACCTGCCAAGACACAGGGTCCCCCAGCTAGGGGGGGGACTATCTCTGTACCTGTGCATATTCGGAAATGGGAATCAGGACCAGAGCTCCTCACTGGGGCTTTAGTGCTGGGTATTTGAGTCAAGTGGAGACCTGTATCCAAACACCCTCAACCTCTTCTGTAAGGAACAATGAGCAAAAAATGGAGGAAGTGACAGTTAGATGTTGTGGCCTGACTACATGGATAGACCAGATAAAAACCTCTATCACCAGGACTGATTGCCAAAATTTCTTAAAATTATATTATTAAAATTTAATTTTTTAAAATTTCTTTGATGCCTAAAACTGGGAGTGGTATTAGCTCTTGTCTAGAACCTTCTGATCAAACCTTTCAATTATGCTTTTATTAGTACAAAGTAAGCAAGGACATCTTTTTGCTTCTTCCTCTTTTTCTTTCCCCTACCATTCTCCTTTTTCCTGTCCCACAACTGCTGACTGCCACTGAGAAGCAGATGGTTTCCAGTAAAACATTTCCATGCACTATTTGAAAACCTTGAAACTTGGTGTCTCCGTAAGAGCCACAGACAACTATAACTACAGTGTGTAAAATTATTGTTAACCAATGTGCAGAGAAAGTAAGTCTGAGGTAATTTTTTAATGTAACAATTGAGAGAGAAATGCTGCACAGTACTGTAGAACAATCTTTTCCTAATTCCCATTTATCAAAAACATAGAAAGAAGATATTTTTATGGGTTTCTATAGCAAGCCATTAACCAACCATCTACAATTTAATTCACCACTATGCTACCTAAACAAGGCAATTTCCATGAGTGAACCACAGTTGTATGTCTACTGGCTGTGCAAGAGCAACTCCTAGTGATATTTAGTACTGCTGTCTGGGCTATAACTTCATATATGTCCCAGTGAGAAAATACATGTTTTTAATTTCATCAGGCTGTGAGCGTTGTGACCATAACCGTAGCTCGGCCTGTGAACAATGTTCCTATTTATACCACTTCCCAATACTTCTCTTTGACTGAAGGATACGAACAGGCCTACTCATTTTTTACCACTTCTTCTTTAGCAGCACTAATGGTTTGCTCTTTAATTTAGCAGAAATCCTGTTTTCTGTGAGCTAACCTGCCTTGTTCCCTTTCTAATGCTACTTCACAGAAATGGGCTACAAGATCTACAAGTGGTTGTCCTAGGCTTTACAGTATAAATAAAAATAAAAGAAACTAGGAATTTTAGCTTGAAAATTTAAATATTAGCTTTAATACTTGGAATTTTGGCAATCTGGTATTCCTTGGTCATAATATTTGACAGATTTGTAAAAAAATGTCAGCAACTGGGATAGAATGGCTGTATTTTATTTAACTTTTTTAAATATGAGGCAGGAGTAAAAGCAGTGAAAAAGTGCCTTTCTCTGGGCCTTTACCATGCACCCATCAATTTTATGCAGGCCCCTTCAGGAACAGAACTGAAATTTAATGGAGACAGTTCAGGGCATAAACATATATAGCACAAAAAAAAAAAAAAATCAGAGCACCTGCTCCCTGTGAAAAGTTTTGCACTCTCTTTCACATGCTTTATCAAGCTCAGAAATCAATCCCCTGGAATGTGGAGCCGGTGAAGCTCAGAGGAGGGGAAGGTGCCAGCCTGGCTCCAGGGGCAGTGGGAATGGGGCACGGGCCAGCCAGGCTGACACCACCAACAGACCACCACTGGTGTACAAGGACTTCTGAATCCACAAATGAACTTCTGCATTTACTTCTCTCTACCTCACTCTTGTTAAGATGAAAAGGAATTACCTGCAGCACCTTTTACAACATACTTTTAAAATCTGTATAGTTGCATCTCTTCTGCTGTCTCTGATTTATTACTTAGTTTAAGAAAGAAATTCTGAGTAACCTTTTCTGATCATTTTTAGTAGCTTCAATTGACCCAATTTTCTCTAGCTCAATTAAAAAATTACATAATCACATCAGTTTTGAAAACAGAAGAAAACAAACCACATCCCTCTTACCTTCCATTCCCACTGAGAATTCTGTGGAGGTGTCATTTTCTTCCACAGTCAAATGGCAGCCAAGCGTTTTGCTGCTCTATGCCACTGTCAACTTTTCTTATTTATTACCTCATAGGTCTTCCAGTATTGGTACATCTCAAGATCCCCTCTCTAGTTTATAAATATGCCTGTTTGGGTTGACTTTTCAGGAAAGAAGTAGGTTTTCAGCCACATTGAAATAGTGCTTTGTGTGGTTTTGTTTCCAAATTGAGCATCTGTATTCCATAATGAAGACTATGTAATTTGCCAAATCTGAGTTATAAGAATTAAGAAAGCTAAAGGACACAAAAGCAACATAAGTTCTAACGCTGTCCAAGTCACAACTTTCTCTAAAATATAACATATGTGGGATTACTTTTGCTTATATGACAGTTTGCTTTTCTCCAATGAAGTGATATAGTAGTTTTTCAATATTTTTCCTAGCCTTTATACCAGTTTAAATGTCTTTTCACAAAAAAGATGCAACTTTATTTGCTTTTACTTTTCATTTTCCTCTCAGAAATGCAGTACTCTGACGTATTTACACTACATTGTAGTTGTAGCCTCAGTTATTTTCTAATAAAACAGGGATGATAAAGATCTCTACTGTAACCTGGAAATAACAATCAGTTTAAATATAAAAGATGATAAATAATATTATACACATGAAGCTAGAGGCAACATGTCTTAACAAGAAAGATGATCAAGCTCTAGAAAAACAGTATTCTTGAAGACATAAGAAAAATAATATGAAAAGAAACTGTCAGTCATCTGCAAGATAAGACTTATGTAAATTCAAGCTTAGTGCAAAAGTATTGGTTTTATGCTTGCCTGAGGTATCCTCAAATGTACAGTGTTCAGTTGCTCTGCTTTGTATAAAGACGGTCTTCAGCAGGCAGCCAGTATGTATTGGTTTTCTTGTAGTGTTTTCATCTTATTTTTCTTCATGTATCATGGCTATTCGTTCACAGAAAATAATTTCTACTCCATTTAGTCAAGTGCCACTGACAGGAATTCCAGAATTTCATTGTTTTTTTTCCCATCTTTTCATTCTAAAAATTGTATATACTCCATACCTGCCTTTCACCAATTTATTACTTTCATCTTGCAAGAAAAAACTACCTGACTCTGAGGCTTTTGATCATGCTGTTTCCTGAATGAGCAATCATTTGCAAATAACAGAGACACCCTTCCCCTAAAACCAAATTATCTTTATGCATGCAAAGAACAGTAGCTTTTCAAAGGCCAAGTTAGTTATTATCCAGCAAAACTATTCCAATAAAATTTACTTAGATGGTATATTTTTTAAAAAACAGTCAGCACTGTATTTCTGCCAAAAAAAAAAAAAAAGAAGAGAAAAGGATCTCTATAGAGCAGTCCAGACAAACAATATGCAATACTTCAGTACAAGGTACATTCAACTGCTGCATGTAAGGCCAAACCCTTCCACACTACAAAAATAAATTCCTCAGGCTCTCGAAAAAAATAACAAAATCACCTTTTTTTTCATAAGCATAGATTTGATGACATTATGTCCATATTCCACATAAATATGGCTACCCCAATAATTGTACATTTATCAACATGGTACTGTCTGACTACTGTAAGTTACTTATTGCTTCTGCAAACCACACATACGCAAATGTATTGCTCTGCACTACCAGGGGTGCTGCCACTGGGAAAAATGAGCCACATCCTTGAACCTGTAAACATCAAAGACTATTCACTAACAAGCTTGCGGAATAGGAAGTAAGAACTTACACCCCGTAATGCTAAGCGGTACAGAAGCTAAATTATCTTTTTAGTAATAACACAAAAAGGGCAAACTGATTTCAGTGAATGATTATCTAAGACAGATACTTCATGATAAAGTGGATTATAAGAGATATCAGCACAAATCAAATGACATCACACACTGAATGTGAAGTAAGACCAGACAAAACCTCTTTTTAACCTGTTTGAAGCAAAAATAACTTATGGGTCTGAATAAAAACTAAATTATCACCACATAAAAAAGATAAAAATGTTACTTAAAAATCAGTCTAACTCATATCAAAACAACTGAAAGGTTTGTGGAAACTGTCTGAAGTTGAAGAATGAGAAAGCTATGGTGTAGCCTACAGAAACATTGACAACATAAGATATTCTTTCCCTCTGTAAAATTGTCACAGATTATCCATTAAGCAAATGTGTACAACAAAGAGTACATTCTTCTTTAAGCTATGTGATTTACGGGGCAAGTTAATAAAGGGATGAGAAAAAAGCAAGCCTTTATTAGAAAATTATATGGTTAATTACATTTACCTTGTACTGAGACTTGCAGTTTTTGTTCCAGTAGGTGACTCCAATCCTTCTCCTGGCTTTGAGGATTTCTCTCTATTCATTTGCTGGAGTATTGAGTTCAATTCACTAATAACATTAGCCTTTGGGCCTGAGAGAATTGGGCTTTTCACCTCTGTCATGTCACCCCATAGCTTAGATGTCCTTTGGGGAACAACTTTAGCCATATTGGGCTGTGCACTGATGGGAGGTGGGGGTGGAGCGGGAGGAGGAATAACAAAGCTGTCTACAGTTTCTTCAATTAGTGCGTCCTTGTAAAGTGCATTGCTTTTGTTAATTATGGGCTTCATTTTTGGCTTAGGAGGTACTGGGGGTTTGTCCACCAGAAATGTTTGCCCATCTGCATAGACTGTACAAGTGTCCACGTTCTCACCCCCTTCCGAAGACAAGGTAGAGATGCTGGACACTGTTGAGATAGTGCTGGTTGTCTCTAAGTGGTGGTCACTACTGCTTCGACTGTCTACCTCCTCAATCCCAGAGTCAGTGACGTTATCAAAGCTGTCAGGGGGTGGCAGAAAGGAGGCAGGCAAACAGTTTGAAAGACCTACTTGCTTTTTACTGTCTAAGGAATTTGTTGACTGGCTGGGGGCAAATGGTGCAGGTGAAGGTGTGCCATTTTTTCTTTGCTTAATCAAGTCTGTTAGAGCCGAACTGGGAGCTGCACGGTCATCGGGGATATCAAAGCTGTTAGCGAACTCTAAGGGAGGTGGAAGTGGCTCAGTAAAAATAAACTCTTCATCAATATCAACTGATGCTAAAGGTGGTGGAGGGATGCGGAATGGCAAGATGACAGGGTCATCAACAGAGCTTGCTGCTACGATGGTTTTGCAGGGAGATGCCGGTGGCTCAGATGCAGCAGGCACGTTCAGCTCACTTTCCACTTCCTCGCTCCCCTCTGGCCTCTCTGGTGGGGAATTTTCAGGGTTTGGTTCTATTTCAGCTCTCTTTTCCTCTTCATCTTCGGGTGTATCATCTGACTTTGCTGTGTCAACGGTATGAACCATCAACAAGCCAGCTGACTTTTGCTGCGAAGTATCCACAATGTTTATCAACATGTTTTTCTTCTCCTCAGCTTTCTTTTCTTTCCCTCCATCTGTTTCATACTTGTTCTCAGTCTCCTGCCGTCTCAATGGACCACGAGTATTTTGCCTAGTGACAGTAGCAGTAACAGGAAAAGTCGTTTCAATATTGGGTCTCAGCTTTGTATCGATGTAAAGTGGTTTATTAAGGTCAGCTTTAACAGCATCTCCTTTGCCTGGAATCTGCTGTGTTTGTTCTTTCATGGCTCTGTCCCTGGCAGAGAGAGCGAGGGCTAGTGGTGAGTTTGGATCTAATAGCTTTCCTGTGACCGGGTGAACATAATTATCTGAGCTGGATGCATTTGTGGACTTAGCTGCCACTGTACTGTTTTCAGTACCTTTTGTTTTGGACGAAGCATTTAATGTCCTTGAATCACTTTGATTGCTGGGTTCACTGCTATTAAAAAGACTTTCAGGCTCTCTAGGTGTGGGAATCGGAGATGGTGACATAAGCTGTCTAAAATCATCTTCACTACTAAACATTGCTTCATCGGTAAATTTAGATTGCCTCATGCGTGGTGTTGGTGGTGTTAGTCCAACATCCTCATCTCCTAGGTCTGTGGAAAGGAAGGCTGGAGAATTACGCCTTGCTTCCAGCCTCTTTTCCCTGTCCCTCACTGCTCCAGCAATGGCTGCTGCGAAGGGACTGCTGACACCTAAGCTATCATCGGGTCGGAGTTGCCCAGGCTGCTCTGAAGACTGAGGATCAATTTCCATGCTGCTCCCTTGGCTGCTTTTCCCACTGCTGCTGGTGGACGGCTCTTTCACAATAATTGTTGGGATTGGAATAGAGCAGGTCTTTTCTGGACTATCTTCAACATTGGATTGTTTCACTAGCATCCCCTTCCGCCTTGCTGGTTTGGCTGGCACATAAACTGCTTTGCTTGCAATCTTCCCAACCTCAGAATAGGGGTTTTCTGGCATCTGTCCCCTCTTATTCCTGAAATTTGCCTGAGATGCAGCGCTCCGACTGTACAGGTCTTCAGAGTCCAAAGAGTATCGGTCCAGTTCTCGCCTGTAATAAATCCCTTTGTCCCTTATCATTGTTCCTACATTCTCAGGCCTAATCAAAGAAATTTTTGAACCTGAATTCTGATTAAATGGAGGTTTAATAGTTCCATAGCTCCTTGACGTAGGGGATTTGGGAGAGTTGTACAGAGAGGGAGAAGGTGGTGGTGGCGAAGGAGGTAAGGACTGTGGTGGTGGTGGGATATCTTCAGAGGTGTCAGGCATTGAAAGACTTCTGGTAAACTTCAGCATAGGAGGAGCCAAAAACTGCCGTTCTTCCTCTGTTATTCCTAAAAATCAGAAAATATATTTAAAACACTGTCTTCCACTGGGGTCCCTCATATGGTATTATTTCTCTGTCCAACCTAAAAGGCCAGGGTGCAATTCATATGACATCAAGCATATGGAAAATTATGAAAGAGGTCTTTTTGTTGATTCCTACCATAAGCACTTTTTCTTGTTGAACTTCCAGAGACCCAGATGCCAGAATTAAAAAGGAAGCTACAGAATTTTAATTAAACTGATCATTGATGTGTAGGCTGTCTTGGGTTTATGTATCATCAAGGTAGCTGTGGAGAAGCACATTTTCTTTGAAAATTATTGAACAGGGAAGACATTCTGTGCAGAAGAGTAGCTTATGCCTTGCTCTAGCACTCTCTAAATGCATACAATAATCCAACTTAGAAACCTAATGAATTTTTAAGATAATTTTGAAACTTGGCAAAGGGACTTTGAAGATTCTATTGGGGAAAAAAATCATAACGCTCCATTTCAAAAGATGACATTATATTACTACAAATGCGGCTTTTTACATAAATAAACTGGATAATATTAGATAATGTAGATGCTAATTTTCCATCGTCATAATGCATTTCTAAATTGATAAATATCACTATTAAGGTTACCACCAAGAACAAAGCAAGTCCATATTTGGTCTGGCCTTTTTTTCTCTTTTGTAAAAGCCTCTATTGCCATCATTTGGAATGAAAAAGAGGTGAAATTTATTCCATTTGATCAATAGGTATTCCTTCGTAAGCTATCTAGCATTGCAACATTTTTGCCTCAGTAACAAAGAAAAACTGAATAACATTTTTCCCTAGGTAATGCATTGCAAAGGACTTGTACTGATCATATTTTGGTTTTTTTCCCCCTTCTCACTGCCTTTCCTTGTTAGAGGGAACAGTCTAAAGAAAGGAGTTAAATTGGAATTCCATAATACTTGCCTACTGCAATCAAAGCAGAATGTGGAAATTATAGCATCTTACACACAGATTTCTTTTTCCGTGAACTTTGTATAAAAATTAAGCAGTCATTCACTGAGGTAAAGGTGCTGGAGAAATATGCTTTAAGAAAGAAGCAAAGTTACTGAAAGTATGCGATTAATGCACAAACAAACTATACATGAGAAGCATTTTACCTATAGATTTTTGTCTTCTCATTGTACCCCGAGGTATACCCAGAAAAGGACCTTGAGGACTCCCTGGTACAGTGGGTGTCATCACAGCAATACCCTGTCTCTCATACATGGACTACAAAAAAGCAAACAAAAAACCCCACAAGCATTAAACATGCAAGTCTTTCTCTCACATGTAAATAATTCTTCTGTCATATCTGGTAATCCACTATCCCTTTTTTCTTATGGAAAATAACAAATTTGGTATTATTTTGGGGAGGAGGTGGAGAGAAAGGGAAGGCTGGGCTTTATTTACAAGTTCATAAAATGACAACAGCTGTCAGTGGAGTTAGTTGAAATTATTTACAAGGCAGTATGTTGAGCTCCCAACACATTTTGTGTGCCGTAAGGATAACAATGTGTGAACAATTGCATTTTGTTTCATTCACTTCCAAAAACCTAGCCACACACCGCACAGGTATTAATGTTTCCTCTGCACCAAGCTGTATGCTCCCTTCACTTCTGAAGAAGAGACCTGCTCTTGCACAGACCCAAGGTGTCTTGTGCAAGGTTACACTGGCAGTCAGCATCTCAGCTTGGAACTGAGGAATGCCACCTGAATCCCAATACACTCAACTGTCCTTCCTTGTAAGTCATCACAAAACTATTTGTTTTCTGCCTCTTGGAATAGCCAAATTAAAGCTACTCTACTTCCTCCATCCCAAGCTACTGACAACAGCAAAGTGCTTGTTGTATCAGGACAGATGCTTTTTTTGAGGGATGGGTAATGGAAAACCACATCTAAAATGCAATAACCCCAATTTTTTTTTTTCCACATTCAGAGTTCTGTATGAGCAAATCTGCAATTGAGTAATCCAATTTCAGAGGTCTGGAATTTAAATTTTTAACACGTGCTATAGTATTAATGCCAATTCTTCCCTTACAAATCATCATATATTATTTAATCAAGATATTATATTTGGCATTAGGGATAATAAAAAACCTGCAGCAGAAGAAACCTTCATGTTAGTGGAAATTGTGTGGCTACACTAACTCTGCTGCTGAAACTGAACTAGCATAGCTTGATTTTCAGCAAAGCTTTTTAGCTTAGGTTTAGTGTTGCCCTGACGCCTTCAATTTCAGAACTTACTGGCATCTCACCAGCTCAGACTACAGACAGAACAAGTTCACACTGGTGTTTGGATAACACCAATGTGACGATGTTGTTGATGTGATGGTCTCAGAATAAATATAAGGATATAATGAGAAAAGTTTTATAGGGCTATGCAGACTCTTCTGTTAAAAACTGTTATTAGAAATACAGAGTAGACCATGTTTCAAAAAGACAATAAAAGCATAATGAGCATATAAAACAATCTTTGTAAATTAGCTTCTGTTGTATGCCATGTATGCTGCCAAAAGATCCCCTCCAGTCAGTTGCAGAAATGAAAGCAGTACTTCATAGCTACCACTCACATTCATGTCTGTAGCTGAGGGAAAACATCTACTAGAAGGCCGCTGTTTAATAGTTGCCACTCTTGAGTCCACAGTTGCATTGTCTGCAATTCTTGATGGCTTGGAAACTGGTACTATTTCATCCACCTTATCTGAAATATAAAAGTATTCAGTAAAATAAATATAATTTGTCCAAAACCTGAAAATTTAAGTATTGCAAGGTCAAAGTAAGATATTTACTTTTCAAAATAATGCAAAGAAAAAGTTTTTTTGGCATTTTAACAAGGCAACGCTTGAGCATTGTAAGTCGTGCAAGCCGAGCACTTTTTATTGCTGCTACATAACATGCATGCTTTAGTTTTAAGCCTGCATGCATTTAATGTTTACTTAGTGTGACTCGAAAAACAATCCTCTTCTTCAAACCTTCAAAATGTGAAGGGAGAATATCTATATAGAAATGGAAAGAAGACCTTTAGAAATAATGAATCTGTACAGCACTGTTTCAAATAGAGATAAGCAGACTGTACTTAGTCATCAGAATTTCAGTGATACTTTGGACAAAAACAAGTATTCCGGAAGTGCTCTTTTAAGCCTATTCTCCTTAAGTAATCACATTCTGATTTATTCACACTCTTGGATTATTAGGTTAGCATTAGTAACGGCAGCATTTGTTTCACTTAAACTTTTATATGTATTTTCTACTTTAATAACTGCACAGTCTGGGAATGTATTTAGATGTGGTCAGAAACAGACCAAATAGGCAAAGTCCAAATCTGAACAAGAGCTTCAACATTTGCATTTGTGATTCTGATCTACCATATGACATGATGATAAAATATAGGGAAAACTTTAATCGAGATCTTCCAAAGTTCAGAGTGTGAGTTTCAGCCCCGTCTCCAACTCTGGTCACAAACAAGGTTCATCAGTATTTAATATATGTTGTTACTCCCTCACACTGAAGACCTCAAAGCACCATGTAATCAACTAATTCTAGACTCACAGCTCCTTTATTGCTGCTTCTACTACTATGAAACTAAGGCATGGAGAAATAAAATGAGTAGCCTAAGCCAGCAGAACAGCTCGATTTTTGAACCTATGCTAGCATCCAAACTTGAATCATACCAACAGGTTTCCTTACTACGCCTTCCACTGCATTTGCTTTTCTAAGAAAGCACAGACTGCGCTGTATCATCTTAATTTAGTGTCTTTTCCTTTGAAGTTTCACCAAAGTGAAAGGATTAGTTATACAGCCTGTGGTATTTATGTGAGTGAAATACATTAGCCTGGCTCTTAGGATTCCACAGTGTGAGTCAGAGCATTATTACTTTTCAGCAATTAGATCCACCTCCCAAATGATTTATTATTTGCTTCAGCAAATAAGGACAGCTACTTCATTAGGATTCTATGGACTTAAAGAAACCCAGGTTTGTGGTAGTCTAGAGATGGTGTTACTATGCCAAATATCAGGTTTAGGGATTTAGGTTTTACCTCTCACTGGAGAGCAGCACACTCAGGGCCCTGGATATGGATATGGATGGGAATAAGGCAGGAGGAAAAAAGCTTTTGATCTCTCCACACAGTAGATCTTGCTGATGCAAGGATGGTATTTTAAATGGGTGAAGAAGAGAGGGAAGAACTCAGCCTTCTGGTTAGGAAGAAGGTTGTCCCAGAAGTGGATATTTCAGTGTCACAGAGGGTCAGGGAGCAGGCAGGAAAGGAAAGGTTGAGCAGAACCAGTAAGCTGAACACTGCTGAAAACCGTATCACAAGAGTAGTGTTGCTGTTTCTTTTCAATTGAACTTAGCATTCAATTCTTTTCCTTGGTCTGCTTTATTACTGCGTGTTTTAAATCATCAGTGGAAGGATAAAAGGAAAAAATTCTTAAAATCATCACATGTATTCAAAAATAAAACAAACTTCAAGTCACATTTCATAAGACTTTGTAATACAAAATTCTGAAAGAAAAATATCTGCACTTCTGCTCAGCAAAAGGCATCTGAAAGTAATGGTGTAATCATGAACAGTTGACCTGTACAGCAAAAATATGGCTAGACTGCAGAATCGTACTCAGAGGATCTATCACCAAGAGCTTCAACTGGGCAGAGATTTACAGTTAAGTCTCTCCCACCGTTTTTATCATCCCAGAAGCCAAACAACTGGTCTTTGGGATACAGAAAGAAGGAATTTTTGGAAACTGAAGCACTAGGTATTCAAAATCTGTAAATAAGAACTATAAATGTACCATGTAAGAACTGACCCCCTTTATTTTTAAGAGACACATGTAACCATATACCCATTCAGACAACAAAAAGCTACAGGGAAGGAGTGATGAGGCTATGACAGACACTTGAAAAGCATGAAAATATTTGGGGATGAAACATACATACCCTCCAACTGCACTGATTTTGCTAGACAATACTAGAAGTCAGATCCTAATTTTGGATCTGACCAAAATATCAGTTGGTACAAATTCTTAATACCATCTACTATTTCCAGTTGGAAAAAACATTGTTTTGCGTAAGTTTATTGCAGGTTTGTTGTCTGCAGACAGGTTCTCAGTCCTTCTCAGCCTATAGCTGCTCCCATTCAAGTGGTGCTTTGTGCCTTGCCAAGTCTAGCTAGAGCAGTTAGAAATGGAATAGGAGAGCAGGTGAAAGCTTAAGCTGCTTTGCAAGGAACTCTTTAGGGATGCCTCACATAGTATTTCCAACAGCAGCACTGACACATCTGTGCACCTTCTTCTTTTGCTCTACTGCTTTGGATCAGAAAGCAAGGTAGAGTGGAGGTTGTCATTTTAAAACTACAACAAAAAATACGAAGCTACAGAAACAGCCAGCATGTTGAACGAGATTTAATGGCAGCAGCTACATGGCGGGTCCTGCAGCATACGTCAAAATCTTAGCATCTGGCCGCAACTGCACCACACTTTGAAGTGAAAGCACTATGTAAAATAAAAACATTCTCACTGTATTATCAAATGTGCTAATTAGGCCAAGAAAATTAACTGGCTAAACTGTATTTTATTCAAACTCATCCAAAAGAAGTAAGATGTAAGCATATTGGAACAAGCTTTCACTTGACTTTGCCTTTAACTAGGCTGTTCATATCCGCAGTACCAGTGTGCAAACCAGGTACACATCAGAAACATGTTCAAAAGGCCGCACACACTGGAATAATTTGTCAAGCTTACTAATCGGCTTCTCTCCCAACCTCCTTGTGGTCTTAAGTACTCTGCAGCATGCATCTCTCATACCAGTGAGAGGGGAATCTTACAAGCTTCTGCTGGAAAATTCTCTGAGGATACCTTTACAAACAGTTTTAACAAAAGAGATATAAAAAAGATACAGAATGGGTGCAAAAATTTGCACTTGGTGTAGAGGTGTGTTGACAGTGTGGACAAAGAAGCCCACCTCCAGTGGTATTCTTAAAAGGAATGCAGCTGGACGTAGGTGGAAAGAAAGAAATATTCTGTAGAGGAAAAAGTCTACCTTGGAGGTTGGCCATGCCAGCTGCATTTCCTCAGTAAACCGGTCATTTAGCAAAGTACAGCCACAAGCACACACGCATACACACTCATAAGGGAGCAATTTGTGGCTGACTGGTAGAAGAACAAAGTATTATCTGCTTTATTTTGAATAACAAGTCTCGCAGAAAGACGGGGAAGAAGAGTCTATGGCTCACTGGACAGACAGTGCAGCTCAGTTGTAATCACAGAAGAGGATTTTTAGGCCTACAATTATTTAGTATTTGCCAGAGGAGGAATTCATCACTGTTTTGCCATATAAACTCTTCTGAACCTTTACGACAAGTTACAATGGCATGTTGAGAGTCAAGCACAGGAGCCATGCTACACCTGTGATAATTAGTTACCACCGCTCAAGGGGCTCCTGGTAACAGCATCCTTTCGGAGAACTGTCAGGGATACCACATGTATAAGCCAGTCTGATGCCTCTGCATGCATATAGCAATTTGAGTGCCACTATATTAAATTCCCCCGAGAGAGGCAGCACCAACAGATACAAAATAATTTATTGCAAAGTGCATTTCCATCTGCCCTGTGGGTTATCAATTGCACCCATGCTCTGCTCAGGGTGCCAGCCCTCAGGAAATTAGATGGCCTAAAGGCACAGAAAGTAGTTGCATTTTATCAACATGTAGGTCATTTCTGATGAAAAACTCTTAATCACAGACATAGTAGCACAGTACCCAACAGCATGTCATGACTTTTACATTCTCAAGAGGTCTGGCTGCTAGGCAAGTTGCTTTTTTCCCCCCCCCTTTTTCTTAAATAATTAGTATCTGTGATAATTACAGGGGACAGTCTCCTCCTAATAGATTTGTTGCAGGAGATGGCTCTTATCCCCATGGAACACATTGCTTAGTGACTCCTGTTTCAAATCCCCAGACTCTCTCAGAGGAAAAATTATAATGCTGCCCATCAAACCACCAGATCCATCATAAAAGGAACTTTGAAAATGAGAGTCAGGTGTCTAGATAGATCTGGTGGCACATCACTATTCAGGCCCCAAAAGATAAATATGAGGTATGATCCTGGCAACATTACTTATTGTACGACATAGCCAAGACATGTGGATTAGGTCCACCGAGGGTCTTAGAAATTGAGCTTGTCAGACCCACAGAGGATAAGAATGATCATGATCCAGTACAGGCTAACCCCAACACCTCAGGCTGGCATGCCAGAAACACCAGGCAAAGACTGATCGAACACAATTTTGGAGGCGAGTATTGCCAAGACCTGTATACTTACCACCAAGTCCAGAATGCTTGCTCAGAGGGGATGGGATAATGGAGAAAGAAAACTCAAAAAACAGCTGCCTCAAGAAATGACTTGTATTTGTAAGAAAAGCAATGAATGCCTGGCACAGAGTAAAAAAATGCTTGTATGAAGTTAAAGTGAAAGAATAGAGGCAAATGTTCTTCAAATACCAGCAGCACACATCGTTAACAGTGCAAATATAAACTACAAAATGTTAGACTAATCTAGTCAGCCAGAATACAATGTTAGCCAATGTAGGAAATGGTTGAATTCTGCCACTGATGGCCTTATGGCTAAGAATTAAAAGGACAGGCACATTAAAAAAAAACCCTAAAAATCCTATGGTGTGGTTATTTTTTCTTCCCTCCCCCTTTTGCCTGGCGTGTAGGCATGGGCAATGAGGCCCTCTCGGTTATGGCTCTCTGCAGCCGGCCACTGCGACAAGGCAGTGTGGCCTGCGGTGGTTCTCGAGAGTCGCTCGTCCCTTCAGCCCCTGGTAAGCACACAGTGGAGGATGCCACTGCATCCTCACCAGTCCATGTCGAGGCACAAGTTAACTCGACATGGGGGGTGGCTCTTTGGGAGATGCGTGTTTCAAGGACCTGTGTCCTTGGCTGCTTGAGGAAAGCTAAAATCTCTGACAGGTAGTTATGGATGGCTCTTGTGGAGGTAGCCACAATGCCCAGCTGCAGCTCCATACGGCCCATGGACTGTGACATGAGACCCATGGACTGTGCATGCTCCCTCTTGATATTTTCCAGCAGCTGCACAATCCTACTGTTGGTTTCCATCAACAGCTTCTCTCCCTCTGTTAGCTGGGGCTGCCCTCTCCAACCCCGATCCCTAGGGACAGGCTCAACACCACGGTGCTCTTCATTCATTTCATCATTTCCCTCCTCCTCAGGAGAGTCACTTTCAAACTGAGGAGTCCTACTGAGTGACTGATCCCCAGGAGACTGTATGTCCATGGTACACTCCGGAGTCCGCGCTGGCGTTTGAAATCCCTCAAAATCCTCCCCAACGTTGCTGTGCGTTTCAGATGAGGACAATGGCCACTGCCAGCTCTCTGTGGTCCTGGCCGGTGAGTCTTCGTCAGAGGCAGGCACCGAGGATTCCTGTTCTTCAGCCGGCGTGGATGGCGAGCTCCCTCGGTGACGGCCGGCTTGCCCCGAGGATCCAGGAACCTCCCCATCTTGTTCCCCAGTGACATCTGGCAATCAAATAGAGGAGCAACAACCACTGTATCTGAGGCCAGGCAGATGGAGGTATCTACATGCATTGGACAACACATAGAAAGAAGCCAGTTGGGAAGCCAGAGTGTATGTGTTTGGGCAAACAGAAGGGCGGACTAAAGTTTAGTGACTGCATTGGGCACGTGGCAGTTGATGTTATTAACCACTTTTGGTATAAATGCACACTGTCCTGTACCCATAACACACACAGCCATGCTGCATCCCAAGGCAGGAACTACCATTTCACCTCATCGTGACTGTGACAGGAAATGTCAGTGAACCTATCAAAAAGCTCACCTATGCACTGCAGTGGTGTCAGTCAGAAATCCCTGGGACGAACTCAGGGCCAAGTGTCCAATGGAGCTTCCTGGGGTGCCAGATGTGCTCCACCACTGGCTGAGGGCAGCCCTTTGTTGTTCTGAAGCACTGCTGGCTATCTTCGCTTTTGTCCGACGTCTCACGTCAACCCCACCCCCAGTGCACTCTCTCCCAAATCACTGCTGCAGCATGAGGGTGGCCATCCACAGCATTTATCCCACGAGCAATGCCCTCCCCAACATTTGCCAGATTTTCTTGTTCTTTTCTCCAAAGGGTAGATAATGCTGTCTGAGGGCATTGCTCGCCAGGATCGAAACGTTTTCTGAAAACAAACTTGGTTTAGCCCTCCCCTGGCTACCTCTTCCCTTGCCTGAGGACACATGGTGGCAATCTGGGTGCAAGTGGTTCCCTGTGGCAGCTCAGTGTGCAAAGAGGCATTGTTACAGATGTTAACGAGGAGGATATTACATATGTGCTTGCTCTAAATCCTCCCCTAGGTAAAATGCACTCCCAAAGGCTAGAAATGGCTAAGCTTTTTGCACCCACAGTGATCACTGGCTCGTAGTAGAGCGTGATCTGCCCAGCACCATTCTTGATTACATGAGTAAGTGGCCCTAACTCTCACCCTTTCCATGCTTCAGGTAAAAAAATGACTCCAGTTTTCTTCTGGGGGAGGAACGGGACAATTTGGTCATCAGAAATTAATCTGGGGTGTTCTGGCTAAAATGTTGCAGTAGGGTAGCCCAAAGAGCCTGCAATCCACACACTCAGGCGAGGGATACGTGAGAGAAGCGCGGTTGTCGGTAAGGTCGTGACCTGAACAGCAGTGCCTGACGGCTGCTAGCTGGCTGGTTGTACTGCTCACGCTACAGTGGTCTGAATGACAGATCAGTGTCATGCCTACTCTCTGGCATCCCAGTCTTAAAAAACAGTATACTTTAAGGATTAATTTCTGCTCCTTGAAATACTTTATATGCTGCTCTTCAGACCTCAGTTTGAAGCTGTAAGCTTACATCTGGAATGTGTTGCTGAGGTCATGTTAAATGATACTTCTGGTTCTGTTTATGAATTAGGGTTTTTTTGTTTGATTGTTTATTTTTAGGTTTTTATTTTATATGGTTTTAAATGAAAGATCCTTCTGACAAACACAAGGATCCCTCCTCCTATATATCAGTCTCTGTCTACCCTAACGTAGACACTCATTATTTCTACACCCAAATGCCTGCAATATTATACTGCTCTAAAGGGGTTTCTGTGTGGCTTAATATAATGATGCTTTTTTAAAATGCTAAAATAATGGATATTATTTGTGCATTTAGCATATTCACTACTTCAAAGTATTCACATTCAAAGTATTTACATTCTCTCTGTGTCTGGCTGGACTGTCCAGTTGCATGTTTTATGGAAAGTGAGGATGAGATTGTATTTGTAAAAAGGCATGAGCTCCTTATGAAAATGAATTTTAGGGACAAACTGTCATGCAATCATTGGCTCTTCCACTCCATGGAGGCTTGAAAGGGACTGTATATCAACCTAGCTGTAATAACTGCTTCTTTGCCTAATACAGCCATAGCTGCAATCCTTCATTAACAAATCTCTCTTAACAACTACAGTGTAGGACCATGAAATTATTTCTCAGCATCTTCCTATCTGAGTACACATGAAAAAAAAAGAACAAAAAACCCGGGGACCTATTTTTACCACACATAGCAAACACACATTTCAGTTAAATTATATGGAATTGGAGAAAGATAAGGGATCATATATATTCATTCTGGTAGAGCCACTGGTCATACAAAATGACTTTGTATTTCTTTTGACATGTCATCAGAAAATTCCCTGTATCTGAAAACTCCATTTTCCTGACAAGTGTTCTAAACAGAGCCCATCTAGCAACTGCTAAGTAATAGAACCAAATTAAATTAAAAGTAAAAAATGGAAGCAAAACAAAATAAAAAAACTCCAAACCCCACATTAATTTATGAATATTTCTGTAAATAGTATCACTGAGTTTAGTTTGTTCAGATTTGGGGGATCATATAATTTTTGTTATTTGTGCATGTTTACACAGTTGCCAGTCTTGTGAAGAAAAGCTTCTCAGAAAAAGCATAATGAATTTTTGAAAAGTTCCTAATTCTCTATGAAAATTTACCACTTGCTGTCCTCCTAAACAGTATTTTCAGCCTTTCAGGGACAAAAGAACAGCATCTGGCACCGGTGACCAAAAACACAAATAACAAATGGTACAAGCAAACAGTCTGTGAAAACCCATGGGCAGAAGGTTAATTGTGGAAACTATTGGTGAATACTTATGAATAATGAATACATTGACAGGTTTTAGGATAGGTCGGTTGACTATCAATGAAAAGGAGGAATATTCATAACTGCTATTATTTATAACAAGGTGTTTAACAACTCTAGGTTATAGTCCAGTTTCTGGAAGACTTGTGAAGCATTGACATAGGGCATGGGGAAACCAAGGGTGCATTGTAGGCATGGCCTTACACAAGCTCTTGTTCACTACAGAGCAATCATGGGAAAACTGCCTGAAGGTCAATGGCTGACACCACCTTGATGAATGTGTCAGTCTCTGCCCAATAAATCCATTCCTTGATGACCAAAGGTAGCCCTAAATTCAGAGTGGATCTTGGTAAGATGACTGCACCAGTGGCTAGGTTGGTGTTGTGGAAAAGGTGTGCCAGATTCAGTAAGGGCACTGGAAATCTTGGTTTGGCCAGAAACAGTACTTATCAGCCAGAGAAGAGGCTGAGTGCTTTGAACAGCTGCTGACAGGAGGACTAACGGATTAAAGCAGGCTGAGAGAGTCACCTCAACTAAATTTCCCATTTCCTTGGTAAACATGTGACTACAAAAAAAAAAAAAAAAAAAAAAAGAGGGCACTAAGACTGTCAAGTCCAAATTGGCTACGGACCAAACTATGTATCTATGTGGTTGATATTACTTGGTTGTTAATTTGCTTCAAAAAAATCTGTCTCTTTTAAAACCAAGCTTTAAATACAATGGGTACAAAGAAGCACAGCTACCTTCCTTAGGTGTGAAGCAAAGGGGAGGGATCAGATTCTCTGATCTTTCTAGTTGTTTCCACCTTAAACACCATTCCTACATGCAGCATTTTGTTCACAGCGATGTATACAACTTACAGGCAAAATAGGTCACTTATGTCTCTTATAGGTATCTTTATACTTAGTGATACAAGAAGACAAATTGGTAGCCTCCAAAGTTGTGACTTGCTTCATGTTCCTAACCTCATCTCCCTTGCTCTGACAGGGCATGACTCCCATTTTGATCCTTAAATGCCCAAGTAAAGGAATCAGAAAGGAGCATGCATATGGGCTAAAGGAATTATAAACATCTGGAAGTCAGTGGCCCACTGCACTTTAACTTCAGTGTTTGATCACTGTGAGTACCATGCAGTTATTTCAAAAAGTCACATGGAACTCACAGGTTTATGAAGACTGTTTTTTATCTTACCTCACTGATTCTGTTGTGTTTAAAGAAAAAATGAGACCTGTTATTAAAGTGGCCCATGTAATAGTAGCTAGTGAACCTTTATCAAAGTCCTGGCTATATTCCTTTCTTTCCTGTTAGCAGGTCCTCTGTTTGTGCAGCGAAGCCCATAACTGGCTGCCTCTACACATGTTGGGCACTGGGCTGATACAGAGCTGGGTCTGATGTGTAGAACAGCAATTGCTCCTCTTGGCCACAAGAGAACTGCTTCATATTTGTGCATGCAGGGGTGACCTGTGGTATGCCCAGTCCTGTCCAGAACATGGTGACTAGAAGCCAGGATTATTCCAGCCTTTAGGTTCATGAACGTGTCCATCATTTTGGAGCACTGCTATACTGTGCTGTCTCTTTGCACCGCAACATTCATTACCAGTGAGAGTCCTTCAGGTTTGTTATTAGACATATTTAGGATTGTAGCGATTATTGGGTAGAGATATACAGAGAGCTGAACAGTTGACTCAGCTGTAGGGATAGAGGACTGAGACAGAGGCCAAGAACAGAGCAGGGCTTTGGATATAAACAAACTTTAGAGACATCAGAGGTATTTCTTTAACTTTTGTTCACTGAAGAACATTTGAGATTTATGCCTATGTTGTGCCTTACCTGCCACTTGGACTGGCAGTTGATCCCTCCCCTGAGATGTGCTGCTCTTTAAGAATCCCTCCTTTTGAAATCCCACCATTTCTGTTTCACCTCTGCTACTGGATCGTTGCCTTTTCCATTATCTTTCCTTTCCAGATTCCCCACCAGTGGAGCTGGACGTGAGGGGTGGGGTACCGTCTTCCTGCTGACAGGTAGGTGGAGATGTTTCTTGGCCACAACAAGTGGGCCAGGAGCTCAACAACAGCGGTAACACAGTTGGGGAGCTTCCTGGGACCTGCCTCTGCTGCTCTGGACCTGGGCCTCTGCCTGTATCTGCATCATGCCTCCTGGGTGGGTGCATTTTTCAAAGTGCTTAGGTACCAAGGTGATAGATGCCTTGTAAATACCTAAGATAGATACAGACAGAAACTGTACCAGGCACAATCAGTTATGCAAAACTTCATACAATGCCAATTGCACCTACATGCTGTAGTATCACCCACCTTTTCTAGCATCTGCAGTCAACCACAGTCAAATATTTGGCACATGTATTTTTCCTTTTGGAAAGTGATGGGAACACAGCACATTCATTCTTCCTTCGTGTCAACAGGTCTAGGCACATAGCCCTTAATGTCAGGTACTGCATATGCACATATTTTGTTCCATCGTCTTCCCTAAATATGAGTTTACAAGTTTAGTTTAATTTCTTTCATTAGCTGATAAAATTTGTTTCCTCAATAATCTGGAAAAACTGGTTACATAAGCAGTACTAAAACTAAAGGGGCAGTCTTTATGTGTGCTTATTACAAATGCATAGAGATTCATTCAAACTACATAAAAATATGGCTGTGATGTTGCTTTTATTTTATGGATTAATTTTTAAAATTTCTATTCTTTTGAACTCTAAGTTTTTAGCATAAAGACCAGGAGTGATTATGTGTATAATTATACATTTGCATGTCTGGAAAAAAGTAAGCACCTAAAACAAATAGGTACACGTATTTGCACTGTATTCCTTTTAGATTTTTGTCACTTCCCATATATATGTAAAAGATCTTGTCCTGCTTAGTTTGTAAAAGAATAGCTGAGAAGTAATTTGATAAATACTTCAGAGTGAATGTCTGTGGGTGGGGGAACTATATAAAGGACAATTTTGGGAAAAAGTACATATGGGAATTTAGACAATGTTTTCAAAGAAGCAGATGAACAAAATTTTAGAACAGCTTTCCAGTACTAATGAGGTGGTAGCAGAAAGATGAGAACCTACTGATTTCAAAAGAAAGCTTGATCGGACTACGGAAGTTCATATGATAATCTTCCTTGTCATAGAAGCAATTGTGCTTGATGAATAGGTCTCTAATGCCTCTGGGGAAAACCAGGTGACTACTATCTGCAGACGGTTAAAAATGGATCTCTGTTAGCTATGCCCACTGAAAACTAATGTCTTTCTTTTTAGCTAATCAGATAGGAATATATGTATAAAAAATTGTCAAAACCCAAAAGTAGGCAAAGAATCACAGAATCACTAAGGTTGGAAGAATAATTAGGTTATCAACATACTGCTAAGAATTTAAAGACTAACCTTAGCTAAAGCATAGTTTCAGAGTAAGAATATTAAAGGTTAAGATTTAAAACCCAAATCTATTGTTTATGATCATATTTAGATGACAGAAACAAGTTCAGCCTACAGTTGGGTCATGTAAATGTATAGTTAAATATACATAAATGGAATGATTTAAGTTTTCATTTAAACTATTATAAATCTGCCACCACAAGCACATTTTAATGTGGAATTAACTTCTTTCAGCCCCACCCCCAATGAACAATTTGCACGATTGTGCTTAAATCACAATGCCAAAATCACATATTTATCATACAGCAAACAATAGGCAGAGAATATTACCTTAGCAGTTAGCATAATGAGGAAATAATAGAAGTGCTTTGCAATACAGTCAAAAACATAAGCCATTTGAAACAATTTCCTTCTATGAAAATTGAGTAAAATACTTCTATGTTCCCTGGGATACTGTAAACTCTATAAAGTACACTAAAATCAAAAAAAAGGGAAGATGACGTAAAATAAATCAGTAAAACATAAAAACTGCTTAGTGACTAAACTTAATCATTTAACACTGAGTATCTATAAATAGCATTACATGATTTATGGATATATTCACATTAAAGAACTATCAAAACTTTCTTGAAAGAAAGTCTTACTTATGTTTCTAGGGCTGAAAATATCTTCACATTAGTACATATACATTTACATATTATAATCACACCATCAAAAGTAATTTTCAGGAAGGCAGAAAACTGATATGTTCAAATTCTCTCTGTAGATACAATTTTCAAGTACCAGCTCTTTAACAGCATATTCAATTAATGAAATAATTATACAGGCATTTAAAATGCACCTGCAGTCCTGAAGCCTTACAATTCAGCCTACCTTGAAAGAGGAATGGTCATTGTCTAACAGTGGTTTCTGTTTAAGAACAAAAACAAAGCAGAAAATATAGTCAATACCCACTCCTACCCTGCAAGCCAGGTGGAATTTAAGTGGCAATTTGATGTTCTGTTTAAGAGACAGCATTTGAAAATTTGGCCTAGTCACAAAAGAAAGACAGTCAACCGAAAGAAACCAAAAAGAAAGGTGGCGGACCTAGGACACTTGCAGCCTTCTCTGTTCTTACACTTACTTTCACACTTCCATACCGAGGGGAAAAACCAAACAAACTATGATGAATTATCTAAAACCATTTATTTTTAATTATATTGGAAATTAATTAACATGGGTATATGAACATTTGAAGAAAAAAAAGATAAATAGCAGCAAAGGGAGTTTTGAGATGAGGGAGATAAGTCCTTCATCTCCCTGGCTCCTGCAAAAGAGAAAGAACACATTAAAAGTGTTGAAAAAGTTTTCCACTGCCCTAACTGTACCATGTTGGGAAACACATGCAATTTTTACTTTTCCTCAAAGCACTGATGATTTTGAATATGTGCTTAGATATTCAATTAATAATATCTGAGTATAGCAAGTGACACTCTCGTATGACAATGTATTTGTCATCTGTTTCCAAATGCTACAAACCCCCCATTTTCTTTAACACTTACAATTCCTTTTTCAACTTCTTTTATACCATGCTCTTGTATAGCTGATGCAGAAAGGTTTTGAAAACCTTTTCAATTACTGTCCTGTAGTAGAGAAAAACAAGTATCATGAAAGGGCACTACAGACTCAAGAATAAGCTGATGAATTCTAAATAATACTAGTGTAAATAAGAGCACCCACACCAAGGTGCAACTGACCTCTGCTCAGGATTCCCAGTGTTTTGAGGATGTTGGTTAAAGCTACAACGTAAACCCTGGTCTGAAGGTGTTCAGTGCTGAGTTACCTGTTAAGATTCTGTGCCAAATGTTGCTAATCAGCACACTGCCAATTTTTTTTTCCGGTGGAAAACATAGGGTTAGAGTTGTTTTTCCTTGAAAGACACCAATTTTCAATACTTTTCTCTTACACAGTGCTTTAAAATCACGTCATAGACATGATCCTATTCCTACACCTTCTTACACTGCTGTGGATTCCCCACAAGTTAGACTACAAGTCATAATACCTATAACCTTGCTACATCAACAAAAAATGGGGCCCATATTTTTCACACATCTACTTCATAAATTCCACCCAGCATCACTGTTTTATGCTTATGAAAAATGACAACCTGATGATAACCTTTATTTTATTATTATATTGCTATCTCATTAAAATTTCAAATATGTAAGGCAAATCAATTACTTACAATGATATGCTTCAAGAATTCTTCACAATTCCTGATGCTTTTTGCTCTCATTTTCTAAAATACAATGTCTGGTGAAGATCAGAAAACCTTCTTCCTACACAAAAATGCTGCAGATGACGGAAACTATCAAAGGGTCGACGTTGTGAGTGCTGTGAAAGTTGCTTTGGTGGTATTTCCATTGTTTCCTGCAGACAAATCTCCATCATCAACTCCATCACAGTGAAATAAAAAAATGAATTTTGAACCCAGACGTCTTTGTGCGTGGTTTCTTCAAACAGAACATAACACTGTAAGGTAACTCGCTGTTTGGCATTCATTCATATATATTTGCTCTGCAATTTCATTGTTTCAGATGCCATTAGAATGTGCCACCTTTGAAACAATGGACAACAGGAATGGGATGAATTGTGAATGTATATTGCAGACAGAGCTAATAATATTTCTTTTGAATGCCATCAACTGATATTTTTCCATTCAAATGCTGCTAAGACTTCATGCCAGGTTACAATATTGTGTTGATGAAATCACAGTTATTCTGTATCTGAGAGGTGGTACTAGCATCTAAACTGTCCAAAGGAGAAAACTGCTACATTTGTATCTGGTACTGTAGCCCACATAAAAACCCAAAGATCAGTATTGACACATATCAAGGGATTATTTTATATTGATTACCATATCAAATCCAAGAACAAACAAACCACTCCACTAGCTCACAAATGACACTTGTGTGATACTGTCAAAGTAATATTTATTAATGCAGTAGAATTATTTAACTTGTCATTCCCATTTCAGTATGAAAATTTAGCCTGCTCTATTCTTAATTTTGTACTTTCTCTTAGAGGATTTTTATATTAGGTTTTTAAAATTGAGTTCTGTCCATTTTTCAGTGAAAATCTCAAATTACTCACTAAATCAGACCAATTTTCCATCATTAAAAGAACTTAGGAGCATGAAAACTTTAAATCATGAATCTAGTTCACAGATCTTAGTTTATGGATATGTTTCTAAGTATCATATAACTTTAAAATTCTCCATCCATAAGAGGTTATCAATAAACAAGCCAAAACAAGCAAAAAAAAAAAAAAAAAAAAGAGGAAAAGCCCTTTAAAAAAAAGGTTTCCAGGAGCCACGTAAACATTTTATGAACAGAGTTAAATGTACTATTTTAAAATATTAATTTGGAAACTTTAATGATACCTATTTTCTGTAGTGATGATGAAAATACTGACAAAAAAAAAAGAATTGGAAGTTTCATAAATTTCCTTTTAATTTTTTTATTTTTAGAGTATTCTCAAATCTTTATTTTAATCTGCTGCATGAATATTTTGGTAATTTTTCAGTATTAATGGGCTACCTACACATTAACTAAAATTATATTTTAAGCACTACCTCCAAAACATTGCTGCTACAAGTGTTAGTTTACATGTTGCCAAAACTTATTCATTCAACAATTTTTGAAAACTTACAAGTCACAAAAAAAAAAAAAAAGTCGGCATCCTCCCCCTCGCCAGTATCCCACAAAACGCAGAAAGTAGTTTTACTATTGAAAACACATCCCCTCCAAACATATATTTTGAAATTGGATGCTATCTCTGAGTCAGACAACTACTGTAAGCAGAAAGGTAGTGGCACAGATGAAGTACAGTTTATGTTCTTGTAATTTGTGCTATGTAACTGCAGTAAAATAATACACTGCCTATGCTACATTGTTATGAACCTAAAGATTTTATTACCTATCTGTTTAGACAGAAATGTCGTATCTTCTCTGCTGAATACAAAAAATAGTCTATGTCCTTCCCTTTCACTATCATCCCAGTGAACCCGAACCCCTCTCTAAAGACAAACAACAAAACCAGTCAAACAGAACTACAAAAGCCATTATTTTCATCTTAATGCCTCCCTCACCTATGACCCAGAAAACTGAATTTTTGGTTGAGAGAAGACTCCACAATATAATGTAAAGATATTGTGTATGCTGCCAAAACATATTTTTCAGAAAAACACCAGTAGCAATGGGGTTTATGCTCTCCTATTCTCTGAATGGAGAACGGAAAATATCACTAACTGGAACCTCTGTTGGTGACCTGAAAGGAGGTCACTGAAAGAGCAGAAAAATAGAGAGTTGAAAATAACCTGATTTTGTCCTGTTTAACGTTAAAAAGGAAAAGCTTCCCTGTTGAGAGAAGACACTGCCTACAGCCTAGCTTTCCTTGCTGTGACACTGAACTTTGTCGAACAGCAAGACGTAGCCTGTTTTACCAGCTATCACTCATGGGCTCAGGGAGGTTTGAGACTCTTCCTTGGGCTAGACACCATGAAAATGTGTAAATGACACAGTCCCTGCTCAGGAGAGCTTACAATCTAAGAAAGCAAAATGACATACAGGAGTATGGAAAAATACAGCTACACACAAACAAACTTTGTATACATTTACATACAGTTACATCTAAAAAACCTATTAAAATAGCACCACTATTTCTACCTGCCCTTCTGCCTAGCCAGCATTACTTAATTACTTAATTACTGATTGCTTAATCAGGATCACAGGGGAAGTGGGTCTTTAGGACAGGCTTCAAAGGAGAAAGTAGTGGCCTTATGAATCAGTTCAGGGAGGGCACTCCATGCATACGGGACAGCGTGGAAGATGTTATATTGAAAACTTAAAATTGTGCAGAGCAGCATTTCTCCAGGGCAAAAGTTCAAGTGTTGTGTGCAAGATCCCTAATTTCTGAGACAGAGACTGTGGTTATGGGAGTAACATTTGGCCATTAAAAAGACAAGCAAAATCACTAACGTAGGACTACGCTGAGGGTATGTTACTAGCCACATATTCTCTGTGGCTGCCAGTTAGTACAGTAACTGTGAGGAAATGATATGGAAGGGTTTGGAAAAGAGTTGGATACAAAGAGGGAAAAAAAGGCAAGATGACGAAAGGAGACAAAAGGAAGAAATGTGGGGAGTATTATCAAATGTAGTCTTCTGTTTGAGTTCTTAGTGTGTTTGCAATTTATTAACTAAATAACTAAAAAACATATACAATAATTAATGTACATTTGACACCATAAAATAAACTGGACCATATGCCAACATTTACGTTATGTTATTATCCTTCACTATGGAAATGTGAGAAACAGGTTAAACAAGAGACAAAATGCTTCCCCTTACCCTTCTTCTTCCGTACTGAAGCTTGGAAATAGAAAGGGAATGAACTGTGAATCAATTCTGAAGGTAATTTGTATGTGCTAAATCCTTGTCTGTCATTTTGAGCATAAACATTTTTCTTCCACCTAAGAAGTTAGTCTCTCCCTGCTAGCTTCTACGACGTGTGTATCTATCAAACTACAGCAGATAAACAGCTTGGCAAAAGCACAGTTTATCAGGATTTATACCTTAACTATAACAAATTGCTCCCCTGCAGTTAATAAGAATACACATACAGGGTTTTTTTGCTAAATTCCTTTTTAAGAACAGTAATTGGGGCACCTTATTGATACAAGGGCTTTCAAACTATGATAATAGGGCATTTTCAAATCTTTGCAGATTGAAGTGTAAAGGAATCATTAGCACATGTTATCTGACATATTTTGGATTAAATAATTTGAAAGAGAAGAACTGAGATGGTCTGCTCAGTATTATGGAGAACAAAGTAGCTAAAAAAATGTCAATAAAACCATAAGTAGGGTTGGGAGCTGGGCAAAGACTGTAGAGACTGTAAGATGTATTTTTTTTAATGATGTTTTTTAGTTTAGCTAGGAGAAGTTACAAAAATATGTACTTCATGGGAAAACAAGTGATGAATTTCTATTTATCTTTCTATTTATCTTCTATTACATAACAAGGGACATTCAATAAAATTAAAAGTATCACATTTAAAACCAATAAAAAGGAAGTACATTTGTACACAGCACATAATTAGTCTCTGGAATCCTTTGCCATGAGACATTATTGAGACCATGAGCTTCTTCAGTTCAGAAAAAAGATTACACATATATATTGATGAAAACATTCACAGTGTTCATCCATACATATTTCCTATTTAGTTTGCACATATATTTTACAAAACAAATGCTTATTCATTTGATAGTTTAAGGCCTTATAAAATTGTGAGTGTTCTCACAGTTCATACGGATGTCTAATATACACAGATATACGTATAAAGATATAAAAATTATATGTAAATATACACATACAATCTGTGTTTTATGTCAGAAGACAACTTTTAGCTGATGATAGTGAGAACATTTTTTTGGAAGCTTGTTCAGTTGTGCAATTAAATTCCTGTTCCTTCTGATAATAGCCCTTTTACAGGACAAATGTTAAAATAGGTAGACCACAGATGTTATTTATAACAGCAGTCATATTATTTTCTAGGGTGGCAAATGTTCAGACTATGATGGGAATGGTATTTACAGTCTTGTTTAGGAAGAAGAAAAATTTCTGCCATACTCTAATGTTACTACAGCTTTACTAGGGGACATACACTTCTGGACTATTCTTCAGAATAGTAAAGTTTTGTCACTATAACATTTCCCCATTTGATAAAGATATGGATTGGAAATGTGCTTAAAGATTCAAGTATGTCTCATGGCTACTAGTCACAAGAGTTGCAGTGGTTTCTGCCAGCCGATGAGAACAAATAGCAGATCAAGTACTATAACCTGAATAGAGGGATGAGAAAGCTAAAAAGTGATGGTCTTCATTGCAGACGTGACTTCACTATTAATAGGCTATTTTTCCCTAGAAGAGTGCTGCTTTGTTCTGTTTAAGAACAGTATCTACTATGTAAGACTGAAAAGTAAGAGAAATAGAAGAATACCCTCTGTTTGAAAGTGATTTGCAGAAGGGGATAATGAAAGAGGAAGAATGGTGTCTACGTATTTCTCTCCCCTTGGGTAAATTTGTTGATAAGCCAGCCAAGTATTACAACCTCTTAGCACTCCATGAAAGTAAACCAAATCAAAACACCAAAACCCAAAAAGTGGATCCAGAAATAATATTTTACATTTTAATCCTGGAAGAAAAATTACAGAGCATTCACAAACTGTTGAAAATTTAGTCAGGCTCCTAAACTTCCTGGCACAGAAAAGTCAAATTTTCTAAAAACTCTTAGAGCTAAATAATCAGACTGTTTCATTTTGGTCTTCATTTGGTTGTTATACCATAAAGAAGACAGTAATCACTTCAGCACCTCTTTGTTGGTAAGAACTCCTACTGAAGTTATGTGGCTTGACTCACTAAAGAATGGATGAGTTCCATCTGCCTCAGAAAACACTTCCAGGGGGAAAAAAAAGGTGGCCACAAGACTTTGATTCCTTCTAGCTGGCCTTCGTACAAATCCATGCCAGGAAAAAAAAAAAAAAAAGTATTTAAATCAATGTAGATTAGATGGGAAAATGGTTTTATTATATGATATACTCAATTAGTCTGCAATAAGGGATGAGGTTTGTATACCCAATTATCACTTGCTAAACACACTGTTCTAGTGTAATAGCTATATATAACTATCCACTGTGCTTTTCTCTGTATATATGGTCGATCCACAACGTATTTATTAGTCTAGCTGCAGAAATTCTTTTTAATGACTTAACATATTAAAACCTGGAAGAAATGAACTATTACCTTCCTTATTTTCAGAAAATAAATCAGAATTCCCAAAGAATTATGCATATCTATAATGTGGATGATCAAGCAAAGGAATCTACAACCATATTTCTTAAAATTAGCAAATAAAAGGATGAATGGAAATACTTTTTTTTTACCAATAGTGGGAAGAATTGAGTTTATATCATGCACAAAAGTCAAAGTGATATAATAATATGCACTTTTTCAGATCAGAGTCTAATAAAAAGAAGTTGAAGTTGAAGCTGCTTTAACACTGTCAGCTTTTTAACAACAGCTTCTGGCAGCTTACCTTTGTCCACTAATGAGAGGCCACAGAAATTTAAAATAAAACAATATTAGATGAACTGAAAATTTAGAAAGCAAAGCTAACAAAATATGATACGGCATTACTTTTGAGTAATGTGCCAAACTTTGATGATGCACAAAATGTATCAACATTCTCTTGCATAGCAGAAAAGGCACAAGTTTAAACAGAAATTATTCATGCAAATCATGCATATTTGAACTCTCCAAAGATGCAGCATTCTTAAAACCTTTTCTGTTCTATATACTGTACACAGTGCAGCTCCTTTTAGTCAATTTAACATATATACACATATTTACATTTCTATTATGCCAGCATGCTTGTCAAAACCCTCTTTCTTACCAAGCTCTTCAAGCTCTGAGGTCATTGACTTAGACCGCAAGGTCAGTGCAGTGGTTGGAGCTCGCTTAGGAGGTGGTGGGGCTTTGCATTAAACAGAAAGATATACAGTGTAAGTAAATACACATCTCTGAAACACTGTATTCACATACACAATTTAATATTTATTTAAAATAATATGATACATTAAATAAGGTAACCATAAATACAAGCATGTAGAGGAAAAAACCCTGAGATGCATTTCATATACTGAATTTCTGTAGCATTTCTACTTTTAGTGTAGGCTGTTTGACACATCAGCAAGCTTTTATGTAACAGGACACATAGAAACATTTAAAGCTAAATAGCTGTGCACTTCTATTTTTCAGTAGGCACAGACTTTCCAAAGAAAATGCCTCACAGCAGTTGTGCCCCTCCTTCTAAGAAATGTACATAGCTAAAAATCTCCTGGAGACCAGCCAATCTTTGCCAGATTAATTACACCTTTGAAGAAACTGTTAGATCTGACAAATACAAGAAAGAAGATTCAAATTTATCTCAATAGTTATGGTGGGACAGGTGATCCTCAGAATAAATAAGATCTAAAAATGATCAAGCCAATCATCTAGCACAGAAACTAAAATCCAGCAGGTGTTTTAGTATCCTCATAACCAATGTTTCTGGTGGTCAGAAAGGAATGTAACATCAGAACAGATTATGCCAATGTTGGTAGGAAAGTTGGAGATTTCCAGTAAACAGAAATGGCTCTGAGACAACCAGCAAAATTAAGGATTCTTTAGTGTTTTCATCAATAGTATACGTCAGGCTACACCATTTTGACAAAAGGTGGTAAAGCAGTTAGAGGGCAGGAATGAGTGATGGAGGAAAGGAAACAACATTCTTCCCATATCACCTATATTCACTATGTCAGTGTTATCCTTTCCCTGTTAAGATCCATCAACTTCTTAAGGAGGCTTGAATGACAGTGTGTCAGAAGCAAGCAAAAATATAGCTCAGGTCCAGTGCCAGATATGAGGTCGCGTAACTACTGCACGTATTAACTTCAGTCTGAGGTCTGCCCTTGCCCAACAACAAAAGTGACAACAAATCTCTGAGGGAAACTGCACAAAATTATGGATTGTTAAATGGGGCTGGGTATCTGACACTGGCCTCATCATAAAGGAGACTGATGGCAAGAAAATCCTTCCACACCATTCCCACGGTACCACGGCAATTGCCATGTAATACCAATGGCTACCAACTTGCATCAAAAAGGGACAAAATTCAAAAGTGAATGTTTTTGGAAAAGAATACATTATCAATAGAAGGCTCTGGAAAGATGACAAAGAACTGGGTTGGTTTGTACAGAAGCAACTTCCCTTTGGAAAGCACTTTTATTTAGAGCCAGTATGACACATCCCAAAAGGCAGAGGTGAAAGGTTTGTTTAAAATGTGTGAATTGTAATTCTATTAATCTAAAACCAAGGCAGGACCATGTTTGGGCATTATTTAATTTAATATATCCTTTCCCCACTCCCAGGGTGGTTAATTTTTTTTTTTTTTTTTAAAGCAGTAGATGTCAAGAACACTCACAGTGTAGACAGAAAGTTTTACTCATGGACAAAGAGGGAGCCCTTGGGTGCCAGCTTCTAGCCCGCTCTTGTGCTGAAGAGCCAGGCAGCTGTGAGTGACAATACAAGAAACCAGTGGGAGGAACAGGAATTTTCAAAAATGTGACACAGTTCTATTGAACAATAGTTAGCAGCAGCAATCTTTTCTGCTTAATGGTAATTATGAGGCCTTAATGACTTCCCAGAGTGGCTTTTCCCTGAGCAAACTCAGGGATATCTAAGGTGAAAGAAATTGTGCAAAATCCATTTTTTGTCTTTTTTTGAATGAATTTTTGGTGGTGGTTTTTTTGGGTGGTTGGGTTGGAAACACACTGAAATTCTTAAGGGAGTCACCCAATCTTTTGATGTAGGTTAACCCATAGTCTCCATTAAAATTAATATTAAAAAAAGCCACCTAGGCTGGATAAAACCCCCACCAACTTGTCCTGATTTTACCCAGACAATTCTTTCCTGAAGTCTTTGTGGAACATGATGCCATATTAGCCTCTCTTGGAGTAGTTGCTTTCTTGCTAGCAGCGAAGTGGCAGAAAAAAAACCTGTGCATGTTTCCTACTTAAGGAGGAGGCGGGATTTTCCCTGTCTGGAACAACCCCTCTATTTTGAATTAATCTACGGAATGTTCCCATTAAAATTTTTGCAGAGGTCCTCTGCAAAACGTATTTTGCAAAATCTAAGTTCTCAATGACTTCAAGGGAAGTCAAACTAACATAATCTCAAGGATGTTTGGAACTAATCAATAAAAGAAAAACTTTGTGCTTTTTCTCTCTCATTACTAAAAGAAATCTTAGTAGTTTTTCAAACATACACATGTATAAAGTTACATAAAGATGAAATTTCATGACAAGCATCACAAAATAGTATTACACTTTTTGTTACACATTAATGCATGTCAACAAAACTAATTTACTCTAAATTAAATAAGAGAAAAATATTTTAAATTTTAAAAGTGAAATCTGTAAAGAAGAATCTATACAACAGTAATTCTGTGTCCATATGTTTTCTGAGGGTCAAGACCACTAGAAAAAGAGAAAAATGTACCTTTCTTTCTGGCCGTGTCATCTGGATCAAGATTCCTGGTTACTGTGACAACCTTAAGAACTAGGTGATTGCCCCCTTGTCGAATCATGTTCACCACTTGCCTGTGGCCAACTTTCACTACATTCTCATTATTAACCTGCAAAGAAACAAAACGGTGTTTTAGATCACAATGCACTTTTCTACTTTCCATTTTAAAAACAGAAGGTTGGAAGAACAGGAAGATATATAATTTCTAATTACTGTCTTTTAATAAAAATACATATTTAAGAAGCAGCATATAGTTGACATAGTAACAGGAAAACAAAGCTAGCTGTTCATGAAATATGCAACTAATTTCCTTATAATTACCAGTTCAGAAAACAAAAAAGTTAGTGAGTTCAACCAAATCTTTCTCTCGACCCGTTTTATTTTCAAGAGCATGCTACAACTCTGCATTTCATACACTAAAAGTATGTTCTTAAATGATAGCAATTTTTCATGACTGTATAATCCATAAACACTTGTATGCATTTTATGCTGTCTAACATAACCAATGAGATATTAAGAAGCTTTTCAGACCGTCCAGGAACAAAGATTTTCACTCCTGAAATAAACTCTCACATTCAAGAGACATTCTTTCATTATAT
Source organism: Rhynochetos jubatus (assembly GCA_027574665.1). NCBI lineage: Eukaryota > Metazoa > Chordata > Aves > Eurypygiformes > Rhynochetidae > Rhynochetos > Rhynochetos jubatus. Next base: position 19,534,158 of record CM050663.1, read on the forward strand.
GCACTCTCCTCATTTCTCAGCATTTTTCTTCTGCAAGTTTCTGGAAGAATCTGGTGTCCTGAAAGCAAAGGGAACAGGGCCACAGCAGTCCAAAAGAGTCTTCATGGAAAAAGATGAGTTAACTATATGAAGCCCTGACCAGCTATTTTGGTTATGCCAATTAAACTTTAAACTTCACTGCAACATTAAACTTGAAAATGTTTAAATGTGCAACATTAAATGTGAAATTACCCTCTGTGTAACTCCTAGTGCTACATCATCATTTTTGCTGTATATGTCATTCCGTAATATTAACAGACATAGAAGAAAGCATAGCTATAAAGACTGTAAATAAGAATAGATAAAAATAATATATTTATTAATTTAATCTATTAGAAGTCACCGAAAGCTATCTGAAATCTGAATGATCGCAGCATGTAAGACTGAAGTGCTGCATGTGCTATTTGAACATAAATGATATTGAGGAATAGAATTCATGAAGAAAGGATGCTGCCAGAATACATGCTGGGAATCTGATATCTATCCAAAATTCAACTGACTCAGTTATATTTCACTGAGATCACTCAGTGCCTTCCAAAATGAACAGTCATTTTCAAAGCAAGTGTTTTTAGACTCCTCTATTTATTCTGACAGGCTGGGCATCTCACTCTCTAAAGAATTTACAGTTTAGAGCAAAAGCTCTCATTAAATATTATTGCCATTTAGAAGAACAACATGCACAAGTATGTTTCCCATTCCAACTGGAAATCATTTTTCCATCCAGTGCATCAAAGGAAAATCTTGCCTTTTTCCAGGCTTTAGTTGAGACAAAATGCATTATAATAAAATAACATCTTGGTAAACACTATTTTTAATTCAATGCCGCAGTCAGAAGTATGGTCCGTGTGCTATGTCTATAAGCTTGAAAGGCTTTTTGAGATGCATTTTCAGTTTCACATACAATGACGTAGGTGTAACACATGCTGAACATCCAGGCCTGTTGGGCAGGCAAATACGAAGTTCTTACATTCTGTAGGTGGAGGATATAAAAGAATATTGATTTGAATAGGACTGTTGCTGTTTTGTTTTATTTTACACCTTCTTAGCATCTGGTATTTAATTCCAAGACATGGTATGTATTTAGCTGGACCAATGGCATCTAAATTTAATCTGTCTAAAATGTTTTAGCAGGGTTATCCATTTACTTCCAAATTTCTTCCAGTATTAAAATCTTAACAAGGTAACTCTTTTTTCCACAGCAAAAAAGTTCGCAAAATTTGGAACTACAGTATGCCTTTACTCTTTCTTTACTGGAATTAAATTTTAAGATTGGAAGACCTTATGGATTAAAATATATCCCTTAATGCTGTAAAAAATAGAGACCTCCAAATAAATCAAAAGTTAGTATTTATCAAACACGTACACTTCACTAGTGTAAAGTGATACATGTGTAAAATGATAAACAGCTTATGCAGCACACCATCTGTTCACATCATTATGTGCAATGATATTTAACATTTAGAGAAAGAGCAAATATATATGACACATTTTTTAAAGCTGTCTCAGAAACAGAACCTGTAAATGACTGTTTATAGCAGTTTTGTTTAAAAGGCACAGTTACAAAAGCTGGTATCAAAAAGATTTATATTGCAAAAATAAAAATATTGATAGGAGATCTGAAGTTTATTTAACTCTAAGAGTTTATAGAAATACTTGATAACAAAAGAATGATGAAATCAGCAGAGTAGTACCTCATCTTCACTATCTTTAGCACCTCAGTGGATAAAACTGTAGAATGATTACAAAGCAATAACATCGGAATCTTCAGTAGTTTACAGAGAACCAGGATTTCTGTGACAGATTCTCTATTCCTTTTAATCGTCTTCAATATTTTATATGTAAGCCCATTTTGGTAGAAATGGTCATTAAACAGTAGGACACCAGAGTTCTAGAAGGCTGATTTGATAGTTTTAGTCTGATAATATTCAGCAAAACTTTTTCAGGTGTGAATTAATTTGATGACACTCTCTCTCTGTTTTTCAAGCTTTGACAGTGGGGAGATGACTACTTCATCTCATCCAGGCTTTGTAAACAAGCTGAAAAAGGTAAATTTTTATAATCAATAAAATAGATATCTATGTCATCTGTGCCAGTTCATTTAATAATCACATGTGTACTTGGTGTTCAATGTGATCACATTCTTTGAGACATTAAAAAATATTTTTGCTTTTAGTGGCAAAGTGTTTAGAAGAATGTTCTATAAACTGTCATACTAGCAAAGCAGGTTTGCAGGCATAAATTTGTGTCTCTCTTTCAACCCAATCTTCAGTGTATTTTATGTGATCTTTCGCTACAAAGCCTTAAGTTCCTGTTTTCCTTTGACTCTTACCAAAAAAACTTTCCTGCACAGAACTTTCTTTTGCATGTCCTTCATAAATAGGTGAAAATCATCATAGAAGTAGGTATATTCTGTGGCTGGTTCCATGCTACATCAATGGCAACTGGTCATCCAACAAGGAAAATGCAAAGAAAACTGTCCCTTGGGACAGCCAACAATTTCAATCATTCTTCTATCCATTTCCAACTCTCAGGAAAAGACTCAGAATTTACATTCCTGAAATTCATACAATATCATCATTTGGTTAAAACTGGGCAGTGAGACAGAAATTAGTTTGAGCACTCTAAGAGAATCTGAGAAATAATTTATGAAATAACATGATCTCATAGACCCGATGTCTTTAAAAAATAGCCTCAACTGGAAGGCTGGGCTATCTCAAACTGACCTTACTTTTTAGGTATGTATGAAACATTCTTGAAGTGTTTAAGAGGAAGGACACTTTCATGAATATCAAGATTTTTCAACTACATGACTCTGTGTTTTCCACCTTGTACAATCAACGTACACCTTTTTTTAGAGCAGGACAATGTTACAGAACAGGAAAATTAGAACTTAAGAGCAAGCTGAAGACAGAAATGAGAAAAAATCAGAGTAGACAATTTTTCTACTGTGTAATGCATTTTATTTCAATGTGTTGAAGTATTATCAGCCACATGGCTGTTACCAGTTTTTCATGTACCTCATGTAATATAAGCCTGTGTGAACCACTCGTGAAAAGGATGAAATGACACTGAACAGAGTCAAAGACATCACATGACAGATAGTGCTACCTAGATTTTGCCCCAGTGATTGCACTGCTACTAGTTAGCTTACAGCTAAAGCCAGCTAACACAAAAGAAATGCAAGCAAAGCAACACTCCAGTGTTGGTCAATATTTAGAGGAGATATGGATGGACCGGTTTGAAGCTATAATTGGGGTACACACAGCTGGTTAATCCAGGCACTTCTGGATACATTCAGTTCTCCAAGACAAAAAGAGTGCACTGTGTTTCCTCTCCACCCTCCACCACAGCAAGCACAGCAGACACATCGCTGCTCCCTCCAGTACCCTCTTGGAGAATTGAAAAAGTTTTGGGGCTTGCATTCTATGTGCTTCACAGCCAGGACTCACATCTGCTTAAAGCTCCTCCAAACTAGAGACTGATCAACAACAACATTCCTCTTGCACAAAGCACTTTGAACACGAACAATGAAGAGTTCTTTCTCTCACACAGCCATGCTCTCAAGAGATGAATCAAAAATATGGAGTAAACCAGTGACAAAAACAACTGATTGAGAGTCATAATTCTCAATACCTTTAATATCCAGGTCCATCACTATGACTTTATCTTACTGAGCATTTATACATAGCACATCTAAACCCCACCAAACCCAATAATAGTAATCATAAAACTTGATTCAAGAATAAATAATGATGTGGTCTCCAAAAGCTAAATATCAATCAGTTAATAATTTTTTCCTTGTGTGAAATGTTCCCCACATGAAAGAGCCCTCCATACAAAACATGATATATGAACACCCGTGACATCAACAACTTTCTTCTGAACTTTACAGAGAAAAAGATGCTCTTGTTCAGGCAACCTTATAATTCTGATAACATCAGACAAGCACACAGGACTGAGAACAACAACAGCTTATGAAATGGAAGAAGTTCAGAAAAGAACAGGCCATGGTAGAAATTGGTTTACAGTGAATATGAATGGAAGGCAGTAACATAATTTGATGGGTGATTTTGAGAGATACATTCTAGCTGGAAAGTGTACCATAAGAGAAGCCATGAAGCCAGGAGCAAAGAAGGAAGGCAGAAGCAGTATTTAACGTGAGAGGATTGCTAAGAGCACAAAGGAGAGGAAGCAGGTATCTTCTCTCCTGGTCTATTTTTACAAAGACATTCTAGGTAATCTCAAAGGTAGCAAAGTGCTTAAATATGATGCAGTAAGAGAGAGGACTGTAGCCAGATGCAGGTCAGTATAGCCACACAGATGCTGCTGAGAGGTATAGAAAATTGTAAATTTGTTGTTTCCTGTAGAATTGCATTCACACACCACTAAATGATCGCTATACTGCATACAGGGCAGCTGGTATTTAGAGAAACAAGGTTTCGTGAAGAATAAACTTACTTCACCACTCCCCAGATAAATGTCTACTTCCATATCTTAAAGAAAATGAAAGAGTGTATTAATCTTTATACTACTCATTCCCCACAGAAGCTACAATTGGGTGGCTCCCCATTTTTTAGTCACACCCCATGACCAGGCAATATGTGATTGCAAATTTTTCATGGCATAAATACATGCCTGTAGTTTACTTACACAGGCAGATTTAGAACAGGAATGAACAAATGCTATTATTTAAAAATGTAGATTTTTTTTTAAAGTGCACTAACAAGTGCCCTAGAGATGCTACAGTAAGTTTTATGGATATTGGGAAAGGCTGCATTAAAGAGTGGGGTTTTTTTTCTGAAATGTACAACAATGCAATGGCATAAAATAAAATAAAATAAAATAAAATAAAATAAAATAAAATAAAATAAAATAAAATAAAATAAAATAAAATAAACCTGTACATTGTAGGAAAGCAGATGCATGAGCTGGAACATATTCACCAGAGCAGCCTTCCCGTAGGAAGGTGCAAAAGCAAAAGCAGACTACCAGAGAAAGAGACCTTCACAGAGTTTGTTCTATTAATAAAAATAAAATTAAAAAATCTTAATTTCTTCAATGCATCATCCTCATCTTTCCATTATCTAAACATTCTCTCAGTGGAAAATGTAGCCAATTGTTTGCAACAGCAACTAAGTAGGCAAAACCATTCTGCTCAGAATGACCACTGCATCAGAAGTGGTGAAGAAATTCACCTTGCAGTTGTGAACACACATTCTGTCGAAAAAGCTCTTCCTACCCATTGAAGTACTCGAGAAAACAACAAAAAACTAAACCAGCTACATATACTTACAACCTCCTGCCTACACACTTTTTAAAAATCCACCATTTTTTGTAAATCGTTAACACTCGCTAACCCAATTACAATTTGTATCAGCAAAATAAATAGCACACGAGCAATTTTGTAGGCTCAAATTATACTTTCGCATTTCAAGTAACTACACAGTTGGGCACATAACACTGTGCAAGCATGCCACAAACCAGTATGAATTTCCCATCTGTGAAGTATTCTTCGGTAGACTGAAATGTGAGACAAAGACACCATGTCCTAGACAATCTTTGGGAAGTTACTAATTCACTCACTGTATCAGCAATGCTAATCCAGGGTTCAGCTGCAAGACTCTTTAATTCCCTGAAAAACAGCAACTGGTCATGGTGTCTGTGGTTTTGATGGCCTTAAACTCTTTGTGATGGTCTAAAGCAGTACTTAACACAAACCTAGATGATGTCCAAAATTTGCACTATACAGGTATATTTAGTGTCAAAAATCCCACTATTTCCTTTATGTTAACCCCCCTAAATTAATTCTAAATGCTGAATGTTTTTACCAGTGCTTCCTTTGTGTTGTCAGTGTACCATCAACAGTACATGAACAGCATTAAGGTGGATAGCCCACCTAGAAAGGTTTCTCTGCAAAGCAAGTTTTAACAAATTCTACTGGCAATGTGCTTTTCCCTGAGCATTACAGGAAAGAACTGAATGAATACCTTTGCTGATAGAGTTTGGAGGCAAGTGAAAAAGGTCCAAATCCAAAACATCTTTTGGTTTTATATTTTATGTACTTAAAAAATGCTTTTAAGAACAAACATTAAAGATATATTGTCCCAAAAAGCTGGCCCATGAGTTTAATCTGTGTCTTAGATTAAAACATAATGTTATAATACAATATATAAATGAGTCCCATAACTGAAATTTAATTTATGGATTTGTATCTGTAAACCCAATTATTCACATCATACCATAGAAGCTTAAACAGACAAAAGCAGACGGCTTCAGTACACTGGGCATCAACTATTTATTTATTTGAACAGGTACTGAAACAGGTGTTGAACAGTCTCTGGAAAATTCCCGAAAGCTTATTAATACAAATAGGAAGTTATTTTACATTCTCATCTCCAACACAAAAATCTCTGATTGTTATTAGTATTTGACCATATCCCATTTAAACTAATGGAGTGTCAAAGATGTTTCAGAGACTTCATGCACTCTGTGACCTAAAAGGCAGTATTAAAAAAAACCCCAACAAACAAATAAACCCCCCAAAAACCCAAAACAGGGATACAATCATGTGGAAACTCCAGCTGAAATCTTGCGTTAGTAAATTTTTAATAGTAATCCACTTGCTCATAGATTTGCCTGGACTGGTGGCCTTAATGCATGGGAGGCTGTAAAGATGAAGACAGTGAGCAGGGAATGGGAAAATTTAAAAATGTAGAATTTTTTTTTTAAAAGTGCACTAACAAGTGCCCTAGAGATGCTAGGGTAAGTTTTGTGGATATTGGGAAAGGGAATCTCCAGAGATGAATTCCCACCTCAACAATTCTGTGATTCTGTGGGGTTTCTTCAAAAGAAAAAGTATCATAAGGAAATACCTACAGCCTTTCAGAAGAAGAGATACATATGAATTAAAGAAAAACTATCAAAATCATTAGTAGCATTGACACAGTACAAATTTCTTTCATAAGCTCAAATATTAACGTAAACAGACAAGATAGAAGATATCTTAAGGAAAACACCCTGTGGAGATACTGTGTCTTGAGGTTTTAGATTTCAACCCGTGCCTTTTCTCTTGCAGCTCCCATGTCAAGGGAAGTTGTCCTGCCTGGTGCTTGCTCCCAGTAAGGACAGTCTCCCTGGTGAAAGCTAGGATCTGCAGGGCTGCTCCAGCCAGGCAGCAAACCTTTCCTTCAATAAATTTAACAGTGGCAAAACTCGTCTTCTGAACTGCAGCTGGAATCTGGTCTCTGCCTAGAGACAGATGAGACATGCTGTTGAGGAAGGCTTTAGATTGCATCTCTTCATTCCCTTGAGTAGTACCAGTACTGCAAATCTTCAGCTGTACCTAGGAACATCTATTTCTGATAGAAGGGTTGGAATGAAGAGGCATCTCAGATCATAAACTCCAGACTCCTTTGTTGTCATGGCAACTGCATCACATAATTTGTTTCTTAACTTTTAGCCAAGCTTCATCTTGGAACGTCTTCTATTTCTTGTCCCTGTTATTCCTGATAGGCTCAGAACCTCTGAAAAGGACCTTTTTTTTTTTTTTCCTAATTTCCATCCTAGATATTACTGGTTTATACTAATCCTTTCCTGTGTTAAACCACCAATAGCCTAAATAGCTACTTTCCCCCTTCTCTCCATGCATTCTACAAACAGATCAGGTGGGAGTAATGTCCTGTCTTGGCTAAACAAGTATTTTAATAATCTATGACTAGTCTAAACCCTCAGTGGAGCACAATAGCTGTCCAGTACTTCAAAGCCACTTTTTCTTTTTGTGTCTAACTTTGCTCAAAGTACCTTATTAAGATGGTCATATGCTCACACGTCTTTCACCTAACCTATACTGCACCTATGTCAGTGTCTGACCTCTCTCTAGTCATGCGCAACTCATTTTCTTCTAATAACCTGCTAGATGCAACTGAGGCATGTCTGCACTGCACCCTTCCTCACAGTCGTTGACCTGGAGTGTAGGTCAACTCATTTTTGGGTATCTGAGAGTTACTTACACATGGCCAGTAGAAAACATTTGGGACTTTAAGTTCAGCAACAAAATATTTGATCCTAAGGTTGGTTAAAAACTACAGAAGCCCTGACCATTTTACACGGGAGTCAAGTTGTGAATTTTGCTCATGTGACCACGTACATATATATGCAAACAAACACAGCATAACAAGAAAACAGAATTGGACATGTTAATGGAAATTCTCTTGTCCCCAGCTTACTTTAATTAAGGGCATTGAAGAATAATCCAGCTTTACTAAAAAAATAAGCAATGGAATAATGTATCGCAATGGTTTCTCAATAACATGTACCATTACAAGCATTGCCAAATAACACAATCAACAGTATCGTTTCTGTACAGAACTCAATGGTTACGTTTGGGGTCAAAGTTGAAAGCATACAGTAAGAGAAAAGCAGCAGAATTGAAGGTTGCTGTTTATCTCCTACTCATGCCATGGTTTAAAAGGTAGAATCATGTTAAACTAGCATTTTAATCTAAAATTTTGTATCTTGTGTAGTTATATCTAAACTGAAAGCTGTTGAAAGAAAGTAACTACTGTCCTCATGAGACTACCTTATACAGAACATTTAAACATAACTCAATTACTTGGACCCATTCCTATTAAAAATAATTGTCTCCATTAATCAGTACCTGTTACTATTTTGAATAATTTGGTTTAAGTCACAGTTCTTAGGAGAGGTTCAATTAACTTTATTGCAGTTGATTGAACTGTAGTGTACTGCAATCAATTAAATTACACTTAGGATGAATTTGTCCAATGGCTTTCAGGTGCAAGAGGTGGCAGATTTTAATGTCCTTAACTTTTCTTTAGGAAAAAATCAAATGAATTGTGCACAACTGTTTTGCTTTCCCATACACACACCTGAAAAAGTTTCAATTTCTGAAGAATCCTCAGAATAGCATTACTCCTAACTGGTACATATTGATACACAGCAGTATGGGAGTGTGACCTACACTTCGTATTTTAGCCTGTTTTAAAGAATGTGGCTTATATTCACTGAATATTTAATGATGTGGGAATGTCAAAGATGAACAAAAGGTGTGCGGTGGGTCTCTGGGCAGGTCTCTGACTAGTTCTTAGTTTCTGCATGCTCTGAGTAGTTGTCAGACAGGAGATTTGCACATGAGAACAAGCTTTACAGGTCCACAGACAGAGTCTGGGCACAGCTTGGTCCGTAGCTAGGAAGAGAATCTGAGCACAGTTTTAACATTTCATCTCCTTTCTCTACCAAATCTTTCTTCTCTTCCCTCCCCCTTTCCTGATAACTCAGGAGCATGCCAGAGCCAAATATGTCAGCTGGCTGGTTCACAATAATCCTTTGGAAAGGTGTGACCTAATTTAATCACAGGGGTTGATTTGGCATTCACCTCACCCCTTGTCCTGGTTTGTTGGCACTGCATTTATTTGCTACTCCTTTTGTCTTTTCAACACGTGCTTATTTTGTATATCTGAGTTCCATTAGTACCTGATAGTTCATCTACCTTCTGGTGTGTTTGCTTCTTTTTGCCCTAAAATAAACTTTGTGAAGATAATTCTTTTAAATTTAAATTCCAATGCTTAAAAAATATGTTCTAATTTCAAATTCAGTAGAATTAAGATGAAGTTTGAAGTGTAACAGAGAGTATCTTAACATTCATTTCCTGAATGTGCTTCTTACATTAATTTGTTCTCAGATCGTATTATAGCTTACAAATCATGATACAAGGCCAGCATCAAAAATAGGGTACCAAAAATAGCAAACTAGAACTCACCCATATACTAATAAAACATCTCTAGCGTATCTGCCCGTCACAGATGAAAGCATGCATGAATATCTGAAACTGCTTAACCACTGCAACCAGAGCTGCTTTCACCTCATTTCTGACATACCCAGTCACCCACCTCTGCTGGGGTTTGTTCTCAGCAAACTGTTCTTTTCACATAAAGAAAACAAATACAACCCAAGCTGCACATGCAAGCAGTGGTTCTGCAGTGGAAAAGCAAGTTCAAGTCTAACACTGCTACTCTCCTCTGCTGACCACCCACCCCAACACTAGGTTGCCACTCTCCCAGCAGGCACTAATGCTTTGTGAGGCCCTTCTGATAAACTGTCTCCAGAGGACAAAAAAAAAAGAAGACGATTTTAAACAGGATCATTTCAGTGTAATGGTTACCACTGTGTGGTTTCACAAATTATTATTGTGATCTGACTGCCGGGCCAGCGATGGGCAGCACAGTGGGCAGAAGGGTGGTTGACAAGTTGTGGACAAGCATCCTTTTGGCAGTAGTGTGCTCACATATACACCTGTTGCATCCCCCAGCTCTTCTAAGAAGACTCTTTGCAGGGCAGCATGAAGAACAGGATCTGCTGTGGTCAGACTGCATTTCTAAGCCAGGACCTTTTCTGGAGGAGTTTGACATACAGCTTTACCTCTGGGTCCATGGGACAGAAGTGTAGAGCAGAGAAGCTGAAGCCAGCCTTACTGCCACAAGTGCTTGTGCAATTATGCCCTGGGAATAGCATTCATTTGCCACACTCTGACCTTTGAAGTGATTAAATACTTCAGACCTCAATTAAACAATTCTCAACTTAACATTTTATAAAAATGAGGCTATATTCAACCGTAAAAATGTCCTTTTTAAAAACCAGGGGTACAGCAGTATTATGCAAGTATTGAGAAGACAATAGATCTTTATTTGAATTCTGAATAAACCACTTGATAAGTATTTACACTATGTATAAGACAGCAGGCTGAGCCATTCTATTTTTAAAACTGTGCATACTTAAAGGCCATTAGGCAGAGAATTCAAAAATATGTATCAAAATATAGATCTCTTTATGAGTATTAATAATGCAGCCCAATATTTTTTTCATTAGGTAAGCACACATTAGTCAGGCAACACAAAATTAAACATTATACATGTAATATAAACTGATCGGTTCTGTACATTTCAATGATTTTCAGTTAAAACCCTTACAGAGATTACACAGATGTATTGACAGAATGTGTTGTCATCAAATATAGGTAAGCTATATTTCCTCCTCCCACATATAGTCACTTTCCAGAAAATGCATCTGTACTAAGAATAATAAAAAAATGTATTGCTGAGGCATTTCTCTTTATGTAGGAAAGCCTACTCTTACAAAATATAGAGATAATTATTTCTTAGAGTCATGTTAGTTTTAAACACTGCCTTAACCTTGGAATTGCTTATAGGGTTTTTTTTTTTCGGAGGCCATGTATCATGTTGTTACATGATCAAGCCTGTGGCTTGTTACCCATCAAGACTGTGGGCAGACCCACGTTTTGCACTGACTAAAGAACTGGTAAAGACTTTATGCTGACAGATCATTTTGCCATGGCTATGCCTGAGAACAAGAGCGAATGAAGTCTGAAGTCTGGGCTTAAGAAATGCTTAAGCACATACAAAATAATTAAACTCACATAAAAATGTTTTTTGTATTAGATTAAAGAAATACGCATCAGCCTGTTGAGTCATGAACTTGATGATGTTAGCAGTGTCCCACCCTAATTTAGAAAATCACTAATTGCACTAACCTGGACTACTAATACTGTAGTTTTCTATTAATTACTAAAAGAATGTGCATGCTTCACACAAGACTTCCGAAACTGAAAATAAAAAACCAAAAGAGCTATCAGTCCTAGAGTCATAGCACACAAGAGTTACAAACATGGAAATGCTTAGTTTGAAATAACCAACCTAACTACATTACACATATATTTTAAACTATCTATAGGCAAGGAATTGGAATTACTAAGGGGAAAAAAAATCACACCAGTTGTAGCAGGCAGTTTGCAGAAAAAGATGGTCCTCCACCTCAGGTTAATGGCTTCTGGAATGCTAACCCATGTAGTGTAAAACTCAACTATTGAAATTTGCTTACTTAGAATGTATTACTTGCATGGCAGATGCAGTTTGTTCTAACTGCTTCACCAACTATGTAAAATAGGCACCAGCCACAAACACGTAGCGTTACATAACATCAACTCAACAAAAACTCAAAAGCAACAAAAGACAACTTTTGCAGTTCTCTTTCAAGAGAACTTGTTTATAAAAGCAACTTCATTAATTCGCAATGAGTCTTTTTGCTACCACTTCAAAGAAGCAACGTTCTAATTTACTTACACAGATGACTTTTTCTCATCTCAAGCCATAGTGTAAGTGCAAAAAGCTTCTCTGTTAAGAAGGAATTATTTATTTTGGTTAGTGAACATGCATCACAGAAGTATAACAGCAGACTCCTCAGAGCATTTTGTCATAGCGAATAAGAATCACCAACAAACTTTCCATTAAGTTTGATTTTATTTGCAAATAGAAGTAAAAATCTATTTTTGTATGATCTGATGACTCATGGAGCATGAGGAAAACTTCTGGCCTTTAAAGCAGCTCCACCTAGCCTACACAGAACGTTAGTCCTGAGGCAATATCCTTGCAAGCAAAAGGCAAAACCAGCTGAGCAATGTTGTGCCTCATGCATTGCCGCAAGTCTGTGGGTGCCTGCCTGCAGTGGCAGTGAGATGATGCAGCCTGTCCTTTGGAAACCTATGCTCCACAGTCAAATTCTGTATCAAAACAAGCCGGAAACACTTCTTTGGAAGCACTTCTTTCCTTCTAGTGGTCAAAAGGAACTCAAACCTGCCCTCCTCTTTCTTTCAACATGTAAAGTTAACAATAAAATGGCTTGTTTCACAAACAGAAGTCAGCTGTGCACTGTGTTGGATGAATCAGTTTTGGTATGCGCTGACATTTTAGGAACACACTGAACAGTTACACGACCATATAAAAATGTAGCAATTCATCAGAAGCATATTATTGAAATAAACATGCCTCAAAACTGAACACAGACAGTGGGGAGAGGGAGACGAAGCACAGATGAAGATAACATAACAGGTCTTTCAACTAGAAAACAGCAGCCTCATTCATAATAACACTGATTTTGCAGACTTGTCATTCTGCTGCTATTATTTTCTGTGCATTAAATAAAAGAAAAACCAAACTCAACCCCAAAACATTCACAGATAGCAAAACTCCAGTTATCTCGATTCTGTGTTAAACCTTTTGGAATTTGAAGTAAGTCTAAAGTAAGCCAGGAAATATCAGGAAAGGAACTTAGGAAGTACATACAACAAAGGAAGAATAGAAAGGGGTGATGCCCATGCACTGACGGGCATAAATACTAGGTTCTTCCAAAAGTAAGGAAGAGAAGCTTGCATTTAAAACACCAAATATTAGGCAAATCCCTCATAATTTAGATTAAATTGCCTTGCAACTAAGTTTTGTAGAGTGGAATTTAAACGTCAACCATGCAAACCTTATGCAAAGGTTTAAAACTTAAAGACACTGTGGAAAGAGGCAGTATTTTCCACAAAGTTATAATTGTCAAAAGACAATTATAATTGTCTTATAATTTCAAGACATATGCTGTTCTTGAAAGTGGGATGGATGCCTTCAGTGAGACTGAAGAGTTCAAATTCCTGAAGACTTAGCAACCTGCACCCCACTGCAAAAGAGGTATAACTACCCAAGATGTTAGGAGGACTCCTGTGAACATGTGATGTGCCAAAGCTTAATCCTAAATCATCATCATCATCAGTGAATGGCCAGTCAAATACTTGCTCCTGAAAGCAATACAGACAGCAAGTTACACACTGCAAGGCAGCCTGAACTCTGGGCTCCCTGCTGGACTACTTAACAACAGTTTGGCCAGCGTCTGCAAGGGCACTCCTGCCATAACCACTGAAGGGAATGGGAATTAGCATGGGCTGAGGGTCATTTCCAGGAGACATCATGGATGCAGATGCCTGACTTTGGAGGCTGATTCTAATTGTATGATAGTGCATCGTTCCATGTCAGCAGCCACCCATACCAGAAAACTTTTAATACTTTCATTTACTAGCCTATGTGAATGTTACATGCAAGAGATATGTCTGCGAAAAAGAACCTTGCATTTTGCCAAAGACACATGAAGTAATACCTCTAGTAGTTACTGGCTTCATTTCATAGCTAGCAATAACAATTTGTTTAATGACGTTGCTCACATGGCTTTGCAGTGTGATACATTCACATGTAGACAGAACTGTGAGAAAGAGATACACTCACAAGTCTAATGTATAAATGTTAGATGACTTTAAGGCAGTAAGTGATTCTCTTTGAATGCCATCTCTTTTTATCCCAGCCTCTTAGCTCTTTGCTTAATTACCCAAATTGCAGCAGCATCACAATTGATCTCTCTCCAAATACCTTGACCTAAATCAGTTTTGTCGCAGTTACTGACATTGACAAGTCAGTCTGGCAACAGTAGAGGGACAGTTTCAGTGTATCCTAATACTCTTTATATTGATTTCAAGGTGGTGTTTCTTAGACTGCAAGGAAGATAGGCATCAAAAATGTGATTTAGATCCCAAAGTCTGACCATAGTAACAGAAAAGCTTCAGTTCTAGGAAACTTGCTGTAAAAAATAACCTTCATGTGTGCTGCTCACTCATACTAATATGTACCCCAAATCCTGCACAGGCAGCAACGATGGAATTGTTCCAGTCTGAGGCACAATGACATCTGCCACTGGGTATCATTATTGCATGTTTCTCAGTCTCCACAGCGTCTTCCTGCAGAATACAAGGAATTCCTGATCCATAACCAAAGCCCCTGAGAACTACTGAAATTAAAACCACTTTTAGACAACCTAAATATACATTGCCTGATATAGTTAAGTGATCAATTGTTAATAACATATAGTTTATTTCATGCAGATATATAACATACACTTATCAGTAAGAATACATTTCTTACTGAAGAAGCACAATTTTGTCCAGAGGAATGGTGAATAATGTAGGTGTGCATTTGACAATGTATAGATTGTATAGAAATAACTCTGTTAATAGGCATAGGAACACTAAACACTGTGGTGTTTACAGGCAGCAATGCATAAATAAATAGGCCAAAATATACCATTAATTAATCCTTAATGTTTTCTAAGTGGGGAAGAGAAACTATAATCTGATACAACCTTTACTTGCTTCATCAAATGGCTAATCTTGGTATAACAGGCAAGGGCTACACAAAAATAACACAAAAGGACAATGGACTGGAAAAATAATACAGTCTTCTCAACAATATATTGACTCCAATTTTAGCCTCATCTCAACATAAAAAATTAAAGACATTTTTCTCACATTTATATGGCAGTTGTTTCTGTGTTCTTGCTCAGAAGGAGTTTGAAATTTTATTCTTCTGGAGAGACTGAATCTCATTATTCAATTCAGAAATTCACTTTATCCAAATCTGTAAAAACTAAGTTGTAAAATTCACTGGTTTTGTGTGTCAAGGTCAGGGCAAATATTTAGGATTTCCTGAATTGCTGTGCTATCCCTATGGGATTGATAGCTGTCTCTCTGGAACCCCTGCAATCCCTGTTTAATGTGGTAGTGCTCTGTGCATCCTTCCCATGTAGCATTCTATCCACACTGAATGTCCTTTCCTTTTGATCTTAAGCCACTAAAGAGTACTTCATCCTTTACCTCATTACAATTTATTCTGAGGACATGTATAGGACACAGGGAATGATTCCCCAGGTGTGTGAGAACACAGCATTAGAAGCACTTGAGCTAGCACTGAGCAATCCGGCATACCTCAGTGATGCAGCGTGACACCGCACAGAGAAATGAGCTTGAATATTGGAAGAAATGCAGTCATACCAGCATGGTGCTGCCCTCAGGCTAATTAACACCACATCAACATATTTTTGTCACTTCCGTTTGAAGAGCTAGTACATTCAAGGCCAGCTCAAGGCTCTTTCTACCACAGGCCATGCGTCGTGTTAATGTGTGCACCCACACTGGTAACATTAAATATGCAGGGACAACGGTCAGGGATGACATACGGAGATTGCTGTTAAAGGTGCTAATGTCGTTTTCAAGATTTAGTCAAAATCAATATGATTTTGTACACTAATAACTACAGCATTATCAGAATATAAGGAACATCCCTCAGCAACTGAAAGGTACAGGTAAATGTGATTATGTGACTGAAGATTTAATCTCTTGCTCAGAATTTTGATTTTTCAGGAAGAAGAGTTAACAAGAGGAAGAATGGTTAACCTTGTCATTTTGTGACCAGATTTTTCCTTGACTTTTGAGAAAAATATTTATATTACCAATACTGCAAAGAGTCTCTAAGAGACACTGACTCCTCACTCCTCCTTGTATCTCAAACAGATCAGAAGAGAGAAAGCTACCAAAATCAGTTCTCATTCTTTCTCGGTACACTCACATTTTCAGAAATGAAGTGTAAGATATTGTTAGACACACAGTTTCCTGTCATTAATGGGGTAAAATTACTTTCACCACCCCCCACCCCACCCCTCAGTCTGCATTTTAGTGTTAATAGAGACTTTAAGCAAGACTGTAAATCTGGAAAGAGACATCCCAGACCAGGATTTAATTTAGCTAGCAAATGCATACTTATCTGCTTTCTGGTATATAAGCAGTGAGTATTTTTTTTTTTTTACTACAATAAACTGTAATACAGATGTGCCACTATAATGTAATTTTACCTACATGTTATCTTTTTCATTTTAGTTTAATATTTTTCTGTTTCCTCAGTGTTCTTTAGACTGTTACAATGTTTTACACATATGTCCTTGTTAAGTGACAAATTTCTGTGTGAAAGGCTAAGAATTTGAATTTATTTGCTTCTTACATTGCTCACTACTTAGAATGCTCACTTTTTTTTTTTTTTTTTTTTTTAAAGTGGCGTGACTATATCAGGTCTATAGCACAGAGTCACTTTCCCATACCAGCATTAGCAAATAACTTTTAAGAAGTCACACTTAGATCATGGAGTTATGGACTTGGATTATTACTGCAACAACAAAAACCCACTGTAAAGGTCAGGAACTTCCAATCAGTCTTGAAGATTACTTTCAGGTGAAGAGGTCACTGTAAAGAGGAAAGAGATTGCTGAGATGTCTTAATGAGCTGAGGTACTCTGTTCATATAAAAAGAGATCTTGAATAAATACTTTCCTGGCTAGCTTTATTTTCAAAGAGAAAAGAAGAGAGCATATCACAGAACATTACTCAGAAATTTGGGATATGTGAGAAACTAGCAAAAAAAAAAAATCCCTGGAAATTTGTCCTGTCCAGACATATGTAGAAAGCTATATAGATGCAAGAACTCTAAAAACAGACATTCGGTTGCTTTGGTTATAGATCAAAGACATAGAAAACATGATGTAGCCTCCTCAAAGCATCAGATTCTCAATTTACCTTCTAATGTTTCCAACACTGCTCCAAAATAAATAATTCTTATCATCAAATCACACCATCATGGAATGGTCTGGGTTGGAAGGGACCTTTAGAGATCATAAAGTCCAACCCCCCTGCCATGGGCATAGACATCTTTCACCAGGTCGGGTTTCTTCCCATAAACCCAGACCGCCTACCTTAGGATAGAGACAAATATTTGTCCTTGTTGCTTATAAAATAAAGTGAATATGTTGAAACATTAGAAACCAAGCCAAGATTAGAACTGTATCATTACTTATCTGCACCAAGATTAAACTGACAATAGAGAGGATCGTGGGGTTAGCCACTTAGAAATTGAAACTTCTCTTTTTCAGAACCTGAAGGAGACCCAAGAGTAGGGTAACTTTTCTGATTATTTATAACTTAAAGTTTCCCATCATGATAATATAATTGCAGTGGTGTTAGGTATAAATCAATCAATTAAAACTTTACCCTACTTTGATAAAATGACTCCTGCTATGCATAGGAAATATATTCTCATATATATATATTTTCCTATATATAATAATATATATCCTATATATATCCTTTAATATATCCTATATATATATAAAACCTTAGTTTCCCAAGATATGGAGAAGGCTGAGGTACTCAATGCTTTCTTTGCCTCGATCTTCACTGGCAAGGGCGCAAGTCATACCCCCAGAGTCACAGAAGGCAAGGGTAGGGACTGGGAGAATGAAGAGCCGCCAATGGTCAGTGAAGATCAGGTTCGGGAACACCTGAAGAACCTGAAGGTGCACATGTCCATGGGACCTGATAAAATACATCCGCAGGTCCTGAAAGAACTGGTGTATGGGGTTGCAAAACTTCCATCCATGATATTCGAAAACTTGTGGCAGTCTGCTGAAGTTCCCACTGACTGGAAAAGGGGTAACATAGCCTCCATCTTTAAAAAGGGGAAAAAAAGAGGACCTGGGGAACTACAGGCCAGTCAGTCTCACCTCTGTGCCTGGCAAGATCATGGAGCAGATCCTCCTGGAAACCACGCTAAGGCACATGGAGAATGAGGAGGTGATTGGTGACAGCCAACATGGCTTCACCAAGGGCAGATTGTGCCTGACTAATATGGTGGTCTTCTGCAATGGGGTCACGAACTTGGTGGATAGAGGACAGCCAACTGATGTAATTTACCTGGACTCGTGCAAAGCCTTCAATACTGTCGCACACAACATCCTTGTCTCTAGACTGGAGAGGCATGGATTTGACAGATGGACCGCTCGATGGATAAAGAACTGGCTGGCTGGTTGCACTCAGAGAGTGGTGGTCAATGGGTCAATGTCTGAGTGGAGACCAATAACGAGTGGGGTTCCTCAGGGGTTGGTGTTGGACAGGTACTGTTTAACATCTTTGTCAGTGACATGGATGATGGCATTGAGTGCACCCTCAGCAAGTTTGCTGACAGCAAGCTGTGTGGTGTGGTTGACACACTGGAAGGAAGGGATGTCATCCAGAGGGATCTGAGAAGGCTGGAGAGCTGGGACTGTGCCAACCTCATGGAGTTCAACAAGGCCAAGTGCAAGGTCCTGCACATGGGTCGGGGCAATCCCAACTACAAGTACAGGCTGGGTGGAGAATGGATTGAGAACAGCCCAGAGGAGAAGGACTTGGGGTACTGGTAGATGAAAAGTTGAATATGAGCCAGCAGTGTGCGCTGGCAGCCCAGAAAGCCAACCGTATCCTGGGCTGTATCAGAATTGTGGCCAGCAGGGCAAGGGAGGTGATTCTCCCCCTCTACTCTGCTCTCGTGAGACCCCACCTGGAGTACTGAGTCCAGCTGTGGAGCCCTCAGCATAAGAAGGATATAGACCAGCTGGAATGAGTCCAGAGGAGGCCACAAAGATGCTCCAAGGGCTGGAGCACCTCTCCCATGAAGAAAGGCTGAGAGAATTGGACTGCTTCAGTCTGGAGAAGAGAGGGCTCCAGGGAGACCTTATAGCACCTTCCAGTACCTGAAGGGGGCCTACAAGGAAGCTGGTGGGGGGCTTTGTACAAGGGCCTGTAGTGACAGGACAAGGGGTAATGGGTTTAAACTGAAAGTGGGGAGATTTAGATTGGATATCAGGAAGAAATTCTTCCTGGAGAGGGTGGTGAGTCACTGGAACAGGTTGCCCAGAGAAGCTGTGGATGCCCCATCCGTGGAAGTGTCCAAGGCCAGGCTGGATGAGGCTTGGAGCAACCTGGTCTAGTGGAGGGTGTCCCTGCCCATGGCAAGGGGGTTGGAACTGGATGATGTCCCTTCCAATCCAAACCATTCTATAATTCTATGATTCTATGATATTCTTGTTTGACAATGAACCTGAATAAATCTGCCTGAATTCTGACCTCTAAGAGTATTTCACTAAAACCTTATTTGGTGCCATTTAAGTCTACTGCCATTGAAGATGGCTCAGTTCTCTGTACTGTAGGGAGAGACATCACAAATTCTAGATCCTTCTTACCAGGCAGGAATATTGCAAATACAAAACATTTTCGACTATCTTTATCAAACTCGCATCAGTAACACCAACTAAATAATCAGGAAAACTGGGGTGAAGTAAGAATTAGGATCAAACTTTGTCCTCTAAGCACAGACGAAGTTTCTCATAAGACTGAGGAGCTGAGCCACTAGCTAACAAAGTGTAACTGATAAGTAGGACAGAATCTGTTGTCTTCAGCCAGAAATATATATTCCCAAACAAAAGGGTGAAATGGAAAACTTTTAAAAGCTAAAAATAGAAAGGAAGGATGGATTGCAGGTTGTGATAAAAAATGAAGGTTAGTTTCCTCCATCTGGAAAAGATGAAGCCATTTTTCACTTTTCAAAGCAGTATGGGGAAAGTAATATATTTTAAGGTTTTACTTCTTGCTTTGCCTTCTAAGCAGGAAATGTAGTTGTATAATTTTTAATTTTGTTTAAAGTCTTGAATACTGCATTCATCACAGCTACAACTGAAGCATTATCAAAGTCTTATTAAATCTTTCCATTGGGAAATCATAATTACCAACTGGGACCTGAGAACTTACCAGTTTTCTTCTTTGCTCCTGTTTTGGTTTCTGATTTCATTGGAAGAGTTACAATCATTTTGGCTTGAAGCAATTGTTCTACTTTTACTTTTTTCATGCCTTTTAAAATGAGTACTGCTTGTTTACAAAGCTACATAGGCAACTTCTCACTTAGAGTATGAGGTTGCTTGTTACTGAAGCATCTTTGAGCTGCCTCCCTATCCAGCATTCCCACCACTGGCCCTCAGGTTAAAAAAGGACACCCTCACTTAACCACATCTATCTGGATTTATTTATTTTTTTTGTCTCACCCTACAGTTACCACATAATTTATCAAGAAGAGATGAAGAATTTTGTTTGACATAACTGTAGCCCATCTGGAAGGTTGTAGGAGATCTAATGTGGCCGAAAGCTATGATTTTACACAGTACCATGGCAGCTAGTAAAAAGCAGCAAATGACAAAAACCTTACTGAGCTTTATATAGTTTCCAAACTGTTTTCACTGTAGCTGCTGCATTAGTTAAAAGCTTCCCAGATAATACTTAGTCACAGAAACAATATACTGTGCTTACTTATTTTGTTTTCCATTGTTGTGCAGCAAGACACAGATTAAAAAGACAGACAAAAGAAGGCCTTGCACTTTGAGGTTTTGCCAGTATTTTGATTAGTGGCTAAAGCACTTTGTCTTGTCTTTTATGTAAGAATAAGGATGAGTCATGCACGACTAAAATAAACGCCTTTTTAGAGACAGTCTTGCTAATAATAGCTGCTACACCTTTACAGTCTTACCCACTTGGAACTACTCTATTACTAAAACAGTAGTATGGACACGTAGTACACTCACAGCTGAATTTTATCTCAGCTGTTTTTACCTTAATGATTTGTTTTCATGATGATATCAAAACTGATAATTCACACGAGACAGTGGGGCACAGCAATTTTAGAAATGTGCTATCACAGAAACATTTATACATCCATTAATCCTGCATGACAGTGATGCCAAAAGAAAGATAGCTTTCTGACTGCAACACTACCCTAGACTTCCTGTTAATATTGCCTATACATAGAACATAAATCCTGTCTGTGAACTGTTGTATACCAACAGGATATTTTCAACATATGCATCCCATAATAAACACATGAATTGTATTTTGACACTTTGAGAAAACTATTAAGCCATTAAATGTCTTTCATGTGTCATTGGGTAAGAATGACTATAACCACCTCTGATTTTTTTATACAGCAAATTCAAATATTAGATATATGAAGAGTGCAGAATACTACACAGGTAGTTGTTATCCAAGGATAAAAACTTTCATAGCACAGCAAAGCTCAATGGATAAAAAGAAAGGAAAACTTCCCCAAGTCACAACTGGACCATGAAAAATTATTCATGCTTATGCCAACAGACAAGCCCTTCCTGCTTGAATGTGCATCAGACAGCTGTATAGGATTTATGTTTCTCTGGATTTAAACAGATGGTTTTCAGATGCTGCCAAGCTCTCCATCCTCTCCATAACAACCATCACCTTCTGTTCCTTCCTAGCAGTTAACACAACAGCTAAACAATGGACTTGATATACTGGTGCTTATCCTCAGGACAGCCTTTCCATTATCCAACCAAGAATCAATCACTTTTTCTGCATTTGATCAGCCTTCTGTACAGTGAAGACTTACCCTGCTTAGAACCTACAACTGCATCAGAGTTGGTTTATTTAAACATAGTCAGAATAGTAACATTTTTAACACACATTTTATAATTGTTCAAGGGGGAAAATCATTTTGTAGAAAAACAAGAAAATGCCCAGCAGGTTCAACACCACTGATCATTCATTACAAGCCTCAAACAAGATTGCTGTCAGGTCAATGAATTTTGTCCTTCAAAACTGACAACCAAGACTGGTTGTTATTAGAAAAAACATTATCAATGGCTTTCTCTAAGATTTAAAAACACCATTTAGCTTTTAAATTTCTTTGTGAAGATCTTTTAATTATGTAGCTAAGCTCGGAAAAGCAATGCAACAACAGATTCTTTCATGGCTCTCGTAGTTCTATCATATTATGAGCATATGCCATTTGTGTTTTATCAGAGACACCAAAATAATTTAACCTTGTTTCTTGTGCACTTCTAAATTATTTCTGGAAAAGAGAGGTATTGACTCCAGAAAATGAATGGTCCTAGAAGTAAGAGCACTTTCTTCTTAAGCTTTAAAAAACCAAACAAACCCAAAACCATATATACGCAGTTATACATATATTATGAAAACATGGAATACTTTCCACCCAAACTCCTTGTATTACACAAGGAACAACCACAATCTAGGAAGTATCAGGCAGATTATTTTCACACAGCATGCCTTGTCTGTGCAGATGTAGTAAATCTTAGACTCCTGAGCATGCAGTGAAAGAAGGGAGACAGTACACATCATTTAGTAGTGGTAGAATTGCACATCCCACATACCTGCAAAGCTTGATTTGTGTCTTTACATCTATCTTTCTTTTGTTTCACAGAAACGTTAAGATTAAGCATGGCTGCTAATTATTTTTCCTTTGTTTTAACATACAGTTTAATAGAAGTTTCTTCCAATAAAGTCATCCACTCAGTGAATTAGAAAAGATGACTTGGCAAAAGCAAAATATATCAGTAGATTACAATAAGACTGAAAGGAGAATTTCCTTACTAAATAAAAGGACACAGCACCAGTGTCTAATATAAAGTTCCAGAATTTCCTCCCCATCAGCATCCAAGAAGGAACACACCTGCCCTGACTATTCATATTAGATACTAATTTGAAATATTCTCCGAAATTAATGAACTGAGTCCTCGAACTAAGTTAATAGGCTGTTAGAAACCTTCTTAATATTTACACTTGAAGCAGAATGAAAGATGAAGATCAGAATGGCTATTTTCTAGTAGACCGCTAACAGGTCTGCTATTAGAGAGTTCTACAGGTCTACTGGCAGGAAGGCACCTGCACTGGGGAAAGGAGTAGAGATTGCCTTTCTGTCTCTGCGTTCCCAAATGCCTCTCCTGGCACACCATATGTTTCACACAGAATATTCCAGAAGGATTCTTACAGGCTTCATTAATTCCCCAAACCCAGATTTCTTAGGTTCTGTGCAACTAAGACCTTTGTAAAATAGGAATGGAGAAGTAAGAGGCAGAACAACTTTGGGCAAAGGGAGTTAATTTAAGATGTGTGTACAGGGATGCTAATAAGCATTAGGAGTCAACAACAGCTCTGAATTACTTCCTTTGAATGAAACGCTCAAGAATTGTCTAATTTAATTGAAATAATTATAAGTATGCAAATTGCATTTTAAAAACAGCTTCTCTTTTTTGACATCATGCATAAATTTGTGGGTTTAGTTTTGCTAAGAACTGCACATTGCATTAGTCAGAGCATTAGCTCCAATGATCCTTAACCTTTAAAGGAGCAAATACGTGGCCCACTAATGTTTGGAGGAAAAGCTTCATAATACTCCAACAGCCAGAACAATCCATCTGTGCCTGTCATCCTTACCTTCCTTGCTTTATTCTTTTGCTCTACCATGGTCCACTTTGCCATCCTGAACACTCTTCTACTGCCAAGGCAGGTAATCACAGGAGCATCATCACCAGGATGGTAACGATATAGTTTAGAATGTTAAGTCAGATGGTTTTGGTTTAAATTAAGCGCAGTAATAAAATATGGCCCTTCCTAACTGGGGTAACATAAGAAAAATAGCTGATGAAGAAAATAGTCATCTATCTAATAAGTATACAATCCCTTTCCCCATTTTTTCTAGACAGAGCACAATTCGACCAACAAAACGTAATGGGTCACCTGGGAAGGTTCCTAATTATTTAGTTTCTATCACAGAAAAATTGTAAGGTAACAAACTTTTTCCTTCTAAAACGTTAGGTGAGTTACAGGGTGTGACTGAAAACCAGTCCAAACTCTACCTCTACCAGCAGTTTACTACAGCAACTGCCACCATACTCTGCTAGTCCTCTTCCCACAGACAAACTTTAAAGAGATGAAATACATGAGAAACACGCAGTCTACTTTCTAGGTATTAGAAACACACATGCAGAAACAGTTTGGCTGGGGAAGGACAATGCTAGCTCTGATGTTATCTCTGAATTTCTACTTTTCCTCAGTATGTTACACAATACAGTATGTTACACACATACAGTATGTATGCACAAATATTAATGATATTGCCCATCTAGTATCTAAATGGACAGAAATGGACAGAAATAGAAGCATAATTTATTGCATTTCTGATAAACTAGCAAATGGAAATATACAGGTTCTGTATTTCAGGTTACTGTAATGAATAGTATTTATTCATTCCTTATGTATTTGGTCAGATTAAGGCTGCATATACAATCTTATGAACTTCAGCTGATGCAGAATACAGTTCATTCGATTCAGAGCAAAGTGGGAAAAAGAAGTAGTATGCAAACATCACAATTTAGTGACAAAAAATCAGATAATTTTTTGGGGGGTTAAAAATTAGAACATTTTCAATGAGAGATGAATGGGATCCTGGAAACGCCTGCTTCAGGAAGTGCGCTCAAATCCCATGGCATTTCAAGGTGGAGTTTGGGAAGATCATGGTGCAAGTCACCCAACAGTATAGCCTTGCAAGATCTAAAAAATCTAATAGGAGTAAGCAGCATTTCCAGAGTAGAAAGTTGAGAGAAGATGTAAAGACAGGAGTATGGAGAAGATCTAGAAATAGTGAAGAGAGAGGAAATGCTGAGACAAGAATGGGAGGAGTTAGAGAACAGAAAGGTGTAAAACAGAGACAGATTCACAGGGAGGAAAGGAAAATCTGTAGTAAGCAGCATGACTACTGAGGCCACAAAGTGCCACAAAACAATTAATACTTTTCTTCATGATGTCACCTCACAGTCCTGCTTCAGCGCAAATCATTAGCTCAAGACAACTACTGTACAGGCTAAAAGAAAAAAGTTGTAAGAGATAGAAAAATATTTTGCAACTGTATTAACATCTCCTCTGGGATCTTTGTAATTCTTTAACACATCATCAGCCAGTAACAACAGCTAAAAATATATCTCTGCTTGCCCTAAAAGCAGTGCCCATAAAGCTAAGAGCTTCCACTGATAAAGATCATCACACTAAATACAGAAGAACCTGTAGACTTTCTCATGCTGACTGAGTTTGGAAAAGGCATAAAAATTTGATTGGTAGATAGCAGAAGAGTATAAGATTTGTAATGCAGATTTATGCCTCCTTCTATTGTCATTTAAGATTTCATTGGTGCTATATGACCTTTTTTCCAGCTCTTCTCTGTAAGACCAGATGAAAGTCAAATGATTAACAGGGGAAGGAATAGTAAAGTCCCATGAGCCTTTGAGAACAGCCACCAACCTGTAGAAATAGATACATTTTCTCTTCTTTTCAATTACTTTTTACTAGAAGATTGCTCAAATACACTTCTTCTTTATTTCCCCACAGTCTGAGGGTTTTTTTTCCTTATCACTGACCCAATAGTAAAAGGCTCTGACATTTTACAGTGGTCTTTGAGGAAGGCACAGATCACCTCCAATCAATTTTTAACATCCATCTCTGCAGCATCTAGACAATTACTCTCCATATTGGTAGCCTTTGTAGCTGAAGAACTAACAGAATATATGCCATCCTTGAATAAAACATAAAAACCCTACACTTGAAGTATCTATTTGGAATTTTGGTAGTTTGTGGCTCTGAAAGATGAAATGTAGTGAGAGAATTCTCACTATAGTGGCATCTTTCAGCTTTCACTGTACTGTTGCACGTATACTATTACATGGGTGCTAATACTGGAACTGGGTGCAGAGAAGCCATGACAATGAAGGATGTGTCTTGGACCAGGTGCAGTCCTAGTACATACTTGGGCACCTCTCTTACGTGTAAGCCTGAGGTGCTGTACCCTCATTGCTCTGGTGCCTCAGCTATCTATAACACAATCTTAATGGAACCTCACCTGTGTGTATGTCTATACATACATACATACACAAATGCACATATATAGGTAAGTACACCAGCTGCCAGCAGCACAATCAGCTGCAGCAGATATAGTTCAGCTGCTAATTAAAGAGGCATGGCAAGGGACTATGAATACACCCTTGACGTACATGATATGTGATAGAGCATGACACTCCTTGCAGTACCACTGAGTCCTGATTTATCCACACTT
Source organism: Rhynochetos jubatus (assembly GCA_027574665.1). NCBI lineage: Eukaryota > Metazoa > Chordata > Aves > Eurypygiformes > Rhynochetidae > Rhynochetos > Rhynochetos jubatus. The sequence goes on from CM050663.1 coordinate 19,560,709, forward strand.
TGGAAAACCATGGACACTTTAAATACTCACAGAAGGGATGAAGAAACCACTTTGGTGAGCAGGTAACGACTATGTTTGTACAGATTTGCTTCTATGTGTCTGAAGAGAATTCAAAGATAACTGCAGAATCAATCATACTGCTCTAGTGACACTAGGACAGATTGCACGGTCCAAATTAAAGAGGATGGCAACAGCTTCTTACCCAGCTGACTTCGCAAAGGACACTGGGCCACTCCTGATGAATGATATTGCTGAGACAGCTGTGGATCCAGAAGGATGTATGAGCATTTCGTATCTGCAGATTTTGCTTGTACTTCTTATTCTGCATCAAATGTAATCACCTTAGCACAACCGTTAGCCTATTCTGCCCTAGTTTTAATTTGTGGTCCTCTCTGCCCTAATAATGTAAATGATGATAGTCCTTTCACCTGAAGCATGGAGATAACGAATAACTACATGAGAAAGTCAGCCTTGTATTCCCTCTGCCTATGTAATTTCATCTATGTTTTTAAACCCTTGTGATCTGAATTTTCTTCTAAATGTGGCCCCAACTTTTGTTTAAAAAGACCCTAGTATTTTTCTGCAAAAGTTTGAAAATTCTTCAAAGTTATTTCTTAGAGGGTTTTCAGTTTGCCAGACTTTGAGGTGGAAGTGGCTAGAGGGAATATCAAAACTATTATTGATTTTGAATTTCAAGAATCTGTGCATTTTTTAAAATCTGAATCTTAAGATATATACTATCTGGCCTTCCTGAACACTGCAGGGATAAAGAACAAGTTATTTCTCAATACCGAAATGGAATCAGGAGAGCAGAAGTACAGCAATCTTTACTTACAGGAGTAATGAACATTTTTTAGGGACGAAGCCTGCCCAACATATCTGTATCATTATGCCTTACTCAAAACTAAAATCTTTTAATCCAATTAGAGAAATGAATATATAGTATAGCCATTTCTGTGCGTTAACATAAGCAATTGTATAAAAATACAAATTCTCTGAAAGTGTAAGAAAGATACTCATCTGATTTGAACTGCTATCATGTTAAGCAGAAACATGAATAAGAAAGTATGTTACTGTTTAAGTATGTCTGTGAGCAAATCCTATTGCTGTAAGGAAGAGTGGGTGGAGATGCTGAAATCTCTTTGGAATCAACTGCTGCACTGTCACATATAGAACTAACTGTTGAAGCAAGTCCACAAATTATAAAATAATATTTTTTTTACCCTATTTTTAAATAGTATTACAGATCAGTATTCGTTTCCCACTGCATAGCCTGTTTGCTTTAATGACTTTAACCACTCACTAATAAGTAACGAGTAACAAGAGCTACAGCAAAGCATATTACATCCAATTGGCTATCTAAACTTTCACCAAAAGGAAGTGAAGGTGTCATTTAAAACAGATTCAAAGAAGACTGAAGTCCCTGTGGTATTAATTTAGGAAGGAACAGAAATAAGTTCCATCTTTGCTTCATCTTCTTTCAGAATATGACTTAATCTGCTTCACAGATAATTCTCCATTTACCAAGCACAAGGATTTTAAGGTAGATACTGAAGACTAATATTTTATGTGCCTTAGCCCACAATGACTTTGATTTTTCAAAAGGCATGAGCAAGTCCAGTCTTTCATGGAAATCCATAAAATACGCAGGTGAGAACTTTTTTGATGCGAGGGTTAATATATCTAAATGGCTAATTATAGGCATGTGCATTTGCAAGTGTGAGCTCAAAAATCTGCTAGCTAATTCAGTTTAGTAGCAAATTTAATATTCAAAACAGTAAGTTGATTACTATATTATTTAAATAAAGGCAGCATCTGTTTCAAAGGTAAGTGTTGATACTGTTAAGTACTGGAAGTGAAAATATACACATACATACATATAAGTGTATTTGTATGTGTTTCTTCCCTAAAGAACTTCACTCAAAATGACAAAACTCTGAAGATTCGCTGTCTCCAAATGAGAAAGCATGTGACAGAGAGAGAAAAGGAAGGGAAAAGGGGGAGGAAGGGAGGGAGGGAGGCCCCTTGTAGCAGATTCAAGAGTATAATAATAAGTATTTCCTCTCTTCCCAGATGAGAGTTTCTGGGAAGTAATCTTTTCAGTAAATGTGAACATAAGACCATTTTTTTGCATTACAGGTTTAAAAACCATCAATCTATGTGTTAAGACAACTAATAGGAAATACATCTTTTGCACAGAATGGCATGGTGCGCAGCAGCATCATCAGGCTGACGGACAGGAAACCAAACAGTACAAATCACACAGAATCACAGAATGGTCAGGGTTGGAAGGGACCTCTGGAGATCATCTAGTCCAGCCCCCTGCCAGAGCAGGATCACCTAGAGTAGATCGCACAGGAACAAGTCCAGGTGGCTTTGGAAAGTCTCCAGGGAAGGAGACTCCAGTGCTCTGGCACCCTCAGAGTGAAGAAGTTTTCCCTCAAGCACAGGTGGAACTTCCTGTGTTCCAGTTTGTGCCCACTGCCCCTTGTCTTCTCACTAGGTACCACTGAAAAGGGTCTGGCCCCATCCTCATGGCACCCACCCTTTAGATATTTATAAACGTTGATGAGATCCCCTCTCAGTCTTCTCCTGTCTAAACAGACCCAGGTCTCTCAGCCTTTCCTCATAAGGGTGATGTTCCAGTCCTCCCATCATCGTATCCTCCTCTGGACTCTCTCCAGTACTTCCCTGTCTTTCTTGAACTGAGGAGCCCAGAACTGGACACAGCACTCCAGATGTGGCCTCACCAGGGCACAGTAGAGAGGGAGGATGACCTCCCTCGACCTGCTGGCCACGCTCTTCTTAATGCACCCCAGGATACCATTGGCATTCCTGGCCACGAGTGCACATTGCTGACTCATGGTGAACTTGCTGTCCACCAGCACTCCAGGGTCCTTCTCTGCAGAGCTGCTTTTCAACAGGTCACCCCCAGCCTGTGCTGGTGCCTGGGGTTATTCCTCCCCAGGTGCAGGACTCTACACTTGCCCTTGTTGACCCTCATGAGGTTCCCCTCCGCCCAGCTCTCCAGCCTGTCCAGGTCTCCCTGAACAGAGCACAGCCTTCTGGCATATCAGCCACTCCTCCCAGTTTGGTATCAACCCAGACACTGCCTTCCTCCTTAAGAGAGCACTGCATGGCAGAACCTCATCTTTCTCAGTTACTCATCTGTAAAGTGAGAATGTATTTATTCTCCTTTTAAAGTGTTTTGATATCTACTGTTGGAAAGCAAGATGATCAAGAAGATGAGAAAAAACATGTACCTACAATGTAAAATCTGAAACCAGATCATCAGTTTATTTTACTTTTGAAAAATCTTTGCCTAATGTTAAGCTGTGGATGTCAGAGACTTCTACCCTGAACGTAGAAGGGTAGTAGAATTTTGCATAACTTAGGGTAGTAGAATTTTGCATAACTGGACAAGAGTGCTTCAGAAGCTAAATCAGAGTCCAGAAAATTTAAAAATGCAAAGTGTACAGATGGTACATTTATAAAGGAAGGAGCAGGGTCAGAAAAAAATTAGGGAAAGAGACTGAATTTATTACATAGTTCCTTGCAGTATAGTAAGTAAATAATTTATAATTTGTTTGAAATTACTACTAACTTAAAAATAAAAATCAAAAGGAAATGATAATAAAAAGATTTTTTTGCAGATAATGAATTCTTAAAAATAAAATCAACAAAAATCTATTCTAGCTACATTTAATTGGTCTAAAGTAGCACAGTAGTGTTGCATTTCTTAAACTCCTCTGGGAAAAGAATGAAAAATTGGAAGCTTCCCATGCTAATAAATAAAGTTAGGGATATTCTGCTGAATAAATTGATAGAAATGTAACAGCAGGATTTGCGCTAAAGGAGTCCTCCTGTACAAATATCAAAACGTGAATTTTAAGCTTACTGACTACACAGAAATTTCAACATACACACCTGAATTATGATTCCTTTTTAAATAAGTAAATTCACATAGATATCAATTTTATTTCAAAGAATTGAAATAATTTGTCAGGCTCTATTTAGATGGCTGGAATAGTACTTTCTTTCCTGACCTTTATATTGGCCCTTTTGAAATGAAAACTGCACAGTATAGTAGGAATTGAAAATGCAAAAATTTGGCAGAAGGAGAGTAACCTTAAAAAAGTGGTGGTTATTTCTTTATTATTTCTAGTGTGTTTCAATAGTTAGCTGACTACAGACCATAAAAAATCAGAGCAATACCTGTAATATCCTGGCCCGCAGGTACCAGGGCAAAAATGGCATGGTATTTGGCTACTAAGTCAACAATACATTAAGTTGTCATTAGAAGCTGATCAATCTCTTGTGAGCTAAAATTTGTTAATGCTCTTTCTTTAACTAATCTAAAATTAATGAATGAAGGTTAAGAAATAGTAAATAATAGCTAAAAATATATATAATAATAAAAACTTAGTTGAACAATGACTTATCTTTATGCTGATGTAGGCATATGAAAAAACTTAAAGCAAGAATTTTTGTGTGTCAGTAGCTAAAACATTATGGCCATAATTTGTCCACTACAAATAGCACTGTGTTCACATTCAGCATGGTGTCTTGTACAACGATTGTACTTCAGCAGAATAAGAAGCTGGTGTACTTCGATTGTGCATTTTAATTCTACACCCTTTCTTTCTTAGGCAGAAAACATGTGCTTTGCTTGCTCAAAATTCCTTTGATATCTATGTACCTGTATCTCCATTAACCCCCCCAAACTTTACCAATTCTTATATGATATAAATGTATGGAATCCATATGTATATATAATACATATTAGAATTCCAAGATGATGGCAGCAATATTTATTAATTATTCTTTTGTCAATCCTGTTAGTAGTCAGGAAAAAGTTAAAGCTTATACTTAAAACTAATGCTAACTGTATGAATGAAACCTTAAGCAACTACTTATTAGTTACTGTTATCAGCAAAATAATCCTCTGCAGAAAGGCTTTTGATTTAAAGTTAGAGCACATCAAGTAGACAAGCAGACAGGAAAATAGAAGAGCTCATCTTTGTTACAACATGCTGTGGTTTCCTTCGATAATGGTCAGAATCTGAGAATCTTCTGAGTCAGAAGGGAACGACACTGAACATTCATTATTTTCCAGGAAGACCTTTAATACTAGACAGGCTAAAGCAGCCATATCCAACAGCTGATTCCCTAAAGAACAATGATTCCCACCACCTCTAGTGAAGCTATGACCCATGCCTGCAAGAATAAGGACATCTAAGCTTCCTTTCAAATGAGCAAGTAGTTAATGGCATAAACCTCTGTACACCTATGCACAGGTTTTGAACTTACTCCTCACATATGCTAGTATGTCTGTTTGATAACATACTTTAAAAAATGGACATTATCCAGGAAGTATTATAAAAAGACTTCTGAGATAGTAAGTCCAAGGAGGAGTCCCATTTGACATTGTTGCAGTTATGCTGTCAACACACTTTTTAAAAAGAAATGCTGCAAGCAGCAGGTTTGAGAGAGAAAACAGGTTGTTTAGAACAAGGGAAAGGTCAGCAAAAACACAGATGTTGACTAGAGAAAAATGCAAAATGGACTGATACAAACCGAAGGTTGCTTAGAGAATAAAGCATAAAGTGTACAGACAGATCTAGAAAACCTTTAAAGTGACAGAAAGTTTCAGCTGTATGCAGATTGAATAGCAGAACACCACTACACTGCCACAGAAGTGTCAAAGAATTATTTTGGCCTCAGAAATTTATTATGGAGATGGAAGACAAAGAAATAACTTCTGAAAATAATGTAAAGCAAGGACTATTCATTCTGGAGATCAGTTAAGGGCTAAAAAATAAGAAAACTAAATAAGTTTTTAAGTCAAGATAATGGAAAAATGAATTCAGAACATTTGGAGGTGAAAAAGAAGAGGTTTGGTGGGAGGTGAAACACACGTGAAAGAACAGAATTACCAGGACAAAAAGCTTGAGGAGAAAAACATTGCTTAAAGAAATTGGGCAAAAGACACATCAGTTTGCAGCAGGAAGCTTATTTCACCTTCCCAAGTGAGGATTCAATCCAAATGACAAAGACAAAACTAAATACTATTCTGTAATTGCAGAATGTGAATTATTTTAGAGTTGGTAATAAAGGAAAGAATAAATACCAGTGGAGAACACTGGCATAATAAGGATACACTGAAATGGAGGGGATTCAGGAAGTAAGAATCTCTTTATTTGTTTATATTAATTTTTGCCCTGAATATTATTGAATTAATACTGTTTATCACCAGAAATTTATCTTTAGAATCCAAGCAAAAAATGTGCATGTGAAATGGAGGTACAGTATTAGTTTCTCAAACTCTGGTGTATGAAACACATTTCAAACTGCATTCATTTATTAAATGGAATAAATTACATTTTGCCAAGATACAGGTTGAGTTAAACACCACTGAGCTGCAAAGTAATGACTTGGTAATCTTTCTACATTGACTCAGCACTACCCTATTGAATCTACCCCAAAAGGCACTAAGTCACGTATAGCATCAGCAGAATTTGAGTTATATCTAATTCAGATACATTTAAGGATGAGGAATTCTGGCCTATTGTTAACCTGCATCCTTATTCCATGTACTATTGTGGTTAGGAATATATTTGTAGACAATAAGATTATGAGGTTGAACAGAAGAGAAATATGGTGTGACCACAAAAAGTAACCAACCTGGAATTTTTTCTCCAGAGTTAACCTTCTCTCTGTTGTCAATACTGGACCTTACAATTAACCATGTGTCTGTATTTTAAAGAAAAACATCTTGGATATAAAATAGTATGCCATACCTTTCTATTGGTAACACTACAGGTAAATTTGGGAAACGGGTTATGACACCAGCCTCTGTTGCTAATCCCTTCATCACCTATATACAACTTTCCCTCAGTACAACTGCCTCCAGCTGGTTTAAACAATAACCTTTTTCCTTCTTCCTCTCCAAAAAGGCAAAACCACATAGAATGATCAAAGCCATTTCATTTTTTTTTTGAGACAGAGAATTTAGGAGAATTTATCTTTGAAATTTGCTAATGTGTAAATACGCAGGGGCTGAAGGTGAGTTTCTCCATTCAGAGCAGCCCTTTTAATTGTCTAAATTTAATATGCCATGCAAAGTGCTACAGATGACTGTATCTTTCATTTCCCACAGCTACCGTGTATGACATTACTTGACCAGTAGACCCTTTTAACTGAGATTCATTTACACAGAGATCAGTTTATTAATGAATGGCCTGATGCACAAAACCAGTTTTCATCACTAATGTTTCCACCTAGATATACATAGTTTTAATCTTTTCTATTACTATCTATATCTATGGGGACTTCATTACTTTTAAATTCTGTTTCATTTCTGTTTAAAAAAAAACCCCAAAATAATACAACTGTATTTTAATTAAGTCTTCTTGCCCACTTGAGCTGGTAAGCACCATGCCAAAGTCAGTGTGATAAGATACTTCAGGTCCTATTTCCCCCATTAATTAATTTAATATTACATTAAATAATATTCATATTGCTGGTATCATGATCTATGTAAAATAGGAATTGAAGTATTTTAATTCATGTTGACAATTCTATGTTTGATAACTGAAGATTCTGTAATCTACCAGACTATGTCAAATGCTTAAAAAAACATTTGATGTTTGCAACAAGTGAAAAATATCCTGCTCTCATTTCCTGCAAAGGAATAAACTTCAGAGATGGCAACAGATCCTCGCACCACACTCTGCTGCTCTCTAGCAACAGCACTGACAGGTTAACCATTTCTCTCTTGTTCGCAAAGCTTCTTGTCTTCCTATCCTGCTCTGGTTCAAAATTGCTTGGTTGTTAGGAGCAAATTATGGTGACTTCTTTAAAATTAGCAATAAAGATGCCACAGGAAGCAGGTTGGAACATCAGTAAGCATTTAAGACCATCTGCTGTAATCACAACACAGTTAAAATAATTTTCATTATCTTTGTTAGTCCTGAAATCACTTAAGTGTCTGAAGATCACTTTAAATATCATTTAAGAAACTAAGTGATAGTAATCACTTTCTCAGGGCAAAAAATGGCAACTGCATGTGGTCTTCATTACAATTAATTTTTACCTCACAAAAGGCAAATTGGTAAGCACAAAGTAAATCTCAGAATATTAATAGGTTCACTGAATTATTTGTAGTAAAATAATTTTTATATTGCTTAAAAAAAAAATCATGGAGACACAAGCCATAAAAAAAAACACCTCATAAAAATAAGCTGTGAATATCTGCTACAGAAATGGAAAACCCCCCACTATTTTACCCAGCCAGAGAGATTTTCTTAACAATGGGGTACACGTAGCATTAGACTCCTGTCACTACCAAAAAGTAAACTTTCTTTTCTACAAGTATTCAATAAAGATAGTCCTCCACCTCCATTATTTATTGATCAAAATTAATGGTGCATTCTTTTCATTTATAGACAAAGATTTTTATGAACATTTGAATGAAAATGTAAATTCCACTTAAAATAAATCCCAAGGTCACTTTATGCATACCTCTTAGCAGCCTTTGCTTAAGAGTCTGATGAGAGCAGCAAGCACATCTGGGAGCAGTAGTTCTTGTGGTTGGTGCGTGACAGTGCAGAGAAGTGCTCTAGAGCTCCTGAAATGATTTCCTCAACAATGTGTCTAGGAGTATACTAATCACTGCATTATCTGCTTCTATTGTACAATGCTTGCCAGGGCTAAATCTTGATGCTATTGCACACATTTGATATCATTTTATGCTTTTGAAACAAGCTTGATTGCTAATATCTTAATCAGGACCTCTAGATGGAGAAGTGCCAGCAACACCTGCAACCGTATGGACCTCCAGGGTAAGAAATTTACCCAGGATGCCATGGCAAGATGGCATCCAGTATACTGCTTCACCAATTTTTTTCCTGCACAAGTGTTGCTACACACCTCAATTACTGCTCTGACTGCAGGATAGGCATATCCAGCGATTACTTATCTGTTGCAGGACTTCTATGTGAACAAAGTCAGAGGAGCCAATCAAGCATCTACCATTATCAGTGGTTCAATTAGAAATAAGTTTGGAGAGGCAGTTAATGATTGTGATTAAACTGATTGCATTGCATCTCAGTCAGGCTCAAAACATATTCCATGTACATTAAATCTAACCTGCTGGCACCCATACAAAAGCACTGGTATTGGATTTTTATAAATATATCAAGACTCAAAAAAACCCCTAGCACTAAATAGGTTTCTATTCTTGTGCACTACTGTTCGTGTTTCAATGTCTAAAAACATTGGCACGGTATCTTAAACACCATGGACATGACTTCACTGAAGTGTCTGTCAATTTTCAAATAAGTATATGAAGTCTGCATTGCATACCAAGGTTGGCATTTCAAGTTGAAGTCAATGTTTTACATCCAACTCTATAAAGAGCACGGGGTATGCTAATATAGAGCTTTCTGAAATGCTCTAAACCTATGTGGGCAAATTATTAGTCCCATGTAAAAGCTGTTGAATAATGCAAGTATTCAAAGAAAGAGCTAAATTCTTACTACAGAACACTGGATTGAATACTGGTTTCTTTCTCTTCTCCCTATTGTACTTCTCAACTAGCCTTCAAATATGAACTGTGAGTCCTCAAACTTAAGTACTCACCATTTGGAAAAGAAAAACTACCTGTGTGACCATTTAATGATTCCAATAGCTTTGCATAGCACTGTAATTTCATTTAAGATCTTACAATTTTTCTCTCCAAAATCTGACATAAAAACAGATTGCAATAATAAACCTGCTCATTTACAGCTATTGCAAAGATGAACAACTGAATGTTGATCAAGAGCAAGAAAATATTTTATGTTCTGTTTCATCTCTTTTGCTGCTTTCTATTTCTCCACCTCAGCCTTACATCTCTGTGACAATCATTGCACAAACTACACCATTCTGCAGCCCACACAGGGAGTTAACAATTTATCCCTGTTGTCTCAATCATATCCACTTATGAAGATGGCAATCATTCTTGCTTTGAGATTCTGATAAGAGAATATGAATAATTAATTTTATCCTTTGAGTATCAACACTAGTTTCCACTGTCCCTTTAAATACTTGGACAAACAGGTTGGGATCTTCATATCTGCGCCTATTAAGCCACAAATATTTTAATGCGATCAAAGAAACAATCTTAATACCATTGATCTCCCTACAAAAATGTAAGTTAGCAGTGAATCATGTCACAGTTTTCCACACAGTACACTGAATTTATGACATTTCAGATGTGTCAGCTACTTCACTTGCACCTGTTCAATCCACACCCAAGCTGACTATACACCTGATGATTAGCTGTACAGTCAGCCCTATGAAAAAACTCTGCTGTTCTTGTTGTTCGCTCTGTATTGCTCTTACAGTAGTGAAATCTCTCTTTCCATTAGAAAAAATCCCATGAAATAGATGGAAAACTTCAACCACTAAAAAAAATCAAACTAGCTTTTGCACAAATTCAGCTTGTTGGTGTGCTGTTATTTTTTTTTCCCCCTATTTTCCCTTTTAATGAAAAGATTTAAGTTGTTACTCAGATTCCTCTCAAATACCAACGTCATCTGTCACTATATGCCTTGTCTGGCTTTCACGTTAACATTAGTGTCCCATTTTAAGTTTGGGACAACATGATGTATCAAATTGCTCACCTTCACAAAAAGATAAAATACCCTGTGGCTAGCTTAGACAAGGTATCCAAACAGGGCCACAAATGAAAGCCAGCATTTGTATCATCCCTGCTCATTTAAGAAATAATGTGATCCATCTGTAGAATAAAGAGCTTAAAACTGAATTCCAGTATAAAACCCCACCTTTGATTGTCTCATTATGTGACCATGCCTACACAGAAAACATACTGTGCTATGATTAGTACACTCAAATTAATTCAAATTCCTCTCATGAAATTACTATTTGATTTGAAAATTCACTGAAATCCACAGTGATTTCATAGGGGTTATTCTTGACTCAGAAAGAAAGAATCAATGTATGAGCTGTCTTTGTTATTTACAGAAGCCCAAACATTCTATTTTATAATTTATCAGCTTTAACATATATAAAACAAGAAGCATCCTTAAAGATCTCTGTAAGATTCAAAATAAGAGAATTGGAGTTTTCTATTCCATTATGCCTTCCAAGCTCACAGAAACTGCCAACATTATGCTTTCTCACATTCTGTTGCCAAAGCGTGACCCCAGGTTAAGAGAATACAGCTTAACAGATCTGTAAGATCAAGACTGAAAATGGTATCAATTTGGTCCCAAAGCATGTATTTTATATGATTTATAAACTTTGTTAGTATTATATGACAAACTATTGTCTTCCAGAAGGCAATATACATTTTTAATAAAAAATTACTTTGCGCTGAATGGACATATGCCTGACATTGTTCCTATATGATATAGAGACCAACAGCTAATTAAATCAGTCACATGTATTTTGTTGCTTAACACAGCTGGTAGTCTGAACAAATCTTATCTAGCTCATATTCCAGAAGGAGTCTTGTAACAGAATACCATCCAGAGAAGGAGATTGATTTAATGGTTTGGACAAAGGCTGTAGCCGCATCGGATGTGTGGCAGAGCTGGCAGCAGCAGGACTCACCCTCCCTGTGGCACTTCCAGCAATTTAAGGATGTGGCAGAGCATGTGCGGTGCCTGCAGCAAGGTGCATCAGAGAGCATCCCCACAGCTATAGAGCTGTGGACAAAGTGTTGCTTTGGTCCTTAATACCTCCATATGTAGTTCCCTTATTGATGGTGGTATTTCTTTTCCCTCAATGCTGTATTTGTAACAGACTAAATCCATTGTGAGTGACTCATTCCAGTAGTATAATTCTGAGGGCATTAAGTTCCTTCATATATGTACGATGATCGGACAGAAAAAATAAAATAATTATTAACAAAAGAAAAAATTCTCTGTTATTGGAAGTGTACTTCTTGATGAGACAGGAAGAGCACACAGCTACTTCATGAACTTCATGCAAATGACATTAATGAAGACCCAGTGGAATATTCTTCTTTTCCTATGCATATTGTGGACAGCTAGCCAGTTGCCCCAACTAGCTGTATGGCTTGACCATAGAAAAACATGCTTCTAGAAAACTCAAGTTCATTCTTCTCCTATCAATAAAAGTAACTGAACCATATTTAAACATTTCATCACAATTTGGTTTCGGAATTTTGGAGGAGCACATCTGCTCCTCTAAACATACCTAAGATAAATCAGGTTCCCTGAAGTCTCTGAAAGACACGGCCAGTCTAAAGGCAGAGCAATCTCAGTTCCTTCAATGTAATCTGGTGTTTTGATTTTCTGCTAATAACTCTATGGATTTGTGAAAAACTAAGAGCATAAAGGGGGCACTGTATTATAAACAAGCTGTTAATTTACTTTGTTTGATTATCTAAATGGCCACGTAAATACCTGAGAGCAAGCAAAACAATCTAGCGTATTAAATGGAAAAATTAATGCACACATCAATTAACGTGACCTATCACATACTGACTTCGGTGAAGCCAGGATTCTACCTTCATGTTTTCAGTGACATGTATTATCCACGGATACATGGATTTACTTAGGTAAAGAACCATTACAAGTGATGCACTAAGCTCAGCTGGAAGGACACAGTTTGTTTTGTCACTTACTAACATATACTCACTCACAGGGATGCAAAATTTTGAATAAGTAACATTTCTTTTTCGCAAAAATTTCCTCCATGCAATTAAGGATACATTCACTAAAAGACTGAATGAAGAAGCACAAAGAAATTTGGTAGACAACTTATTTGAAGGCATCACTGATTATATTATCTGTTGTTCTGGGACAAAGCCAGTGGTTTTACAGAAAAGTGCACAATGAAAAAAAGGCTAGTATTTGCATACATGAGTACGCAGGGCTTGTGAAGCAGTGAAAATCAGCCCACAGACCTATCCACCATGCCACAACAGTCAGAATAGAAATAAAGAAAGTCAGGAAAAAAAATCATTTGTACAGAAAGTGGTCTACAAAGAAATCACATTTGATTAATTTGGTAGTAGCCGCTAGGCAGTTTTTGAAGTAAAGCACCATATATAATAAAAGGCATTACTATAGATTTAAGGATTTTGTCTGAAAGAAATAGGTTTTTTTCCTGAATTTTCTTCTAAGAGCTTTTAAATCATCTATAAAAATATTTCTAATGAAGGTAAATAAGCAAGTTAACATTTAATGACCCAAAATATTTTTTTGTGTATGCCAACACACAACAGAAAAAGTCCGAACAATCAGGGACACCTTTTCTCTCTTTTGCTAGGCTGGTACTTCAGCTAGCTCAATCTATATACTCATGGTTTATCACAGATCATCACAGCACAGAAGTACAAAAATAAACTGCACAGATTACCTTACAGTATCTATAGTCAGATCCAGCCAAAGCTGTTGAGATGGAAGGGGAAGGGTGAAAAGATAATTAGGCCAGTGATGAGCCTCACTGTTAGGTCTGGCTGGAAACACTGGGTTATACTGTATTTGGAAAAAAAATAAATTGGCACAATATGCCAGTTTTATTATTTGACAATACTGTCTTATTTTGCTTTCTTTTCATAACTACAATCACTTGATTATAAATTTTTGCCAGGGGAAGAAAAAAACCCCAACCAAACACCAAAACCAGACTCACTTGGAAAGAAAATTTTAGTCAAAGACCACTTGCTGCTGCTGAAATCTTACAAGGACTTCTTGGTTAGTTTGTCTTATTCTCTGAGAAACCTAATTATGAAAGACTGAAGATGACTATCAAAACAGAGTTCAAAATCTGATTGAGTATTCTTCTTACCAATAAGAAGATTAAGAAAAATAAGGGTCTTGGCTGTCTAAGGAAAGAACATTCAATACTTTATTTTTTTTAAACAAACTGAATCTCAATATTTCCATGTATCTGTCCACTAAAGCTCTTCTACCACTGAAATAGTTTCTTTATAATTTGTTTTAACAAGATGGCTGTGCAAGAATCAAAATATCCTGTGACTGAAGAAGGAACCAGTCTCTCCTTTGCACTTGTCACACATCAGCCCCAGCAAGGATGGGCACCAGGATGGCAAGCTGTTGCTGCCAAGCTGAGGCACTGCCCATCTGACCCCCAAGTGAAAGGGCTACTTTCGATCTCTATCATCAAATCAACCACCAGTTTTTATCACATTTGTAGGAACGATGATCTTATGACTAATGACTTAAAACTAATGACTAGATCTTATGACTAATGACTTAAAACTAATGACTAGATCTTATGACTAATGATTAGATCTAATGACTTCTGGCTCTGTCAAATTTGCATGAAATTAACCAATGTGTTGAAAAATAGGGAGGAGGTTGGGTAGTGATAAATGGCTGAACAGGCAGACATGGAAACTGCAAAATTTGTCCCTTAGGAAGCCAGTCTAAAAATAATAATAAAAAAATTTTAAGTGATCAATCAATTAATTTTAAATTTCTTTGACAACCATTTCTCTTCAGTAGAGAAGTAAACTCCACAGTCAAAGTATGCTAGCAAACAAGGTTTAATTTAAAGTAGTTTCATATCAGCAGGAATTAGGCCATTCTAGTATTTATTAATCTTTCCAAAGTTCCTTGTTGTAGGGACCATAATATAGTGTCTATTCTAAACCTTTTCTCCAGTGAAGTAGGACATAGATGGAAATATAAACTTCTTATCTTGTTGAAGAAAATAATACAGTTAAATTGTATTTGAAGAGCAGGTGAAGATTATCTGAGGCTTGAAGGAAAGGGGTTATTCAGTGGAAGAACATGTTTGGGATGCAGGGCACAGGAATTGTAAGGAAGAAAAGACCATGTAAGAACAAAAAAGCTGTTGCAGGACTAACACTCCCAGCTTCCTGACACTAGTTGCCAAAGCTTCTACAATTAGCAGCTATCAAAGCAAACCAGACCTGGTCACCTCAACACAGAACTGCTACAGAAAGGCAGCAACCATTCTACTCTAAAACTTTTCCTCGTAACAGTAGCTACTAGGTGTGGAAAATACAACAATAAGCACAGTGGTTATTAAACAACCCAGTCAACATCCCCTCCCCATCAACACAAAAAACATGCAATGCAGTTAGCTACTTAAAATCACTGCAATGTCCACTGTTAATTTAGATTTATGTGAAAACAAACAAACAAAAGAACATCATATTCATAGGACAAGGAACTACTGGAGAGGGCCCAGCGCAGGGCCACTATGATGATGAAGGGCCCGGAGCACCTTCCATATGAGGAAAGGCTGAGAGAGCTGGGGCTGTTCAGCTTGGAGAAGAGGAGGCTGAGGGGGGATCTTATCAGTGCTTATCAATATCTAAAGGGTGGGTGTCAGGAGGGTGGGGCCAGGCTCTTCTCAGTGATGTCCAGTGACAGGACTAGGGGCATTGGCCATAAACTGGAAAACAGAAGGTTCAACCTGAACGTGAGGAAACCCTTCTTCCCTGTGAGGGTGACAGAGCCCTGGGACAGGCTGCCCAGAGAGGTGGGGGAGTTTCCTTCCCTGGAGACTTTCTAAAGCCGCCTGGACTTGTTCCTGTGTGATCTGCTCTGGGTGATCCTGCTCTGGCAGGGGGGTCGGACTAGATGATCTCTAGAGGTCCCTTCCAACCTCTTCCACTCTGTGGTTCTGTGAATTCATGGTAGGATGATGATAAAATATTTTCCACTTACCAGCAAACTCTGGCTATGTATTTTCTTAAAGAAGTCTACGTACAGCAATTACATATTTTACCCCTCATATTGCATGTTATTTATTCAGTTTCTCTGAATCTCTACAATATAAAATTCAACCAAGTTGAATAATAATAATAATGAAGTTAATTCCAACATAGATGCATAAATAAAACCAAAACACAGTAGAAAGAGTGTATAGACTAAAAAAAATACTCAGTAGGCATCTTTAGTTAGATACAATAAAAAGCAGAATCTCTTTTTGTAAGAAGAATCAAAAGCATTAGAGACCAGCCAAAATTTAAATGGGAGGCACAGAAGGATATCTTCTGCAAAGAGATTTGAAAGTTGGAATCTATTTCTCCTGGCTAACAGCTGATTTGTCAACCAAATGCACTCCTGTAATGTAAGGTTGTTTTCCTAAACATCTAAAGACACATGTGACAAATGCAACAAAACATTAACAAAGTGATCTCTTTTCACCATTTCTTCTGAATCTGCAAAATATGCTACATACCTTTATTAACACAACAGGAGAAACTTTGGGGACAGACAAACTGGGGAAGTAAGTGAATGGAGGAAAATGGGAAAAAGAATGCAGGTGAGGGGGAGGACTCACATGAAACCTGTGGAGGAGCTAATGACATTGTTAACACCAAATTAAATGGCATTTTAATGAGCATTTCCCCCATAGGAGATAAGGTATCAAAAACTACTTGCTGAAGTAGTAACTAGATGAAGATTTGGTTAGACTTCTCTGAATCGCTGAAACACAATTTGTCCAAATGGATTTTTTTTAACAAAATGCCATGATATAAATACACAATAATCTGTAATTTGCCGGATTTTGCCATCACCCAGAAACACAACTTTTTATCTCAAACTCCTCCATAGGATAAGGTGCGATGTTGCCGGTAAGAGAAATAACTGGGACCTATCAAGACGTAGAATCATAGAACGGTTTGGGTTGGAAGGGACCTTAAAGACCAGCTAGTTCCAACCATGGGCAGGAACACCCTCCACTAGACCAGGTTGCTCCAAGCCTCATCCAGCCTGGCCTTGGACTCTTCCAGGGATGGGGCATCCACAGCTTCTCTGGACAACCTGTCCCAGTGCCTCCCCACACTCTCTGGGAAGAATTTCTTCCTGATATCCAATCTAAAACACCCTGCTTTCAGTTTAAACCCATTACCCCTTGTCCTGTCACTACAGGCCCCTGTAAAAAGTCCCCCCCCAGCTTTCTTGTAGGCCCCTTCAGGTACTGGAATGCTGCAATAAGGTCTCCCCAGAGCCTTCTCCAGACTGAAGCAGTCCAATTCTCTCAGCCTTTCTTCGCAGCAGAGGGGCTCCAGCCCTCTGAGCACCTTCGTGGCCTCCACTGGACCCTAGGCATATTTGAAATCAGTTTGGGATTTTTTTTCAATTATGTAGCTGAAGTGTTAATTATAATTTTATTATTATTACTTATAAAACTCACCTTTCTCAAAAAGTAAACATTCTGAGCTGATAATTCTAAATACCAAAGCATATTTAGTCAGTATTTGACCCACAATTTAAAAGGGGTGTCAGCAAATTAAAGAAACATCTCCCTAAAACAGAGAGGGAGGGAGGGTGGGTGGGCTGGCTACTGAATTTTTCTGTTCAAACTAAACTTAAGTAGACAATGGTCCTTTGCATGGTGAACAAGTAAATCATGTTAACTTTCTCAACCAAAACATTGAAGCAATGCTCACCAAAAATGAATGTTCAAATTAAGGTAAGGCCTGGAGTAATTTTAGGTGGGGAGAAGACAAGTGCTCCTATGAGGGAGATTTTTGTTGCTGTTTAATACGTGGTTAGGTGTTTTGTTCAAAGTGGATTTGCAATTATAAAACACATTCATAGAAACATAGAACTGTGTAGGTTGGAAAGAACCTTTAAGATCATTGAGTCCAAATGTTAACCTAACACTGAGTCCACCAATAAAGTCCACCACTAAACCATGTCTTGAAGAGCCTCATCCATGCATCTTTTTAATACCTCCAGGGATGGTGACTCTGCCACCTCCCTGGGCAACCCGTTCCAGTGCCTGACAGCCCTTTCAGTGGAGAATTTTTTCCTAATATCCAGTCTGAACCTACCCTAGTACTACTTAAGGATATTTCCTCTCGTCCTATCGCTTATAACTTGGGAGAAGAGACCCCCTTACCTGTCTGCAACCTCCTTTCAGGTAGTTGTAAGCAATAAGGCCTCCCCTGAGCCTCTGTTTCTCCATGTGAAACAGCCCCAGTTCCCTCAGCTGCTCCTCACAGGACTTGTGCTCTAGACCCAAGGTATGGAGGGTCTTTATTGCAAATAACTGAAGAAACCAAGTCACATCCAGGCAGTGAGTTTACAGAAGGATGCCTAATATACTTCCAGGTGTACACTCTTTCCCAGCCTGCAAACACAGAGAGGCTGCAGCAATGGGTCAGATGGAAGTACGAGGGGGACACTGTGCAGCAGCAGGAGGAGGCAGTGACTTTCAGGAGCACCCAGGACCCAGAGGAGGTCCACTCCCACACATGCAGGGCTCCACACAACTATCTGAAAATTACAAACTATTCTGGCCAGCTACAGCTGTATGTGAAGTATGCCCACATTGGAGAAGGCAGGTCCATGCTGGAAAACGGAAAACCTGGGATTAAGGGAGAGAGAGAAAGTGTTTGGAGGCACACTTGCTCCTGGCCCTCTGAAGACTTCAGCATATAACTCTTACAGATAGAGAGCTTGGCTCAGTGACTCTAAAGCATTGTCAGACTTCCTGATTACCTATGACCAAGAAAGAAAATGGTCTATTCTTAGCAAAGAATAGTAGTGTTTTGAAGCCAGAAATTCAAAAGGTACAGTGGGCAAAAATAGCACATTTGTAGATGATGTTAAGCACTTGGCCCTATCTATGCAGACCTTCCATTAACAGGTTTCTTCAAAATTGCATTTACACTTCAAAGGACTGTATTTTCAGGTTGCTATTTTAGCACAGTTAAATTTTCTAATATTAATGGTCATAAATTACATCTAGTTCAGTTCAAAATCTAGTTACGTATTTAATTCCATTAACTTCCTGGCACAGAAAATTTGCCCAGGCAATTATGTACTCTCTACACTAGTAACTAACAGTACTATTTATTAAAAAATGATGTTTTCTAGAAAAGTCATGTCTCTCTCAAAAATCAAGCAAGTTTCCTATTTTTCTGAGTGGCCTTTCCCATTTAACTCTTTGCTATTCATTAGGAACCTCAAAGCATAAAGAACAAAGATTGATGGAGCCAATCTGTGTGTAGTTCTTAGATTTGCCTTTTATCTTATTTCAATTCTATTTTGCCTGTGCTGATGAATTAAGTGAAATTTTCTGAGTAAAGATGGATGTTATACAACACAAAAGTGATGAAATATGCAGTGGAGGAGAAGACAAATCATGTTTTATCTATATTCTATTGTAAATTATTAATTCTTGTGAGTTATTAATGCATATTCAATGCAGAAATCTTTAGATGCTTAATAAACATTCTACATCCGAACAAGATTTTAAATACTACTTTTCTTCAAATGCGAAGCAAAAATTAAAAAGGTTACATGTAGTATAGTAGCCATGGCATAGTAATAATGGCGTCTTTTTCTATTTATCTCATTCTCATATATCTAGTCAATCTGAAAAAGAAATACATGACTATATTTCTTTTGTGTATTAAAGATACATAATTAATCTACAGATCTGGTAAAAGTACTATGATTTAAAATCAACAAGCTCAGGGCACTAGACAAGACAAAATAAATATTGTCATCAAACTTTGCCCTATGGATTATCAGTTAACAGATACTGCTTTGAAAGCAATCAATGCAGAACCTGACCCCAGAACTCCTATTCTAGCTTGGCAGTACCATGATTTTCAACAGACAGCGGTTGTGTTCTCAACAGTCTTCTGTGCAGAAGAATTAGACTACTTTAAGAAAATATGTTAAATATTCACAAATAGAGAAAAATATCAGTGATCTCCACAAGCTCACTATCATCTACCTTTTGGCATCGGATAGGTTTTTATCTCATATTTCATAAAAATACATCCATCCATCTCAGGATTTAACACTACTCTTACACAACTTGTAGTGTTTTTTAACCTCTGAAAGAAATAAAGTATTTCTACGTCATAACAGTAGACAGTTAACATAAAATGTGATGAGAGAAATATGTGCTATCAATGTGGTAGACAACAACAACAAATGAAAGGCTCCGTTCTCAGCCCTCCCTCTGCAACCTTATCACAGATACAGCAGTTACATACCTTGAAATCGTCGTATTTTTTATGAGATTTGATGACTATACAGAAATGCTCTGTTTGCAGTCCCTTACTGCAGTCTGATTAATTTCAGCTGATGGGGGCTTTGCCAATATATCACAGAAGCACAATAATGTCAAAGTGAGGATACTTTTAAGGCATATTCTAAAGTGCGGAGGATAACAGCATACTTTTACATCTCTTCCTTTTGAATCTTCCTCTGGCTCAGACTTCAGGAAGAATAAAAATTAGTGTAAACTTCCATAGTCATGAAACTATATTAAAAAGAGGACTCTGGAATCAGTATTTTGCCTGTGGCAAACAGCATATACTTTAGCTTCTATCCACATAATATGTGAATTACATACACACTTCTCATAGGAAGAGAAAGGGAAGGATATTTATTAAGGACAAACTGGGACTTAGAAGAGATTGTCATTCAATGAGATGCAATGAACAATGCAACTGCTATTTCAGTGCCTTTTAAACTTTCAAAAAGGAGAATTATTAGTATATTACACACTTCCTTCCTCCCTCTTCCCTCAGAAATGCTACTTGTTCTGCTATATTATTTCTAGTATGTTAAACATCAACATCCTTAAGAGCCAGATCTTCAAGTCTTTCAAGGCTTTCAGTTCAATTTCATGCCTAGTGTTTAATATATCATTAGGTATAGTTTCACCCTTCCTTGGGGCAAGAGAGTATGACTGGTTACCTCCTTGACATACACAACCCCGTAAAAAAGTTTGGAATTATTCTGTAATTCTTACCTTTTGGTTTAGAAACTGTCATCATGGAATTAGTAATATTTGCTTTACTGTTCAACAAAGGTGATTAAATCAGAAGTAGGTTTAATTTTGTATCTATTAACTACATTTAAAAAAGACAGAGAGATGAATTTCAGTGTAACCTATCAGGAGTGTTGCATCCTTTAAGGCATTTTTCCTGTATTCAGAAGAAAATTTCTCAACATGTATTGTGATTCTGGGCAAGAAAAGGATTATTACCTCAAAATGCAGCTCATATGAAATACTTTGGTCAAAAAATATACCTCATGAATTATCTAAAACTATTCTAAATATAACACAATCCATAAGTATTTAAGTAAACAAATCTAATGTATGACATTTTTGTATTTTTACCAATTTAAGTGACCAAGCACTATAAGCAACTCCTGGCCTTTAAATACCAACAACATTTAATAGCACTTGTTTATATGCTCATTCAAGCTACCTTAATACAGTGCCGAGACCTACGCAGCACACACACAGTAAAAAATTCCAAGGCAGTTTACATTAATTTTAATTTCATGATTTGCAAGTACACAGTTGCTCTTCTACAGCTTGGAGAATGCAATGACACTGACTGCATAAAGAATACTGCAACTTCACTGCACAAGCCAGAACATGTGCCTTGACATTCAAATGTGCATCCCCACTCAAAAACAGGAAGCAATTACTTCTATTTCTTCTCCTTCAATACCACACTTGCATTTGCACAATACAGTTATATGATAGATTATTTAAAAATTTTGACACAGTGTTAGTAAGTATACAGGCTACTTTGGGCTCACTGTCTTCTCCTGACCTTGCATACTTGTTAATTGCAGAGGAAGCAAAGGTTCTATAATTAACATGCTGGGAAATATCAGAAATGTTTAAAACTCCCACTCTACTTGCAAATATCTGCCGTCTTTCTGTTTTACTACAGGCTATTCAGACTGCTGTCAATCAACAGACTGCACAGGTCCTAGGAAAGTCAACTGCCACAAAATTCAGCAAATCACTTGAAGTAGTAAGGAGGTGAACAAGTAAACAGTAAAAAAAAAAAAAAAAAAAGGCAGTAATTGGTCTGGTAAAATTTATCCACATTCATAACAACAAGATCTGGGACTTGAAGCTTATTTTCAAAATGTCTTGATAACCAGCTCTATAATCTCAGGAATAAGAAATCTTACAGTGTTCAAATATTTTAAAATTAGAAATGCAAAGAAGAATTTATTTGAGGCTACAACAGCCACATACAGTAATCCAGCAAAAACATTTGAAAAGAGATACAATACTACATTTACAGCCGAAACACACAAATGGCAAAACAAGAACATTCCAAACAGAAAGCTTATTAGCAAGTAGTATTTATTTGGAATACTTAGCTTGCTTTTTATAATCCTATACTTCACATTGTCACAGGATTTAAAAAAAAAATGAAGAGGACCTTTAAATGACTACAAATTAAATAATTTTTAAGAATACTTTTGGTGATGTAACAGTGTATTGGAATACTGCCAAGACTAGAAGCTATACTCAATTAGTTTATGAACATATGTCTTAATGTGTTTAGAAGAACTGGGGTGCAATTAAAGTCACCAAAACTATTTAGCAGATGGAATCAAATTAATGTGTTTCTGTGTCTCCTGTTCATATAATTGTGTTTATTCTATTTTTGCTTACAAAAAACTAAAAAAATCTAGCTACAAATATAAAAACAGATTTTTTTTTCCTTCTGTTGAGATGCAAAGATGAGTATTAAAAGTTGTCTTGAACTCAAGGAAAATATTTGTATGATCTGTATTTCCTAATTATGATATATACAGTGTACATATATGTATATACGTATATACACTTCTAGCTAGGACAGCAACAAGTTACCTGTACTGTGATTGTATTTACATATCTTTTCAAATGTGCAAGAGTGACTAATAAAGATATGCACCTACTAAAATCTAGCATCACTCCAGAAGGAGGAAGCCAATGTTGTTTCTAAGTATTTGTGGCAATCCTAAGCATATAGTCCAGTTCACCTGTGACAGGAAAAATGATTAGAATAATGAAGGATAAATGTGTAAAACCACCACACACTAGGAAAGGAAAGCTGCAAAAAATACCTCAGCATGCATCTAGTCTAATTCTGGAGCATGCGAGGAGAATGAAACGTAGATAGTTGGAACTCCCTGACAGTTTACTCAGACTTCCAAAGCCCTTTTGACAAGCTCTGTGCAAAAGACTATTAAAGCATAACGTAAAGGCATGAAGCAGAACCCGCTTAAGAAAGACAAAGCAGAAGAAATGAGTCATGCCTTTTAGTGTCTTGAAAGAAAGTGTGATGTCCTACACTGCCACAATGGAAATGTGAAAGAGGCTGAGTAGCAAAACCACCGTAGTAGACCACTGTTCTTAGTCAGAGTTTGAGCTTACTAAAATTTCAAATGAACCTAGCAGGAGGAAGCGAATGGGAAGTCTAATACCAGGGAAAATTTAATCCATGTGAACAGAACACATTAAGCACTAAAAGGAGACCTGTGCCTTATTCCACAGGTCACATTTTCCATTACGTGACAACAGAACTTCCTCCTAAATGAGAAGGAAACATACTCTAAAGTCCCTGCATTTATTGCTGATAAATAAATAGGTGATAACAGAAACGAAATATGTCTATTACTGAGTTCTAGGCTGCATGGAGGCCCCTGCTGTCATCAGGATGGACCTAAAAGCACTGGGCTCTGAAAACTTGGTATCACAAGCTTAAACTGAAAGTATATATTACGGGGAAAAAATTAAAATAGTTCTTTTCTAAGGCAGACCAATGCAACTCAGATGCTTTTTCACAGAATTCAGACTCGGAAAAAGAGGGCATTAGGTAGGGCAGTTGCTGAGCTGTTATGTGAAATTGTTGCTTCTCAGTTTCAAATGAATGCCTCTCACACAGTGCCGCTCAGAACTGCATCTACTGTTCTGTGCTACACAATTTCTGCAGCTGCAGACATCCTGCAAAGACCCGTATCTTTAGTTCGGCCTTCTTATTTTCTTCTTTGTCTCTAGATTGGAGAGGCAAGGATTTCATAGATGGACTACTTGGTGGATAAAAAAATGGCTTGATGGCCACAGTAAGAGAGTAGTGGTCAACGGCTCGATGTCTGAGTGGAGACCAGTAATGAGAGGCATTCCTCAGGGGTTAGTATCGGTTCCGGTGCTGTTTAACATCTTTGTCAGTGACATGTGTGGTGGGATTGAGTGTATCCTCAGCGAGTTTGCTGATGACACCAAGCTGTGTGGTGTGGTCGACACACCACAAGGGAAGGCATGCCATCCGCAGGGACCAAGCTGTGGATGCCCCATCCCTGTCTGTCTTTAAGGCCAGGCTGGGTGAGGCTTTGAGCAACCTGGTCTAGTGGAGGGTGTCCCTGCCCATGGAAGGTCCCTTCCAACCCAAACCATTCTGTGATTCTATGATTCTCAATTGCCCCTAGTTTAGATTTCTTAGCACTGGTGCCCAGCTTTGACTGTTGCCCTATGACTTTTTTATATCCACTGATTAAGTTGACAATTTCTTTGTATCTGCCACACATGATGAGTTTTCCTTTGTCTGAGCAAGCCTTTTCAGTTTCACATTAGACAAAATTTAATGAGCAAACATCTAAGAATATCTTCTAACCATGGTACAAAATCATTAATAATCTCTATCCATCATAAAATTTTATTTTGTTCACAGCTTATTTTACTCAACCCCTTAGCGATCTTCCTATCCAACTTTTTGCACCTTCAATAATAATTTCCTATGGAATGCTAAAGTAATGTTATGTTTAAATCCAAACACATCGACTCTCCTGCATTAGTCTTGTGTAAGAAACCAGCTAATCTCTCTCATTAACCTTCACAAACTAGCTTGAAAAAACACACTGCCATTTACACCACTTCCCATTTACTTCCCAATTACTTTCAGTTACCAACCTATTTGTTTTATAATTCTGGTTTAGAACTTCATACAGAATTGACCGTCAGAAAATCTGTTGGCCTATAGTTGTCTCACGCTTTATGGTTTTGAATGCATATGTTATATTTGCTATTCATGTTTCATGCTGGACTATACCTGTACTCCTGAGAAATCCAAGCAACGTAAATACTGTTTGCCAGCTCTGTAGTTGCTTGTCAGGCTCATTTTCAGTAGGTACCAGATCACCCACATGCACAACATGAACCTTACTGAAAGCTGATGCAATGCACTCTTTTGTTTCCAGGTCTAAAGAAGAGGTAATACTCCATGTTGGGAGAAGTGTGAACATGCTATGTGTGTCTCAAATATCAATAAGACTGAAGAACAATTTTTTGTTATTTGTTTAAATATACCTTTCAAAATGCAAATCATAGTGGTTTGTGATGGTTTTGCATTTTTTTAAAATGCAAATTTTTAAAATTTCCTTACTTTTCAATCCCATTTCAAATCTTTGTAGATTCTTTGCTTCTTCTTGTATCCTCCTTAAAGAGCTTATTAACGCATGGAAAGCTGCAGTGCTTTCTACAAGTTTTTACTCAAGCCTGTCTCCTCATTGTTCAAATCTCTCCAGACCAGTTAACTGTATTATTTAATTTTCTTATTTTTTCAAGGTTTGTTTTTCTAAAATACCAAGATTTTATCTAGAAAAAGTCTAGGTTTTTTTTTTTTTTAACTTGCTGGTATCTGCTTTGCAATCTGATGTACACTGGTGCAGCTCAAATACGCAACTGTTCTATTGGACCAGCCTTACCCCAACTCTCTCTCAGCATACAAACTCAATAAATTTGGGCATTACAAGTCTCCTGTGATCATCCATTTCCCAAGGATGTGTATTTCCACCCTAATCTTACAGAAATCCACATTTATTTGACATTAGTATCTATTTAGACACATCAGTAACAGTCACATCAACACTATTTTACTTCAGTTCTTTTGCTCTTCATGAAAGCAGTTTAAATAATTTAAATGATCAACACCATCCCCATTTCTATTTTTAGAGCAAACATTCCACTAATTTAAACTGAAATCTCACTCAGGGCTTATTGCCCTCTTTCTTAAAGAGATTCTACCTTTACCTTCTCAGTTCTCCACCTACGACTGCTGTATGGGCTGTTCCTGGCTGGGTGCTGGCAGTGGAGGCTACACGGTGGTCTCTGTGAGAGAATCATAGAATGGTTTG
Organism: Rhynochetos jubatus; assembly: GCA_027574665.1. Classification (NCBI taxonomy): domain Eukaryota; kingdom Metazoa; phylum Chordata; class Aves; order Eurypygiformes; family Rhynochetidae; genus Rhynochetos; species Rhynochetos jubatus. The sequence continues at coordinate 19,586,655 of CM050663.1, forward strand.
GGTTGGAAGGGACCTTAAAGACCAGCTAATTCCAACCCCCCTGCCATGGGCAGGGACACCCTCCACTAGACCAGGTTGCTCCAAGCCTCATCCAGCCTGGCCTTGAACACTTCCAGGGGTGGGGCATCCACAGCTTCTCCAGGCAAACTGTTCCAGTGCCTCACCAGCCTCTCTGGGAAGAATTTCTTCCTGATATCTAATCTAAATCTCCCTGCTTTCAGTTTAAACCCGTTACCCCTTGTCCTGTCACTACAGGCCCTTGTAAAAAGTCCTGCCCCCAGCTTTCTTGTAGGCCCCTTCAGTTACTGGAAGGCTGCAATAAGGTCTCCCCAGAGCCTTCCCTTCTCCAGACTGAAGCAGTCCAATTCTCTCAGCCCTTCTTCATGGGAGAGGTGCTCCAGCCCTCGGAGCATCTTCGTGGCCTCCTCTGGACTCGTTCCAACTGGTCAATATCCTTCTGATGTTGAGGGCTCCACAGCTGGACACAGTATTCCAGGTGGTGTCTTACAAGAGCAGAGTAGAGGGGGAGAATCCCCTCCCTTGATCTGCTGGCCACGCTTCTCTGGATACAGCCCAGGATATGGTTGGCTTTCAAAAAGAAGTTTGAGGTTGCCCTGTGCCTCAGTCTCCAACTGATTTCCAGCCAGTTCCAAAATGGATCCAGTGCAGGACACAGCCAACGTTATCCGTGAGGCTGGTGATGTGTCTGTGAAAATGTAGTTAAGAAAGGGCAAAATGCTGCACAGACATGTGAGGAGTGAAGAAAAAATGCAAGAAAACCAGCCCTGTGAGCACCAAGGTCAGAGAAGGCGAAAAGGTGCTCCAGGCAGAGCTGGAACCTGTGGAGAGGACCATACTGGAGCAGATTTCCACACTGCAGCCCACAGAGAACCCCATGCCAGAGCAGGCAGATATTTCCTGAAGGAATTGCAGACTGTGGACAGTACATGCTGGAGCAGGTTTATCCTGTAGGAACTGTAGCCCATGGAGGACCGATGCTGGAATAGGTGTGAGGAGGCAGGAGCAACAGAGGTGAACTGTCATGGACTGAGCCCATCCTCACATTCCCAATCCACCCTGTTCTACTTGGGACAGGGAGAAATTTAGGGGAGTCAGGAATAATGGAATGAAGCTGAGCCTTGGAAAAAGAAACAAGGGGGTGGATGGTGTTTTAACCTTTGTTTCTTACCATCCAAGTTTATTTTAATGGGCAATAAATTGATTTTCCCCAAGTTGAGACATTTTCCTATTGTGCTGGGTTCAGTCAGGAAAGGGTTAACTCCCTTTACTCTGGTTACTAGGAAGTTGCTAAGAGAAACACTGATAAGGCCTCAGCTGGTGCTGGGGAGGGCCTGCACTGAACTCAAGGTCTTTTGTCCGCTTTGGATACTGTAGCTGACCCAAACTGACCAAGGAAGTATTTCATTCCATAGTATGTCATGTTCTGGTCTCTTGGGTGGGGAAGGGGGTCCAGTAGCCATTCCTCTTCCCATTGCTCTCTTTCTCACTTCCTTGCTTGTCTACTCCCAGGCACTTGCTAACCCTCCTGCGTTAGCTGCTTTGCTAATTCCTGTGCTGGCTCGTTCGTGTGGGAGTTGTTTAGAGTTCCTGGCCACACTGTCGCTGATAGGGTTCACTTGGAATCTACTGCGTCAGCTCCCGGGCTCCAGCCCTTGGGCTGTGGCTCCCAAGCTGCGATCATTCTGGGGCTGTGGTTCTGGGGCTCTCTGGGCCTGACTTTCACTACTCAACATCTGGGTGTGCACTGGTCAGTGGGTGGTGGGAAATCGTATCATATTGTATATATTGTATTATATGTATTATTTTCTATTTTAATTATTAGTAGTAAATAGTTCTTATCTCAATTTTACGAGCTTCCTTATTTCTTTTTCTTCCGATTCTTCCCCTCTGTTGGAGGAGAGGAGGGAGGGATTTGTGAGAGCGGCTTCGTGGTATCTCGCTAGCTGCAGTTAAACCACGACACCTGTGATGATAATTATTAAGTGATCTTTACCCACAAGCTTTTGCATCTTATTTTCTCTCTTTGTCCTGTCGAGCGGGAGTGAAAGAACAGCTGGGTGGGCACTAGCAGCCAGCCAAGGTCAACCCACCACAACTGTTTCCCTGCCCTGTCGTGACCATTCAGCTTTATCTCTACAAAGCTCAGTTTGGTGTCCCATATCAGATGTTGCAATTCCTCCATCACAATACAAAATGTATAAAAAGCATTGCACTTTCCTCTATCTAAATGTATTGGCTAGCTATCAAAATAGCTATTTGCTGCTACATCCTTTTCATGACACTCACAAGAGTCTTGTTTCGCTGCATTCTCATACATCTGATTACATTGTCTCAGTTCACTTGTAAGCTTCTTCCAGCCTTCTTTGCTAACTCTCTAATTGTGCTTTGCACGTTTAGTCTTGATGCTAAACTAATAGTCCTGCAGCTATCTAGGTGATACTCAGTTCCCTCAAAAAAGCTGCTATCTGTATCTCAAGAAAAGGAAACATCGCGAGTCTCTGCTGGTAATATCATTCCCTTAAGACTATTTTCAAAAATATTTCATTATTCTGAATTATTTCTCTAGAGGAATCCCACTAAAGTTCACCTAAGCTGCAATGACTTAGAGCATTTTTCATACTCTGGCATACCTCTTTCAGCAAGAACTGGGCTGTACTGTTTGTTCCAGCAGTAATAACAATAAATTGCCACTTTTCTATTCCTCAAACACAGGTTTGTATTGCTTCTTTTTTGCTGTCAACATTGTTATCTAGATTTTCTCCTAACAGATCTATCTACACTTTTCATGAGCCCCCACTGACAAAGATCTCCTATATGTGGTGATGTTTCAGATGGCTGTAAAGTCATCCTCACATTTCATCTCTCAAAATATTTCTAACTAATTGTGACTCTGATACTGGACACATTTAATGATTAATTTTTTTCCCCCCTGATCTCTGTGGATTGGTCTTTTTTTTCCCTTCTACACAGCAGGTGCTTCTGGCTTTTCCCTCTCATTTTCTCTAAGAGCAGAGCTATTCCACAGCTCTACTTCTCTTTCTGTGCCTTATTTTTGCTGGTCATACAGGACAGGGGGAGAAAATAAGATGGAAAAGCCTGTAGGTCAAGAGAGGGACAGGGACATCACATATCAATTACTGTCACAGGAAAAACAGACTCGACTTGGGGAAATTAATTTATTGCCAATCAAAAATAGAGTAGGATGCAGAGAAACAAGGACAAAAACAAAACCACCTTCTTCCCAACCCTCCTTTCTTCCCAGGCTCAGCTTCACTCCTTCACTCCTGACTCCTCTACCTCCCCTCCTGAGTGACACATGGGGGATAGGAAATGGGGGCTGGAGTGATTCTGTAACATTTTAGCTCTGCCGCTTCTTCCTCCTCCACATTGTTCCCCTGCTCCAGCATAGGCCCCTCGCACAGTGTACAGTCCTTCAAGAAATGCTCCAGTCTGGGTCTTCTGGCCTACAGTCCTTCAGGAAAAACTGCTCCAGTCTGGGTCTGCCACAGGCTGCAGCTACTGCCAGGAAACCTGCTCCTGCATGTGCTCCTCTTTACACACAGCAGCTCCTACCAGGAGCCTGCTGTAGTGTGAGTTCTCCGTGGGCTGCAGCTTCCTGTGCGATACATCCACCTGGCTCCCACGTGCTGCAGTGTGGTTATCTGCTCTGATGTGGTCCTCCATGGGCATGGAGAGGCCCTCTATGGGCTGCTTCTCCATGGTATTCACCAGCTGCAGGGGAATCCCTGCTGCGGTGCCTGAACTGTCTCCTCCCCTTCCTTCTTCCCTGACCTGGGTGTGTGCAGGACTGTGTATCTCTCACATTTTTTCTCACTCCTCACTCACACCACTGCTGTGCAGTATTTTTCACTCTTTTGACAGAGGCATTGCCAGCATCGCCGATGGACTCAGCTCTGGTCAGCAGTGGGTCCATTTTGGAGCTGAACGCAGTGGCAGCCCCCAACATCTTCTTGCAGAGGTAACCCCTGCAGCCCACTCCACCCCTCCTACTAAAACCTTGCCATGTAAAACCAAAACAACCATTATCTTCAGCTTCACTCTGGTCCATGGATCTTCTCATCCAACAGCTACAGTAGTCGCCATGTCACAAATAAATAACTTGCACTGGAAATAACTCAAGAATGACAAATATTCCACAGCTTGCACTATGTTTCTCTATTGATAGCATATTTTTGGCATTTCCTGCATTACTTTGCACCTTTTCCTTCTAAGGGAAATGGATAACAAAAAGCAAACCTTACCAGTTCCCTTACAAATGTCATGAAAACTCCCATTTGTTACCCTATTCACCAACTTCAACTTACTTACTGCTTAGCTTTTTAAAATCTACTGTATCAATCATCTGTTTCTTAATTAGGTGCAGGGGCAAGACCCTAATCTTCATAGTTGTAAGTCTGTGAGGCCTTACTCCTGAAACATCCCACAAGACAACACAAAATACTGACTGCTGTCAACCAGTCTCATCTCTTGGGAAAAATACATTCCTTGTACCACTACCAAACACATGCAGCAGCAGCAGTTGAAATCCTACACACAGGAATTTCTCTATGCCATACAGTCTTCACATGAGTGTTTATCCCTGCCCAGGAGGAAGGAGAAAATGGAAGAACAGTTTCTTTGCACATCTCATGGTCTGTCAAAACAGTTACTCCGACTGCCATCACTCAGTGCCTTCGTGACTGGCATATTCAGCTGGTGTCAGCAGTACCTATAGCCATCAACTGCTTAAAAAAATTATTTAAGAATGAACACAAATGAGGTTCACAAAACAAATTCTTATATTTTGCCATAATGTTGAGACACATGCAGGTAATCCATGGTGTTGGTCTCCCTTGTATAGCCCCTGTGCGGATGTCTGCCACAGGACTGAGTGAACAGCCATGCCGGGATGCCAGCTCTGGCTTGGTCCAGCACACAGGAACAATATGGCAATAGGCTAAGAGAGTTCCCAAATACGGACTAAATATGTCTCTGGCATTTCTCTTAGCTGCCAGTTCAGGCTCTGAAGAGGCCTTGTATCTATCTTTATCCCAGGACAGTTTCTTATCCTAGCATCATATTCCTTGCCAATTCTCCATTCCTCAAACTTCTTAGCCTCCATCTTCTGCCAGTTCCAGTCTTTCCAGTCTATCCCCAGTCTTGCTTGCCTTATGCACTCACCCCCACCTCCTTTTCTTTGTCATTTAGGCTTTTCACCTCCTCTATCCCTCCTGATCAATCCCATTGTCTCTTTATCCATTCTTTTTTTTTTCTTTCCCTTGTTTGTCCTCTCTCCTTCTTGTAACTTCCTTGCTGCATACACATCTGGTTCCTAGGTTGTCACTGCCTCTTTCTAGCTCCTTTGTCTCTTCTGTAGCTGTTTACAAACTCATCATTCAGTCAAGACTGATCCCTTGCTCAAAGTCTTCTAACCAGATATACCCACAGTTCAGCTTTGTTAGCACTGGAGAAAAAAGACTTAGTTTTTGACTAGTTTTCCAAAGTTCAGCTGAGGAAACAAGTGCAATTATAGAACCGACAAACACAACCAAATACAGCATATAATTTGGATATGTTTTCAGAAGAAAACTTCTTACTTAAAAGCATAAGAGCACTATCATTTTTCTATCAAAACTCACCAACATTAAAAAAAAAAAAAATCATCAACAGAAAGCAGAAAACTGACTAAAATAGAAAACATCAACTAAATTACAATATTAGCAAATACTTAATAACTTTAGTAAAGTTTCTAACAAGTACCTGACAATATTTTATCATAGGCTATAAGCAATCACTATCTTCTAACAAGACATGATAAAACTCAATAGTGATTATACAATAACCACGAGCTGTGTTAGTGCATGAGAATTTCACCATGAAATTTATTAGCACATGAGCAGTAAGGATAGTGCAACTTGTTTCTTTTCTGCATTCAAAGCACAAAAACAGCTAAGCTAAGAGTTAGCTACGTTCCTAATTAAAGTAGATAACATAATTACCTGAAGAATGTAACAGCATTATTTAATATACTTTCAGTGCATATTTGTAGAGTCATAAATAAGCACCTTCTTTTTAAAACATAATCTAACTTGTCATTTTAAGGTCTTTCAGACAAAAGGTGGGGGTCTTTTTGGTATACCCATCGATATAAAGGGAAGGATATTTAATGTTTGGTGTTTTCATCTTATCCCCAATTTACTTAGCATGTGTTACTCCATCATGATTTAATTTGGACAAGAAAACTGCATGGCTGCTCAAGCAGTAAATTTAAAGTGTAAATGGATTCTTGGCTGCCGATGGCCCAGTTTCTGCTTCTGTTTCCATAGAAACCCATGTAGGAGTGGCAAGAAGACATAACTTAAAATATGAACTTAAGGGTTTACTTCCCCCCCTTCCTCCCTCTCATTCTAACTCCACCTTCAAGCAAATGGGATGTAGTTTAATTTTTTAGCCCCTTCTTTCTCATCCTTTTATTTTACTCACATAAGTATATGAAGCAAAAATCACAGCAATATTTCCTCTGCTAAATTACAAATTCTGGGCTGCAAAAAGTGTGTACTTGAACAGGAGGATGAATGCTACACTCATGTGTTTGGTACCACATCACAAATTGTTCCTGTCTGGTGAAATTCTTACCTCATCTCTCTTCCTGATGAATGGATGCAAATATAGATGCTAGAAAAATCAGCTCTAAGATGAGATGTATAACATTCAGACCTGCATGGGAGGCAACTCTGTGAAGCCTCTGGTCAGATACTTCATACAGCTAAATTAACCTGCTAGGTTAATAATAATTCTCGCATTTATTAACCATCAGTCTCACAAAATCCTCAGCCTTAATATTCAATTTAGGAATGTCTATGATGAGACCCAAGCATGGTGTATTTCCTATAACAATATGTTCTGTGTTTAAAAAAAAAATCACTTAATGGACATAATGAAATGTGGTGAATTTTGTCATTAAAAATGCTTAAGTCCTCAGATGTGACTAAAGAATTCCTTAAAGGAGTGATGGGGACAAATGGGACCTTAACTAAGATTTCATATTAAGTAAAGGACAAGGATCATAAAGGATTCAGGGACAGGTACAGTGCCTCAATCTCACTACTGGGTATATTTAATTGCAAGGGACATATAGTGCACACACTTTACCTTGGGCAGTTTTACATCACTGAATCTTTTCAGGTTCTTGAAGAAGCGAACTCCACATTAAACAAACCAGCCAACCAAAGCCCCAGTCCCCAAAAGAAAAGACATTAGGCAGGGGAAGAGTGGAGGAACCAGTAAGTATGAACAGCTACCATCCAGTCGTCTTCCTACTCATCAAATGCAAACAGTCATTTTCTCACCCATAAAATTCTAACACTGTAAAGTACTAAAACAAAATTAATGAGGGTTTGTGAACCTTTCTTCCAGAAATGGTGGAACTAGTCACAGTACATGAACCCCTCTTCACTTTTTCTCTCTAGATATCAGGTCTCTGAGCAAGTTCTTTTCCAAAAAACACCACATGCTAGTAAAAATCTTAGCTTTTCTTGCTTCAATTTACGTATCAGGCTGTTAAATCTATGCCCTATGGACTGCTGGCATTCTTTGGTGGGCAACAAGGAAAGAATCTTTCTTCACACAGCATCAGAAATAAAGTAAGTATCTAACAAGGGGACATAATTTCAGAAACTAATTAATTAAACTTGCCTTCCAGAACACATATGCCCTATAATTAAACTTGCTGCTACCACATGGTAAAAACAAATTGAAAAATAAATAAAATAATTTCTAGCAATCTTCTGAGCAGTGTATCAAGTGAGGAGTTGCAGAGATTTTTTTATAACAGAAGCAGAAAAATGCCTGGAAGAAACCTACAGAGGTCTTGCAATCAGCCTCCAGTTGTACTATAATCAATTCTACCCAAATCATATATGCCTGAGGTTTATCTCACCAATCTCTAGTAACAATATATACTATTTATGCTAGGAGAATACTCTAACACCTTGTGTATCTTTCAATCATCAAATAATTTTCTTCATAAAATAAAAAAGTGATTTTTTTTTTTTTAAAGTTGGCAGTGTTTGGTATTTACCTTTCTCAACACACACTAGCATATTTTAAAAAGTTTCTTTGTTCAAAGAGACTAGTCCGAGAGCTGGAATATAGATTAAAAATATTTCTCAAGTCTGTTTGATTTCTACCCCAGCCATTTTCCAAGAAGTCAGTGCCTGAAAGACTGTCTGCTCTAGTCTGACTGGAAATGTCAGTGTTTCAGGCTGTTAGCCAGAGTGGCATGTGGCTTTGATAGGGGGAAAATTCTAGATAATGCCATCAGCAGACTGCAACCTTCACCTTAAAAAAAAAAACAAACACGAGGTTAATTTTGTTCTTGGTCTCCTCTGAGCTTTCTTTACATGATCCCCATTTTTCTTGAAGTCCAATGTCCCTACCAGACATGTGCCTTCAAAGGAGGAATTATCATGCTTATTGCTCTAAAGACTGATTCTTCTCTCTGTCTGTCCATTTAAAAAAAAAAAAAAAGACAGAAACAATTTTAGTTGAATTTCCCAACATTGCATAGGATTTTCTTGCAACAACATAATTTTGGATTCACAGAGTCAGTATATCATAAAACAGACTGACTGTTTTGTTGAGACCACGATTCCTAACAACGTTTTGTCTGAGAATTCCCAAACACCTAGATCTTGTGCAGATGTCCAAGAGCAGAGATGTATTTATAGATTGCCTTTGGATATTTATTTTTATTTATACAGTGCCTGTGGTACTTCCCAATTAAAGTAAATGAGACATCAAAACCTATCGGGGCATTAGGGAATAATTATGCATCAGAACATAAGGAAACCAATTAAGCAGCAAGCATCCTTCAGAAAAAAAAAAAAAAAAAAATCCTGATGTTTCCAGACCATCAAGCTTTTTCCATATTTGGCCAACATAAATTAGACAATTATTCAGAAAAATCTTTGAGATGTCTTGGTATATAATGCAGCTCGTGCTAGGAAAAACTGACTGTTCAAAACAGAAGCCTCTTTCTAAAATATTTGCTAACCTCTAGGTGCTACTTACTTGTTTTGCTGGTGTTCAGTTGCAAGATAATGGCTGTGACAAATATGTTTTCTTACATCATTAGTCATAAATAAAAGAAAATTTTAACAATACCTTTGAGCTGAACACATGCTAGTTATAGTGAAGGCTTTACTCTACCTATCTACAAGCACAGGGATTTTTTTTGGTGGTACCTTTAAGACTCAGAAGACTGAAAAGGAGGATTGTTGGGTCTGGAAATAACAAAACATTTTCCTTGACTGTGTGTGACAGACGGAGGGATGTTCTCTGAGTAAAAAGCCATTCTCACTCTGGGATCCACAGCCAAAATATTTTAAACCTCACCAATCAGCAAATTGCAAATCCATCCAAAGTTCCAAATGATGATTAGAACATTAAATATCTTAGAAGAAAATATAGTGGTATTTTCTACACATTCATTAATGTGAATTCCACTAGTTTACAAACCTGCCATTGCATGAAACTATGCTGAATGCCTAAAACTGATAATGGAAACAACAGCTGTAAAATCTCTGATGAAAAGGAAATATCAAAATTTATATAGCAGATCTCCGAATCCCACAAAATTGTTCCTGTTTAACACTATACCAAGTATTTAACAAAACCTACTAAGAGTTTAGATTTTGGTTTTGCTGTTTTGTACATAAGTGTGCAAACAGCTTCTCCCTGCCCTAAACTCAGTCTTTGAAACTAAAAATACCTCAGTGGATATAATAAAATGACAATTATAATTTTGGTGCTTTTATACAAAGGCTATGACTCATTCATTAAAATGCCTAAATCAGCAAGACTATGCCTAGCTAAAATGGAAGATGTTAATACAGCCAAAGACTCAACACTCTGCATTATGTATTACAAACAAATCTTTGTGTAGAATGGTGCATAAATATTTCATACCATGAAAATATGCTTTGTAAATGTAGCATGATCTGAAACATACTCTAAGAAGTCAGATCACATCTGAAGTGTATTCAAAATACCCTTGATTATGTCACATAGGCAGAAAAGAACCAGTGTACCTGCTGAGTTCAATTCAGTATAGATCATGTCTTTTGCCATCCACTGGGACTGGCGATTTAGCTTTTATAGTGCAATCCCTATTTTCCGTGTACCTTAAATCTTGAAGTAAGTAATCACTACTGCCACTTTTCCTCCTGAGTATATACCAAGAAGTACCAGATGACCAATAAATCACCAGAGAACTTTACATCAGTAATTCAGATACAAGCCATTTCATTATTTTAAACAGAGCTATGACCATTGTCCAGACATGAGCAGAGTTTGAGATAAATCTTTATTCATTTATTTATAACCTCAATGGTATGAAAATAAAGAGTGCTTCATGTGACATCTTCAGATCTCCCATTTGATTCTCACACAAGCTTTTCATTCCCTTCTTTCCACACAAGAGCATTACAAATTTCCTGCCTGTATGCTCTAGTCCATGCTCTATTACTTCTTTCACAGAGATAGAAATATGAGCCTCTTTTAAAACCTACTGGAAAAGCACAAAGAAGTCTTGAATCTACAACTTGAATCTACAATCTTGAATCTACAACTTATTTACCACTGAGCCATACTTCTAAAACTTCTTTCATTATTCTCTAATTTTCAGTTTAACTTTGCATCTATTATATTGTAGAGTTTAGAACACCAGTGCTGTGTCAGCAGAATCATATAGCAGACAGTAAATGCTGACAAGAGGAGCTTTTCTGCTATCATCATAGCACCATCTTTTTCAGCAAACAGCATAAATATTCTAAGAGAAGAAAAGCTCTTTCAGATCAGCGAAACCACCAATTTTACCACTGTACCAATGTCAACCGAGGGGCAGAATGTTTCATATCAAGCTGATGTGAACACACCAGGGGAATGCTCTAGTACAGATGAGAAAATTGCTGAATTTATTTTGTGACACACACCATTCCCACCATAACGGGAACAACCTCCCAACTACCGTCAGTTTTCCATTCAAATGTCATGCTCATCCAAGTGCTAGTGATAGCATTTTTACACTCACTAACAAGCAAGCATGGAAGCAGAGTCTGGGAATCTAACATGACCACATGACTAACCCAAACCTCAACCATTTGTAAATACTATTTCTTCCAAAACCAAGTTCTTTTTTTTTTCCAAACTATTAAAGCAAAAAAATGCAATCCATTACAGCATCCTATCCATTTTTCCCACCTCTCCATTTTCCATAAAATGTCAGATCTAGCATAATACAACTGCAAGAAATGTAAAATACTATTAAATTCCTCATGAAAAGCTCAAGAAAAAAAGTTTAAAATGTAGAGTGATATTAAATGTCATCCACAGGATTTAAGTAAATGTTTGTATTTTCCTAGAAAATATTGTTCTGAAAATATCTTTTTAACTTTTTTTTTCCCCTTCACTTTTTTTATCAGGGCACCAATGCATTTGAACTCATGGATTCAGTTCCAGAGAAAAACCTTTTTGTTCCTATGAAATTATTTAAGTCAGTCTGCTTGGTAAAAAGAGAAGCAACTCTCAGCTTCAAAATCAAGAATATAACAGAGAAGTCACATGAAATTAGGCAGCCGTGCGGAACTACTGACACACTAATGGTCAGGTTCCAAGAAATGCATATGAGAAGTAAGAATTTTATTGTCCACTTTAGCTTTTGGAAAAATGAAATACTTGACACATGAAGGAATACTTGTTTCTTTTTCTTAGTTTAGGAACCGGAACGTGCCTTAGAAATGGTTTGCACCTCTGTTGGCTCCATGCCTATCCATTTTCTACCACTACAAAACCCACCAATAGCTGTCTTCAAAAGAAAGAGAAAGCCTGATTTCTTTCACATAGTAGTAAAAGAAACTTGCCACAGATGCCTCAATTTCTTCTATCATTCCCTTTTCATAGAATCGAATATCTCACTCCAGGATGCAGATGCATTTTCTCTACATACTTGGTAAAATGTTAGAAAAGACCACTAGACACAGATCACACCTGCCTCAGAGAACATTTAAACCAAACAGAGAAATCCAACATTAAATTCAAACCTGCCTCTGGCTTCTGAAAGTAGAGGCTGTCAAATTCAGATTCTAATACAGATTTTTCTCTTTCCTTTCACTACAGAAATATACAAGACTCAAAAGCTGTAATGAAACAAACCGCCACAACTTTAATATAGCAATTGTATAAACGATTCCCAAAACACCAACTAGAGACCAGTATCCTGACATTCCCTGTTGCTGCTATGTAAGGTGATGCATGAAATCTAGAGATGTTAGTTGGGTGACCTTTATACAAAAAATTATGCTAAATTACATTTTGTATCCATTAAATTATATTTATAACACCTATACACTCAGACACATACCATAAATATTTTACTGTCTTTCCTGATCCATAATGCTCTTGCTTACATTTATGTTTCCTTAAAAAGTAGAGGTTCGTCTTCAAACCTACTGAAAGAGATGTGTCTAAGCTAAGAGTAAAGTAAACTTCCCCAGACCAAAATAATTTAATAGCCTCACAGTACATCCTAGAGCTGCATGGGTTATATTACAAGAAATATAAATCTAGATAGTCTGTTTAGATACCTTTAAGTCAGAACATAAAACAGGTATCAAGATGATCACCTAGCAGTGCAGGTGAGGTAAGAATGGATGGTGCCTGACTTATTTATTCATGTTCAAGATAGAGGCTTTTTTATTTACTAGCCTAAATTAAGACATTTCCACATTCCAGTTGGAAAACAAGTTTTTGTATAAGGAATGACAAAATGAGCCATCTAATACCTCCACATCCAAATACTCTGTGCATGAACTGAATGTAAAACCTTCCCTGCAAATAACACGTTACCAATAAAATTACAGTGCAATCTCTTTTTCTGAATTCTGTTATTCAATTACCTATAACTATGGAAAGTTTTAGCTTTTTAGAAAGGTGTTTTTGCTCTGGTAGCTCCTAATAGGAAGCACAATACTTATAAAAACAGTGTTAAAATGTAGTGGATCATTTCAACTTTCTTACACCAATAAAGAGGTCCTATTCCTCTAGTGGTGTCCTGTACCAGCTGGGACTGGAATTGTGAGCACACCAAGAGAACAACTTCCGACAATCTACCTGGAGGTTTAAGAAGTGGATGAGAAAGAACAAAGGTCCATGACCAACCTGTTCTTCAAACACAAGAGAGCAGGACTATTAGGAAATGTGTCCCATCATCCAGCCTACATAATTCTGGCAAGCTTCAGGCCAGATAGAGCACCAATAAAGACTACTATCTTTAAAGACAACTTTCCCTTCCAGCAAGTTTAATAAAGATCTATGGCAAATAGACTGATTGTCCCCTACATATGTCCACATCCATTGCCTCTACTGCATACTAGACTTAAAATGAAAATAGCTTTTGAAACAGGATTGAAAAAGTTTCATTTCTCAGCTACAGAAGATGTTTTTTCAATACACCTAGTTAGTAACATAGATAGGACATGATTGTAATACACAAATACACTATTGTATTTATCATTATGTGATGATATTTACTACCACTACAGAAACCTTTTTTTTTTTAATTTGCTATTAACTTCAGTTTTAGGGTAGATATTTGTATACTAAGTTACTGTTAATTTCTTTGTTTATATTCAATTGTTTAATAAAGGTTCACTGCTGCTGCATGGAACACACTAAAATTCAGAAAATACTAAAAGTTGGAGTAAAGGAAGAAAATTCTCTGTTCCTATAGCTAAAATATGTGCAGTCTCTAACTACCTTTACTATCTTTCCACTTCTCCAAATTGGTAATATTCTGTCTTCCCAGTTTGTTGAGCTGCACATTTGAATCTCCTGTAAAATTTAATGCGCAGGTTCATAGGGTCAGTTCTTTTCACCCCTAGCTAGTTACTATCAATGATTTTAGCTGATATGTGTCTCCTCACATTTAATACATTTTAAACCCTACTCTTACTTGCTGTTAAGACTTGTTTAAGAATCAAGTCAACTAAACTTGCTAAACATATGCGACTCTTCAATGGACATATGGTTAGTTTAGAAATGCAACTGAGACCATACTGTGAAACACCATGATCTCTACAAAGCACTGAAAAAAATAACACATTCAATGACATTTCTGTTTAGAATAGTGCCAGTCACAGGTAAACCTAGAGAGCAGAAAACCATAATTATCACCTTCTCAACTGTAAAACAGTTGAACCACGACACATGAGCACAAATTATCATCAATATCAAAATGCTTAAAAGCAATTTACATGCTGTAAATGGTAATGGAAATAAACTGAGAAAACAATTAAATAGACTCATATGTTTAGTCCTCAAACATTATTAGATTCTACCAGATGTCTCAAAAACATGTACATTCTCTCTTGATAACTTGACATCCTGAAGATAGGGATGCTGTCATACCATAATCAAAAACCAAAATGCCTTCCTACAATGCTGAAAGAGCATTGCAACTTCCATTGTCTATAAAATCTGTTGCTTTGTCTAATATATATGTATGCATATATGTATATACAAGTTTTTATCTATATATCTATACACCCAAATCAATCAAGCAAGCACAGAAGAAATGTATTTAAAAGCTTAGTATACTACAACCTTGGGAAAAAATTCAGTGTTCTTCCCACCAGTTAGGGAATTAAATGCAGGAAATACAATATCTTTCTAATGTTAAAAATAGAATTTAGAAGACTTTCCCTTCTACCAAAGAAACCAGTGAAAACAAATGAGCTACCCCCAAATCACAGCCTGTGACATATAAGATTTGACATTATATGATTATTTTTTGGTGCAGAGAAACCTAAAAAACAAACCACTTCTTTTTCTGGAGATAGAAACATTATTCTCACCTGGGTTTTAAATGTGACATATTTTGAAGGGCTGTCAAATAAGTCTCATTCAGGTACAGACGGCAGCTAACAGTAAATTGACCTAAAAAACTTAATTTAAATATAATCAATCTAACCAGCTGTCATGGTTCATGTTGCATAAATTACTAGGATATGTAAAAACATCTGCAAAAATAATAAAGTATTTCAATTTGGGGTTAGAAAAATGACAGTGTCCAAAAAACTGAAGGCAAGTCAATTTCTCTCTGTAGACTGTGGTCTACCTATCTGAGCTAGAAATGAATTAACAAGATTTCTCAGAATCACCATAAGGAGTCAAACCCCAAGTCAATCTCACCTACCCTTCTCTTTCAAATAGTATCCAGTAACAAACTCACACAGTGAGTAAGGGAATCTAAGAATCAGCACACATGTGCAGGTCTTTCCCTTGTGGACTCTCCCAGTGCACTGAGTCTGGAGTGGCTTAGTGATCCAGAAGCTGAGTTTAAACCAGGTCTGAGGACTCACCAGTGCACCTGCCTCTGTAATTCTAATTCTGGCCTCTGTAGTGATTGAAGGCCTTGTGTGATGTAGATAAATGGATTTAAAAGACACCACCACCACAGTAGTCCTCACAGTATTAGCCTTGGCAACCATATTGTTTCCAGACTCCAGAGCCAGTACACCTTCTCGGTGCTGTTGTGCTACCTGTTCACTTAAGCCTGTGCTACTTCTAACAAGGTCCCAACCTCTGCTACCTGTACAATGATGAACCCAGTGATCTATTTTTTGCATCCTTGGACAAAGAATGTTTCTTTTTTCTGTACAAAGTCTCTTGTTTCCAAATCTCTTACTTAAGCCATTTGAGAACATACATGATTAAAGTTCAACAAGGAACAACCCCTTTGCAATATTAAAACCAGAAGGAGAATTCAGGACTAGTTTGATATCCTGAACAGAAACTGAAGATTCGATTTTCCTTAGTTGCTATGAATAAGATCAACATCGAACACAGGCATGAGATTTTTGTGAGTGCAAATGTCAACATGAGCTGACATTTCAGCAATTTATTACATTGTCTACAGCCACATACGGTCAGAGACTAAAAATTCTTTTGCCAAGCAAGAGCAAAAAGAGCACCAAAAAGATAGCTGAGCAATTGTATGCTATTTCTCCTTTTTTTCATCTTTTGGAGGACACGGACACAGTGTTGGTGTCCTTCCAAAGGCACACGATTAAAAATATTACACTTTTAGCAATTTTGCTGCATGTTGTAATATAAGAAGAGTCACTTTGGAATGCCATCTTGCTTCTGTGTAAAAGAAATATCTTTGGAGAAGAGAAGAAAAGAAAGAAAACTAGAGAGGAGCAATATTTTTTTTTCTAAGTTCCATAAAAATGGAAGGGTCTGAAAAACACTGTGGATTGTAACATATTCTTCAACTGCTATGATTTAAAAAATGTTACTTAAAAAATGACAAAATAATTAATTTAGAGAGAATTCTTCCACTTAGTCAGCAGCACTCCATGTTTGTATTCCAGGAAAACAGAGGTGTTTGTGAATTTATTTTATTTTATATATGAAAAAACATAGTCCTAGTGTTAAAATTTTTATAGCATTCTTGGGCCAGGTGTGAACTTCCTACGTTTCAGGACTATGGAAAAACTTGTGCCTACTGAGGCCATCAACACTGCCTTGAAGTCTCATGACATCTTCCTGTTACTGCCATGGACTGCCTTAAGCACTGTTCTTCAGCTAAAGTGGCTAGCCAGTATTTAGTGCCTTCCAAAGATATCAGTGATTCATTAGCTATGCTATTTGGAATAATTATTTGCTATGATCTTGATTTTTTTCAAAAATAATGAGTTAAGTTGTATTTCCTGGGAACACAGTAGAAACAAACAGCAGGTAGTTTCCTTACTCAGAAATCTCTGACTGTGCTACAATTCTGTAAAATTGTATTTTAATCTACGTAACAAAAGAAAAATCTAAACAGGACCCAACAAGAGCTGTGTCAAGATATTCTGGTCCCACTGACCTCCTGCCTCTCTGTTTGTCCCTTTTGCTCCCTGTTGCAGAGTGCCAGCCCTATGCTGTTTTGACTTCAGAGCTGAGCTATGAGTATTCTGGGAGAAAAAAGAAGTAATACTCATCTGTATTTATTACTCCATATTTATTTTTTCTTTTAAGAAAAACTGGATCCGTGTCCTGCTGAACTGTGGGGTGGGACCCCTTCAAATTTCTACCAAATGAGAGCTATGTTCCCACACTACACCTTTGTTGTTACACAGTCTAATACCTCAACTGCCTGGAGACATCTTTACTGAGTAAAGAGGCTGAATTGCTTCTTCCACTGAGCCCAAAAGAAAGAAATCGGCACACTTCTAAACTTCCTTTCGGAGTTCTTTTACAGATTCTTGTCTATACTGGTAGGAATTACTGTATTTCAAAAATAATTCCAGGAAAAAACTGATTTGATTGGGCAGTGGAATTACATTCCAGGGTTAAGTACTTTGGCAACAGACTTTGGCAACCCAACCATCAATCCAGCAGATTTAATGACGAAAAAGAACTGTCTTGTTGAATGATGACACAGATAACTAGAGAGAATTTTTACATTATTGCATTTCAAGTATTATCAGTAAGAAAATCCGGAAAACAGCCAGAGCATCTGGGTTGGCAATATAGTTAGGCCAAAATTACAAAAAAACCCAAACGCACAAGAATCACCAAAAACTAATTACATCTGTCACAGTGGACAACCTACTGGCAAACATGACTGAGCAGTGCAAAATGTGCTCAGTCATGGGAGCTGAGGAAGGACAGGCCTGGGGAACAACCATAAGGGAAACCATCCATTCCCCCTAGACACCACCCTGTGAGAACAGGGACCCTAGATCTTTTCTGACACTTGGACCTCTAGTGTGCGAAGGACCTGACAGACACATCACTGCGCTGTTTACCCTTCTTCCCCTCCTTGCTTTAACACAGCAGAGTAGTAGCTCTGTGTATGAACTAGAAATGACGGCCTGTCATGGTTCACAATTTCTGGCCAATATCCATAAACAGATTAGGCACTGCAATGTTAAGCCTCTCTAAACATATTTAGGTTCTTCCTCTTAGCACTCCCAGGGAAACCCCCCACATATGAATTTTAAGCATACATACCCAGGAAAAATTAGACACCCCAAATGACATTCATGCTGCAGCACACTGAATGAGGAGATACCCTGGATAACAGGAAAGGCTCAAGAGGAGCCTGTGTGTATTGGGTTTGCACGGCAAGGTTTTGATTGTTGGGGGGCTACAGGGGTGGCTTCTGTGAAAAGTTGCTAGAAGCCTCCACTATGTCTGATAGAGCCAATGCCAGACAGCTCTAAGATGGACCTGCCACTGGTCAAGGCCAAGCCCATCAACGATGGTGATGCCTCTGGGATAACATGTTTGAGAAGGGGAAAAAAACCCACACAACTGCAGCCACAGAGAGGAATGAGAACACGTGAGAGCAACAACTCTGTAGACACCAAGGTCAGTGGAGGAGGACAGGGAGGAGCTTAATACAGGAGTTACAAGCTGAATGAGAGGTAAACTGTATAAAATATATTTTTGCTAATTCAAAAAATGGATTAGTATAACAAGGAGGCTGGAATCTGCATCGCATTTTTAAACAGGAAAGTTTAACTCAGCACAATCAGAAACTGAAAATTACAGGTGTGTAAATCTCAGCATTAATATTTATTGGAGAAAAAAACCCAAGTCATGTAGAATTTGAAGTAACTGCACTCCATGGCAGCTGTATGTATTAATCACAGATTAAAAATAATATATTCCCAACAATTATAATTTAAGTAAGAGGTAGAAGTTAATTGTTTGAGACTTCTAGCTCCTTCATCTGATCTTACCAAAATCTATCTCACTTTAAAGGTTTTATTTCCTCCTGCATTTTCAAATCTAACAAAAATTATTTGATACCTATGAGAATAAAAATTCAGTCAAATCAGACTCCTGTTTAACTCGGCTGTTTTTCTCCATTTCACTAATAACCATACATAATGGAATAACCACATGGAGTCCTTTTGACTAAAATAGTCAATAGTATGATGCAAGTAAAATGATTATGAGCATTACCGATCAGGAGAATGAAATTGAACCTCTGGCTAGTTAAAAGTACAGTCATTTGATCAGATTAGCAGAACCAGAAGAAAATCAAAGCTCATCCAAATAATATTTATCTGAGTTTACTTCATACTACTATGACAGATGTTGACTGAACAAGCAAGATAATCAGAGGCAGAGGAATATGGACTAAGTTTAGGAATAAAGCCTGTATCAGCTCCTGGAACGTGTTCAGTTTGACGGCAGAAAATAAAAATATGTATCAGCACAGAAAAAGTAAATCTCATACATCAGGTCACAAACTTTATATAGCATTTGATACACAAAAATACCTAACAACTGCTTTGCACTAAAATATTCAAATTATGGAATAAGCATTTTACAAAATACGACATCTTCAATCTCTTAACAGTCAATATGACCGAGGACTGTATTTATGAAGGAATTCTAGTAAAGCTACGTGGCAAGGCCTTGTATCTTTACTAGCTCACCAAGCCAGCTGACAGTACTTTGGGGGTATGGTGGTGGAGAGGTATAAGGGAGTGGACAAACAACATTGTTCCTGTCACATTTATGTAATGCTAAGCAGAAACACAAAGTGAAAGGTGGAGCATTCACAGAGATGTTACGAGGGTGGGAGGCAAACTTTCTTAAAGCTAAGTTTCTATATATTAAATAACAAACTGCACATATAAAGAGATGAATAAACCCCAGTAGTTCATTAACTACAAATTTGTTTTAGCGCTTACGAGGGACTTACACAGAAGTCTGATATATAAGAGCTCATAAAGGACTTCAAAATTAGTTCTTTAGCTGCGTTTGGCTATCACCAAGTCTCATATGCCTTAGCGTAGCTTGTCTTCCACTTCAGGCTACAATTACATTTTGGTCAAAGATACCACATTCAGTAGGTACACTGTAATCCTCAATTCTTTGATGGCTATGGGCCTCCTGTGACCTTCTTTTTGGCAGTTTCCACTTCAATTGCTGTTCACTTAGAGACTAAAAATAACTAGAATTATTTTGATAAAGTAAAACTTTCAACAAACATACAACAGTAAGCTTTTGTGAACTTAGCCTCTGCAGGTGTGCATATACAAAAATGCAGCTTCTATTAAGTAACTTCTGTTTTATCTCACAAGAAGTTGTACACAAGGCAAAACATAGGTTAAATGCAGAAAGTCATTACTACAATTCATGCTATATTAGTGCTACCTGTTTGTATGGTTCATCTAAAAAATGCTTATTCAACTACCAAGTCCTTGATGACCATGTATAGAGATAGAGACATGTACCCTTTTATGCCAAACCCTATTATTGTCACGGGTCAAAACCAGAAAACGAACAAACCTCAGAGCTCTGTAATAATAATATTAGCAAATTTACTGAGATAAATATGCAATTAATGGCATCATCTTTTTTCTTTCCCCAACTTCTTTTACATAGAAAACATACAACAAAAGCCACAAAATAAATCCAAGATGTATCTAATTTTGATATTTAAAAAAAAATATTTCTGAAAAGACATAAGCAGACTAAGCATGAACATGCAATTAAACTTCAAAATCAGTTACTTATTAAATTTTTTACGGTGAGGAGGCTTAATTTAATTAATGCGACAACTTTATTTTTTGAATTTCTAATGTTGAAACAGAACCTGTATCTTAAAACCTTCGTGTAGAGAACTGGGAAAAAGATGTTAGTCTGAGTAGTCAAACCAAATACCACAATACAAACATTTCCAGCTTATTTATAGTCACTAATATCTATGATAAACAAAAATGAGACAAACACTATGCACACAGTACCACAAATGAATTGTACGAAAACTAGTAAAACAAATGCTCACTGATAAAAAAACCCCAAACAACACTTGACAAACAGCACAAGTAAAGTCTCAAGTCAGACTAGAACAACAGGTAAATGCAGGGTTTCTAGGCTTGGAAGCACCTGTATATGTTCACATGGTTTGAGGAATATTCAGTAGGTTGCCCTGACTTACTGAAACATGTAATGTAGTAACAAAACCAGCTATTTCAGAATTACTGTGGTCCATACTGATCATACAGAGCAGAAAATTGTGGGATGATTTCTCTCATCTATTTCTGTAATAATTACACTTTTATCCATTCAGCATGGACTTGAAACCAAGGATGCAATGCCACAGTGGCTTATGATTTATGCCAATTTAACCCATCTTTTCTGTACAAACAAGTAGGGATGCCTCCTATTTTCCTCACTGGGGTCAGAGCCCATGCAGCCTGTGACTAAGGTATAAAATAAGGCTGCTGTTCCTCACAGGTTTTCTAGGCAATATACTTCTAAAGAGTGGCATGAAATTTAATGTGGAAAGAGTTACCACTAGTGGGCTTTTATCAGTACAAGATAAATATGTTATTGAGCTCTAAAGTCTGGATAAAATGTGATTTTAGCAGTTATTTATACTTCTGATAAAGCATCCTAGTCACACACAGAAGTCAAGAGGTGTTTTGAGTTATCATTAACAAGTTCAAATATTGCTGATATAGTAAGTTTACTTATTTTTATACACACCTTATTAATCTAGACAAAGCAGTATTTCTCAAAAAATTTACTTTAAATGACTCCACTGAGAAATAATATCTTCATAGGTAACATGATCTTAGTAATAACAGTTCTCTCTGCGTATCATACTTTTAACTTATCAAAAAACTTGTACTCTTCCAATAAAAGATATCTTTATGATCTTTATAAAACACACCAGGAAAATTTAGATTATAGCAGGAAGCTGGATTTAGCATCAAATTAGATCTGTTTTGGGAAAAAAATACATGGAAATTATTACAGGTGTCTCATGCTAGGAGATAGGCCTACCTTTTAAGACACTAGTTTTGGGGGTGTTTTTTGAAGAGTAAAATATAATTTAATAAATGATAAAAGGAGGAGATATTAAAGAAACTTGAGATTGCTATGTGAAAAAATAAAACAAAGAAAGTAAAAATCCTATCTCTGAAAAGAAGAGAAACTTAAGTTAATAAATAGAAAATCAGTTAATGGAACAGTAAAACAATCAGAATTTGCGTACATTAAATACCACTAAAATAAGTTATCTGTATGGAAAAATTAATTTTTCCTATGAAACTGGTAGTGAACGCTAAAAACCTACACCTGTATATTAATTGAGAGAATATAATAAAGAATTTCAATATAGGAGATAATTAAAACTATGTAAATCACATACAGGAAGAATGAAGGACAAACCCAGGATCACTGGAAAGGTTTATGAGTTGAACTGCAGCTGGGGTTTCTGTGCTATTCCCTACGGATCTCCCAGGTGGGAGATCACAACCCCTTGCAGTCAGCTGCAGTGCTTTTTCCATCCTCTGCACAGGTCCACAAGCAACACAGATGTGTTTCCATTCGCTTGCCTTCAGTTTCAAAGGTCTAGTCTCAAATGGAATCCTAGAGTCATGGAATAGTTTGAGTTGGAAAGGACATTCACAGGTCATCTAGTCCAACCCCCCTGCAATGAGCAGGGACATCTTCAACTAGATAAGGTTACTCAGAGCCCCATCCAACCTGACCTTGAGAGTTTTGAGGGATGGGGCATCTACTGCCTCTCTGGGTGACCTGTTCCAGTGTTTCACCACCCTCACTGTAAAAAATTTCTTCCCTTTTTCTAGTCTTAAACCCTCTTTTGGTTTAAAGCCTTTACCCCGTGTCCTATCGCAACAGGCCCTGCTAAAAAGTCTGTCCCCATGCCTCCTTCAGGTATTTGAAGGTGCTGTAAGGTCTTCCTGGAGCCTTCTCCAGGCTGAACAACCCCAACTCTCTTAGTCTTTAAATTCTAGGACATTCATTTATTTGTTGACAGATTTATTAAAAGTCCCAGTGTGGGGATGGAGTGGGAGGCAGAGAAGAAGGAAAGGAGTGGGCTAGGGAGTTAGAGAGTGCCAGCATATTTTCATTTCTCTCTGCATGAAGCAGAAGGGCAGGAGAGGCACATGCTTGAGCTGCCTTGCTGCTGCCTGCAGCGCCAGCCCTGAGCCTGGCGTGCCACACAAAGCTTTCCCGATCCCTTAGCAACCTCACGGAAAGGATTGAGGCACCTCAGGCTTCACACTTTCCCAGGACACAGCTGCTTTTTATCTCCTGCTGCTACCTTGATCTAATGAGAATCCACTGCCTCCTTTCTCCTGAAATCACAGAAAAAAATAGATGAAGGAAAGGAAGAAACCAGCAGCTTAATCTATATTCACAGGAAGACTATATATAATTATATCTCATATTCTCAGGATGGAGATCTAATCATGGAGTGGGTGGGATGCAGCTCTAATCTCTTTGTCAAGCAGAAACCAACATATATATATATATATATATATATAAAGCTATCAATCCATCCTTCAGAGGTTAATATAGAGTAACAACATCCTGAAGTTCTATTGGCAGAAACATGTTACCCATATTATCAAGTTCATGTAAACATTTCCAACTTGGATAAAATCTTTCCAAGGACTGCAACCAAAGTGCAGCCTGTAAAAGATACCTGACTTGTAACTGGCTCTATTCAGCTATTTCATGACTGTTGTAAACTGGAAGAAAGGAACTTGATGATATCATCCTGAGAACGCGGATAGTTGTACTGTGCTGTGTGCCAAAGGCTGACAGTGCACCATCCATGCTACCAACAGAGATGAACCATATGAAAATAATAAGAAATAAATGTTAATAGTGTTTAGCAATGAAACTTATAGATATTGCAAGCTGGAAAGAGTCTGCAAGAAGGCCAAGTCACAGCAGATTTAGATGATCCCACAGCATCCCATCCTGTGTGCAGTCATTCGCTATCCTTGCACTAAAGTTTCTGCTTCAGCTGAAGCAAAAAAGCCTGAATATAATGTGCAACTTTATATTTGGTTGGCAAGCAAATGAGCTTGCCAACCAGCCTATGCTGTAGCACCCACACCTAATCCCAAACTCTCTGCTTCCAAGGACTGCAGTGTCAGACCACTACCTTTAAATCCATTCCTGTTTCAGTATTTCATTGTAAACCCATTATCTAAACTTCAAATTCAGATACCACTGATTTTTTACTGAACAATAATAATTATGGTCTGAAATAAGACTAATTACAGAAGCTAGTACTCATGAAGGATTTTCAGCACATTGATGTCTTTCTGCAGCATAATACACCACATTCTCTTTTAATTACAGCTGGAGAAGGCATTTAATTTGTGATATAAAAATGTTTCAGGAGATTTTTTTGATTGATCTATTAAGATCAGCAAAATAGTACCTCCAGATTGAATAGCATTCATGAATGTCAAAACAATACAGAAAGTATCTATAGAAAGAATGTATAGTTATTTGCTGTTAATGTATGGTCATTACAGAACTCATTCACTGTGGAATTTTAGAATTTCAGAAGAAGAGAAAATAGGGAATAAGTTGGGAAAAGTGAGGCAAACCATACAGTGTATTTCCCAGCATCATCAACAAGCCTGCCAGTTTAGGCTAGTGGAAAGAAACAGACAGCAAACTAACAAGCAAAAAGCAGATCTAGCCTGACATTTTGTTAACCCATTGCCCAAGAGAGCTAAAAAACTGTTGCCTCAATGTGCTTCAATGACAGATACAGTGGTAGGGAGCACAAGGTTGACAGGTTTCTGTTCCCATTTTGTGCTTCAGGATGAGCCCATACAGCAGAAATATGCTGCTGCTGCAGCTTGAACGGCAAGTGCCACGAAGATGCTCCGAGGGCTGGAGCCCCTCTCCCATGAAGAAAGGCTGAGAGAGTTGGGCTTGTTCAGTCTGGAGAAGAGAAGGCTCTGGGGAGACGTTATTGCAGCCTTCTAGTACCTGAAGGGGGCCTACAAGGAAGCTGGGAGGTGGGGGCTTTTTACAAGGGCCTGTAGTTACAGGACAAGGGGTAATGGGTTTAAATTGAAAGCAGGGATATTTAGATTAATTATCAGGAATAAATTCTTCCCAGAGGGGGTGGGGAGGCACTGAGACAGGTTGCCCAGAGAAGCTGTGGATGCCCCATCCGTGGAAGTGTCCAAGGCCAGGCTGGATGAGGCTTGGAGCAACCTGGTCTAGTGGAGGGTGTCCCTGCCCATGGCAGGGGGGTTGGAACTAGATGATCTTTAAGGTCCCTTCCAACTCAAACCATTCTGTCATTCTATGCTACTGCCGGAACAGTTTTGTTAAAATGCTTAACATCAGTGCTGATAACACAATTGTGCTACTGGAACAGTTTTGTGTTTGCTGCCATGCTGGGATTAGCTCTTTCATTTCCGTTTCCCTCTTTCCATCTCTTCATCTCCCTCAGTAAAGGATAAAGCTTTTAAACATCTAAACTGCCACCAGTGTTTTGTCTCAAAACAGTTCTGCAAAATTACATGCCCCCAAATCAACAATCACACTAATGATTGTACATATTATACCATAAAAAGGAAAAATCATCTTTAGTTATGAGCTTTTGTAGAAAATTATTTCATAGATTACAAATCCCTTCAATAAAGGATTCAGAATGTTATGCTGGAAATAAACTCTGGTAGACTTGGAGTGTTGCATTCCTGCGGCTTATACAATAGTTGGAGAGGGTCCTAAATGAAACTAATATAACAAATAACAAAATGATGTTTTACCACAAGGACAACAAACGTACATTATTACCTTTTAAAAGAAATTTCATACATCTATTACTAGTTTTGCATTTAGATAAAGCAGCTGGGGAGAAATTATATTAAACATATAGATTTTCTTTCTATCATGTATACTGACTGTAGTTAATTGAAGCAAATCTACACTAATAGCTATTTTGAGCTAGGCCTGCAAAGGCATTGTTTTGGTTTTGAGAGTTTGTTTAGATTCAGTTAGCTGCAAAAATAACATTTTGAAAAGCGCTACTGGTAGAGATGAGAGAGCTGAAGTGATTAATATGTTGGAGTTATTTTGGCAAAAAGACTGACGTGGGCAACTGATGACCCAATCTGATTTTCCACCTGCAGGAATAACTGCATCTTGCTGAAAAGGGCCATCTTGAATGCAGTCAGAGTCTCTTTCCAGCACAAGGCATGACCCGAGGGCTCGGTGGCAAGGGGGGCAGACTGACAGAGCAGCCTCACTTCCCCCCTGCCTCTGCGTGGGGTGTGCACACTCCGGTTGTACCTTCTGGTCGGTGACACAGTTGCATGGAGACAGTTGCTGTGTTACAAGTCAACTAGCACTGTAAAACAGCACTACAGGCACAGATTTGTTATACTCTGTCAAGATGAGATCTTGTACTTACTGACTGCTCAGGGCTTGCTTTCTTCACTCTTGCAGATAAGAGATTTATGTCTTTAGGAGGGAACAATTTAGAAAGCTTTCTATCCTTACTGATACATTTTTGATCCATATTTAATGTGAAAGTAACATGTTTTTACACACCTTTTGAAACTGCACTGATTATTTTTGTGTTCAAATTTGTCCACAGTATTTTTCTAGTGGTTATAGAAAAAAATGTCGGTTGTCTTCATAGAGGACAAGAGAAATACTTAATATCATTTCTCAAGAAATAAAAAACATATTTTACAAATCAGTAGGTGTATTTTGTTCTTGCTCAATATTAGGATACAAAAAAATTATTTTCCCCTCTCTTATGAATACAAATCTATAGCATGTGTCAGAGCTACTTGATGTAAAACATGAAGAATTTACTGTCACTCTTTCAGCTGGTACCCCTGGCCATAATTCTGACATTTTTTGCAATTAGCATGCTTGTAATTTAAGTAAGTCAACCATGAATATCACCACAAATACATTTAAAGAACAGAAAACAGAAATAAAAAGAAAAGTGACCAGCCTTCATTTTTGTACAAAACATTTGAAAATAGCTGGATCTTAGGTGGCTGGATGTTCAAAATTCATGCCCACAGTTTACACTTCAGTTGCCTTAGAATCACAGAATGGTTGAGGTGGGAAGAGACCTCTGGAGGTACCTGGTCCAACACCCTGCTTGAACAGGGCCATCTAAAGCCAGATTTTGAATATCCCCAAGGATGGAGACTCCCTTGACCTGTTGGCAATACTTTGCCTCATGCAGCCCAGGATACCATTGCTTTCTTCCCTGCAAGAGCACATGGCTGGCTTATGTTCAATTTGGGGTCTACCAGGACCCCCAAGTCCTTTTCTGCCAAGCTGCTTTCCCCAGCTGGTCAGCTCCCAGCATGTACTGGTGCCTGGGGTCATACCTCCCCAAGTACACTTCCCTTGGACATTCTCACCATAGGTGTGTAATGCTATTTTAGTTACCCATGGTTATCGCAGAGATCAGACCATGACTGGGCAGATAAGCCGTAGGACCTCCAGGTTACCTAAAGCATTTTGGAGTAAAAGACAGAAGCTAACCAGGATATCCTAGGGCATCTGAAATGGGGATAGACACCTGCATTTAGTCAACAGAACAGTACCATCAGTGACTAAGGCAGCTGCCTGTCCACTTGGAAGGAAGCAGACATACAACTATGTTGAAGCCCATCTGTAAACCAGTCCTACTAAAATTACTGTCTTCACACCCAGCACGTGTGCCAGGGAGACTGGAGCTTCCACCGACACATATAGACTGGACTCTACGTTGCCTCTTCAGCAGACATATAGCAGGAAAGCTAACTGTAGATATAACTATGCAGCTGAATGCTAACACAATGAGAAGGTATTCTTTCCTAACTAAAACTGATCTCATGCAATGAGACATGGATGTAGGATTGGTACCTGATCTCCTGATAAATGCTGTAAGGTACCAATGCAACTTCCTAGGATATTTTGTTGAAACACAGCAAGTTTTTTTCAGAGGGTATCCTTTACCCTTTTTTCTGCAACAGCAAGATGCATTCAGTGAGATAATGAGAGCTGCTCCTTCTCCCTCATCTTAGAAAAAGGCTTGAGAAATAATAGAGACACAATGACACCAAACCATACGGAGTATAAAACTCTCCCAGTAGGTGTTGCAGTTAAAAATGATCATCCCAGCTAAGTTAGGGAGATTTGCAACTGGGGCCAGGAACTTCTCTACCCTCCAAGGCTGAAGCCGCCGCTGCACAGCATGCTGTTTTTGTTGATCAGTAAAAACAGCAGGTGGAGATGAAATCACCAGTTCATCTAGATTTATTATGTGATCTAAAACAGAGGAGGGGAAGGAGAGTAAGATAGGCTTCTTGGAAACTGTTATTTTGGATAGAGACTAATCCACCCTGTCCTATGTGTTTCTCATATGCGTGAGGTTCCATGGGACAGCATGCAAACCTCTGGGTTCCAACGAGCAAAAGCAGGTGCCAGGCAGCATTGGGTCAGGCAATGCAGTCACCATTTGTTGTGAATCCTTAAACTCATTTGGAAATGGCCACTATGAAGAACTAGAGTAGATACTCTATGTTTGGAAAGATGTCTGAAAAGCAATTTCTTTTATGATTTAATATTCTCTGAATTATTTTAACAGTGCTTGAAAGTCCTGTTAGATTCTTAGGTAAACTCTGAATGCGTTATTTTTTTGAATTATGCCTAAGATTTAATCTGATAGTTTGTGTCCAGATTTAACAGGACACTTCCCAGAGCCCTCTAGAACTTCAATCTTATTCCCTCTATTTTGAAAGCTGTTAATTTATTTCTACCCTTTATTTCTTATCTTCTATGTTAGAGGTGATTTTCTCTTACTACACAATAGTCTGGTTTTTGAGCATGTTTTTCTGAACATCGAAATCAAAGCTAAAAGAATCAAGGTAATGATCCATATAATCACCGATTCCTCCAAAACACATGATTTCCCTTTATAAATGGCATTTTGACTCTTGGAGGCTCACATTTTTTTAACCATATTTCCAATGATTCTGATCTTTGTGACATTGGTACCAGCTCTCCAGCAGTGGAAACAAGCTTCTGAGTCCAGTTCTCAGGGTCATTTCTATAACTTTAAGGCCAGCAATGCATTTGTTACATTCCGTTCCTCTGCTCTCAAGGTAGAGCAACAGATAAGCAACAGATACTACTTCTGTTCAGAAGTTTTATATCTGAGTTACCAGTGGAATATCACCTTGTCCTGATGATTTGTTGCTGTTCATTTTGTCAGACAGTTATGAAACCTTTCTATGGTGTCTATGAAACCAGACATTGCTCCTCAGGGTAGGTTTACGCTTAAATTGATCTAACACTAAATTGCTGTCCTGTGGTAGTGCCTGCAGTCAAGAGGTTCTTGATGGTTAAGCTGATTGCTGACCCTACAGTTTCTATTTCTTTCACTTCTCAGCTAGACCTGCAAATTATCACTTGTGGATGGCAGCACTAACCTGGGGTGGAAGGCAGGAACCTGCACCTCAGGACACAGGTACAGTAAAGGACCTACAGGCCAGACCACAACTGACCTAAGCAAAATGCAAAACTTGTACCATTGGTCTTTATTTTCAGTGTCCTGAGGCAGCAGACATATTCCATAGTTAACACTACCACTATAAGAATTCACTGAGGATTTAATCTATGGCATTCTCTTTCAAAAGTGCTCCCTTCTGTAGGTCCATCATCTTTCATGTCTGCTCACCTCTGACAGACCTTCCTATTTCTGGTAGATTTGAAATTAAAAAGTCTATAATGAGATTTTATGCCTTTAGCTAGTTTTTCCTCAAGCTCTATTTTGCTGAGCCATAACTCTGCAGGACATAAATTCTGGTATCTCTTCCCTGTTCACATTTCCAATTTTGAAACAAGACTTCCTAATTCTAAATGACATTGTTTAGAAGCCAATTAACTATGCTGCCTTTTTTGGTGTCTGCATTTGTGATTGAAAAAATAAGGAAGAAGGAAAGATAGGGAACATATCTTTAGTCTTGAAAGGTGTCTAAGTTAGGCCAACCTGTATGGAAGGACACTAAATTTCCAGTTCTCAAGTAAATGGAAATACTTGCATAGCTGAAGAAGTCATATTTAGTTGAAGTCAGAAGAATGTTTCATTGCTTGTAGTTTAAACTAATCATAATTTTGCAATCAAGTTATTCATTTTTTACTTACCCAGAATGGAATTGTTTGGGTTTTCACCCTTAAGCTTGCTGTAGCAAGGGTTAGCCTGCAATATGCCTTATTACTCTTTCTCCAGAGCGATCAATCTGCATAAAGAGTATGCAGCCAGCTCCTTGAGCAGCAACACAGGACAATTTTGAGACCTCTCAGGAGCTGGCCTATGTCTCTCACTAAATTGATGAGGCAGTCAGTCCCCTGTGAAGCTAATTCTTTACAGGAATATTTCATTATTTTTTAGTTTCTTTATTAATTTCCTGTAGACCAGAGACCACTAACTCAGTCCTCTTAGAACTGAAGGCATGAAACAGCCACATTTCTTTTCAGACTAAGTAAACCAGTACCCATTCAGAGCAATTTATCCAGAAGACCATTGATGAAATTAGACTATTTTAGTGACAGACTGTGAGTCACAAATGCATGATTCCAACCATTAATTTATTAGGTCATATAACAGTGAAAGAATTTTATAATATTATTATAACATAGTTGTTTTATTTCAGATGTGGAATGAGTCCAAGTATTTTATAATTATGCTGCTTCAATTAGTGTTGACTTGAGAGCTAGTTAAGTGGTATTGTTTGCTCCTAGGCAGAAAGCCTAGGGAAGCTCACAAGCAAGTCTGAGGACATGCAGGTCTACTGGGCTGATGAGCAACATGCTATGTGAGGTTGCACTATGTCAACAATATGTGCTTTGCTTTCCCACACTGAATGCAGTTAACAGCAGTTAAGCATAAAAATTACATCTTCCAGTAAAAGGGAGAGGAAGAAAGGCATAAAAGGAGGAAGGCTGTTGGATGTAATAAAGTGGTACTAAACTAAGCAGAGAAAACAGAAAAGGATATCTAGCAAAGTTTTCTTGGCCTATGCAGAGATCCCAAATGATCTCCTATAAAGACATGATGTGATAGAGCTGATTAGCATATCAGCAGTGTTTGCCATCTTTTGTTATTTTATTTTTTTTCCCCCTGGAAACTCAATAACCATTTTGCTCCTGTGTTCATTTCTCTGTATTAGAAAACAACAGTTTGTTCATGCTTTCTCTGTCCTGCCATTTTCAAAATGCAGTTGTCTTATGCCTAACGCAGTGACATGCTGTCACTATTTTAATAATGTCACCGTATCTCAACCGTCCCTAGCCATCAGCTCTCAGTACAGGATTAGTGTCCTCTGATGATCTGGAAATCACTCCATGGAGAAGTTAGGAAGCATTAGCTTTTGATTCACCCAAGAAATAGCCTTCAGTGTTGTATTATATTGCTACTGCAAACCTTTCACTTCTAAAAGAGAGACAAGGATGGAGAAACATTTTCAGCATTAACTGCTGCAGTTGCCATTCATATTTGACCTTGGCAGTGAAGTAGAACAGAGGAAAACAAAGAATATCACATTATCTTTTCAAATTGCTTGAAAAAACATAGAAGAATCATATAATTTTCCTTTTTTACACTATCACCTCCTGAAAAAGGTTAATCTATATCCACCTCTCTAAACAGGTAGAGAGGTGAAACAGGCTATAGCCTAAATAGCCTAACTAAGCTACCTAACGCATACTTCGCACTAAGAGGATGGTTGGTCACTGGAACAGGTTCCCCAAGGAAGTGGCCATAGTACCAAGCCTGTCAGAGTTCAAGGAGTGTCTGGATGATGCTCTTAACCATATGGTCTCTATTTAGGTAGTCCTGTGAGAAGCAGGGAGCTGGACTCAATGACCCTTACGGGTCCCCCTTCTAACTTGAGATATTCTATGATTCTATGTTCTGTACACTTTGGACGGCACAGAGGAGGAGAAAGGGTGAGCAGGGGAGGTTGCAAAGCACTCTCTGCTCCACAAAATCCTACGCATACATAGGAGTTAATATTATTATTCCCCACCACTCACATCACTCAGTAAAATCACGGCAGACTGCCAAAACTGCCATGAAACATGAGCAGCCTGAAGAGACAGATACATACTGCAGCTGTAGCAGCTCCATCCAGCTCATGCTGGTATTAGTAATGATGAGAGAAATTGAGCCAGCAGTGTGCACTGGCAGCCCAGAAAGCCCATATCCTGGGCTGTATCAGAAGTGTGGCCAGCAGGGCAAGGGAGGTGATTCTTCCCCTCTCCTCTGCTCTCATGAGACCCCACCTGGAGTGCTGTGTCCAGCTGTGGAGCCCTCAACATAGGAAGAATATCGACCAGTTGGAATGAGTCCAGAGGAGGCCACAAAGATGCTCCGAGGGCTGGAGCCCCTCTCCCATGAAGAAAGGCTGAGAGAATTGGGCTTGTTCAGTCTGGAGAAGAGAAGGCTCTGGGGAGATGTTATTGCAGCCTTCTAGTACCTGAAGGGGGCCTACAAGGAAGCTGGGGGGTGGGGGCTTTTTACAAGGGCATGTAGCGACAGGAAAAGGGATAATGGGTTTAAACTGAAAACAGGGAAGTTTAGATATCAGGAAGAAATTCTTCATGGAGAGGGTGGGGAGGCACTGGGACAGGTTGCCCAGAGAAGCTGTGGATGCCCCATCCCTGGAAGACACTTCCAAGGCCAGGCTGGACGAGGCTCGGAGCAACCTGGTCTAGTGGAGGATGTCCCTGCCCATGGCAGGGGGTTGGAACTAGATGATCTTTAAGGTCCCTTCCAACCCAAACCGTTCTATGATTCTATGATTAAAAGGGATCTATCTGGACTGCATTGCTCCAGGAACCCTGAAAACCTGAGAAATGCGAAAGCACTTCTTGCAGATAGTTGGACTGCATAGTTACACCCTCAGTTTTTAATACCAGCTCTCTGAATACTGTTGGGTTCTAAAGTCTAATTTGGATGATGAGCTAAGGTGCACCAATTGGGTGCACCAATTTATACTTAAACTACAGGGTTATCTATAGTAACTGATAAGGAGAATCAGGTGGTACTGTTGGCATGAAGATTACGAGACATGGGAGGATGTAAAGACGGTATGGATTCTACAGATATAATCAATGGTTTTACCTTTTTAAGAAGTCTTTCAAAAATCAGGAATTTAGATAATAAATACCATTTTTTAAAGATTGTTCAGAAATCCCAGATATTAGGAAGTACTGGATTTATACTCTTTTCCACATATAAACAAAAGGTTACAAGCCTGATATATATATTTTACTGTTGACAATCCCTGAGTGACTCAGTACTTTGATATATAGTCATAAATCTGATAGTTTTCAAATGTTTAATTTTTCAAAATATATACTGCCATTGGCTTCCTACTAGTACTTATGCAAAAACACATGAACTGGCTTTATGCAGCTCAATTTATGAGCTTGTCTGAAATGTCTTTTGAGCATTTTTGTCCCTAACCTGGGACAACCAGTGCCTTGCTTAAAGCCCAGCTGTGGTTTGCAGTCCTTAAAGAAAGGAATCTTGTCTACAAAGTCATGGTTTTATGTTTTGAAGAAAAATCTACTCTTTTATTTTTCCTTTGATAGCTCTTAGCAATGCAGACTGATTCAAAAAACTTCACCTACTGAAAACTTCTTAGTTAAGTCCCAAGCAGCCTTTTCTTGGTATTTATTCTTTCTTGAAATAAGTTGGTATGCATTTTCTACATCACACAATAGTTTTTTTATAAATATTAGATTCTGCAGTTCTAGATCTAAGTATATACCCTTCTTTCTTCACCCACCCCTAATGATCTAAAAACCCAACAGAGCCATTCAGTCAAACTGATAATTTGAAAATACAAAGTTTATCCTCAGATTGGTATCTTGAAGCTTTATTCTGCATCAAAAAATACATCACAGCCTGTTAAACCATTGGATCAAAATGTCTCAGTACACTGATGGAAAAAAGAAATTGCGATCATGTTTTTCCAATTTTCTGCTTTCTCTCCAATTCTTTCAACTTCTGGGATTACATTTATAGTTTGGGTTTTTTTCAGTGGTTTTTTTTTTCCTCTTTATCAAAAAGACTGACAAAAGAAAAGAAGTATGCTGGGATTACATTTTACCTAGTTTTGGTCTCTCTGCCTTTCTAATAGCAGTTCATCCACTACTTTTGGTGGATCTTATTCAAAACCAGAGTACAACACTCAAAAGTTTAACTTATGGAAGATTAGTAGAGGACAGTATGACATCACTGGATTTTACAAAACCTCATAAATACAGAATATATATATTGAAAGCATCATATAACATCAAACTTTTCTTGAGCTAGAAACAGAGGGGTCTTGCAGAGACCAGGAGGACCCTTTGGTATTAGGGTTATTGAGCCTACGTTAAGTTTTAGTCACCCCTACTGATGTATGCAAATTCCTCATAAAGCAAACACCCAACCCTGCAGCTTGTGCAGACTAAATATCCCATTTTATATTTAGGATACAAAAGACCAGGCAGGCAGGAACCTTTCCATAACTGCAGACAAAGCTGGGGTTTGAGCTCAGTTCCTCCAAGATCAAGTCTACAGCGTGCATGGCAGTGGAGCCCGCAGAGCGACTCTTTACAACAGTATGTCTAAGACAAGATAACCTTCAAAGCATCTTACTCTGTTGCAACAAGTAGCTTCAGCAGGACTTTATATGTAATTTTTTAGTGTCTGTAATTGTAATGGGGCAGTTTTCAGAGTGAGTTTTTCTGTGAGACAGTTCTCCGTATGGACAGGAAAGAATATTAACCAAAGTGAATCAAAACTAATTAAAATAATAATTCAAAAGAGACAGTTATTCCAGAGACATTATTAGAGAACAATAAGTTTCTGTGCAAACATGGCATATTTTACTGAAGGCAGTGTTTTTCTACTCAGAATCTTATGGGCTAGAAATCAAATTCAGAAGGGGCAAAAACCTGTTTCCAATCTATAGAAAATGATGAAGTTTAATTATTAGGAGAAAAAGAACAAAACCCAAAGCAACACACCAACACAACATTGCTAGTTTTCCATGAAGTCCTTTGGAGGACAGAAATGCCAGACAACTGTCAAACCAGCCAATATGAGAAATTAGCCAATAATACTACTCAACAAGTCTGAAAAAAATAAAGAGCAATTTCTCAGCACCAACTCAAAACATGAACACAGTTTGTCATTAGGTTAAGTACTACATATATTGCTCCCTATTGCCACAGCCCAACAAACACAATAATTAATAAAGGCAATCATAAGATTTCAAAAAAATGTTGAGAATCAGAGATCTATGCATTTTTCGCTACTTTCAGATTTCCAACAAAAATATTTAAAGATGAAAATTAGAAGTTTTATTTTTTAAATGAGTATTATTTTTATAAGATAATAACAGAAGAACTCTGGGGATTTAAAGTTAATGAAAAAATCATGAACACTGGAAGTACAAAAATGCAAGAAATAGAAGTCTAAAAGCTAGTAGCACTGGAAATAACCAGGTGATTCATGGCAACCAAACATGTCTGTTTAAAAACCCAGTACTTGCACAAAGAATAAAAAATAGCCCCACCTAGGTTACTGGAGAAGTATGTAAGATCCAAACTATATTCATCATTTTGGGAAGAATATTCTAGCTCTTTTCCCTTGAGCTATAGGCCACACATTTTAAACAAAGCTGCTTCTGCACATTAACTTAATGTGATCTAAGCAGTGATCTAAGCAATACAGTAGTGAATAAACGAACTGTGAGGTGCATTTGATGTGTATGCTAGTGTGTGTGTGTGTGTGAGAATCAACCCCAAAATCCTACCCAGTATTAGCAAATGTTTAAACAACCTAAATTTCAGGTACCCTGGGTAGTTCATCTGCAGCTGCACAGCTGTCCTAAGTAATATTATATTAATTTAGGAAGTGACTGCTAAAGATAGAAGTTTACTACCCCTCTTTTCCAATCACAATCTTTCAAAGCAGAACCATGTGTGCATACTCATCATACGGGTTGAATGGCAGCACATATTTCCTTCACCTGCTTAAACATCAGCTGTTTAAACTCAGGCTGGCTTCTACAACAATTTAAACTCAAATGTACAACCTTTTACTGTGAGCACGTCAGTAAAACCTGCCCTCTGATTCTGTTCTGTTGACTGAACCACAGAATTGGTAACCCTGCAAATGGGTTCACCTTCAACTAGTTTTATATACTTCTCTCCTTCAAATGAACATAATTTTCTAAAACATGGCTTTGCAAAATCATGCCAATTTGAATGTCAATACTTAGAATGGGCTCATGTGTCTACCAAAACTGTCATCATGTCACTGATATGGTGTTTATTATGAGTAACTGTGTTGAAAATTCACTCTTGGGGTGAATAATTGCCTAGCAGCATCATTTTCAACATAAGATCATCACTGAAAAAAAAAAATTAAAGAACTTTTACACTTCACTACATCAAAAGATTCTTAGAAAAAAACATAAAATTTTGAAAATTGGATTAATGAAATTAATTTGTACAATAACAGCAGCAAAACAGACAATTTTAAACTACTTAAAATATGAAATAACTTTAAATAGAGAGACAAGCTGATGTTTAAATAGTAATATAGCAATCAGATATAAGTTAGTATGCAAATTAAGGAGGAATTTCACTCACGAAAAATTTCTCTGCGCTGTAGAAAGCCTACAATATTTCTGTTTGCAATTCTTGGTGAGTTTTACAGCACTGTAAGTTATTGTACCAGTTCACATTCTTTATGCTCCAAACTCTTGCTGTTTTATCCTGCCAACCAAACCTTATAAACTACACAACCCTTTCAGAGATGGACAAAAAAAAAAAATCTATCTAAACAGCCTTTCTGTTGCAGTGACAGTCAACATTAACATCAGTATGTCCTAATCTATCTGATATGATTCTAGCTTTCATTTCAATCTCCCTTGGAGAGTTAAAAAAAACCAAAACACCAAAACCCACACCAAAAAGCAGGAAAAGTCAGTGCTTAAATTCCAAGATTTAACCTAGCTAGATTAGATGCCTTTGAATAGTTCATAGAAGATTCAGCCACCACACACAGCCATCAGAATATTTATCTGTCATGTTTGCACTTCCAGTAAAGCAGCTGAAAGATGGTCACCTGGATAAGGCAATTACAATTAACACAGGAAGATGGAATTGTGCCTCACAAAAGTCCAAAATGCTGCAAGTTATCCCAGCTACTTTATAAAGGTGTCATGGTGCAGGACTTCAAATGGCAGCAGTAGCCCATTTTGCTTTATTGGCTACTGAGTGAGACACAGGCCATTTCCTTAACTTCAGAACTACCACAGAGAAGCATCTTGACTCAGTACTAAGGTTCTCACACCTTTACAGGTGAAACGAGACTGATGCAGCTCCTGACTTATACAGAGAAACTACCTCTGTCAATAAGCTATGTAAGCATGACAGGTCACAGCAAGACGCTTTGGGAAACCCAATGGGACAAGTTCAAGCACCCAGAGCTGGGCCCACACTGTAAGAAAGAAGTAGGAGTGAAAAACCTGAACACCAGTTCTGAAGAAGTTTGTGTGGGATAGGAAGGAGAAACGGAGAAAAGCTGCAGAAAAATGAGACTTGGGGATGAATAATCCCAGTCTTTGATTCTTGTACAATAGGTGGCTACAGAAATTCCAGCTCTGAAGAACCACCAATTTGTTAGGTGTACACTTGATTTCCATTAAAATATCTCAAAGAGATTCTGAAAATGAACAGGATTTTATGGAAACCAAATACCAACTCACTGACAAAACACATGGAACAGTATTCAAAACCATAAAATGTGAGACAACTATAGGCCAACAGATTTTCTGACGGTCAATTCTGTATGAAGTTCTAAACCAGAATTATAAAACAAATAGGTTGGTAGCTGAAAGTAATTGGGAAGTAAATGGGAAGTGGTGTAAATGGCAGTGTGTTTTTTCAAGCTAGTTTGTGAAGGTTAATGAGAGAGATTAGCTGGTTTCTTATACAAGACTAATGCAGGAGAGTCGATGTGTTTGGATTTAAACAAAACATTACTTTAGCATTCCATAGGAAATTATTATTGAAGGTGCAAAAAGTTGGATGGATAAATTTTGTGATGGATAGGGATTATTAATGATTTTGTACCATGGTTAGAAGATATTCTTAGATGTTTGCTCATTAAATTTTGTCTAATGTGAAACTGAAAAGGCTTGCTCAGACAAAGGCAAACTCATCATGAGGGGCAATAAGAATCATAGAATAATAGAATAGTTCAGGTTGGAAGGGACCTTAAAGATCATCTAGTTCCAACCCCCCTGCCATGGGCAGGGACACCCTCCACTAGACCAGGTTGCTCCAAGCCTCATCCAGCCTGGCCTTGGACACTTTCAGGGCTGGGGCATCCACAGCTTCTCTGGGCAACCTGTTAATCCATCGTACAGGATCAGAGGTTGGTTTTGTGTGGCAAAGATATTGCCTGTATTGTAGTTGTCTAACATAAATAATTGTTATTTTTATAGTCTTGTCCAGTAGTAATAAATATGCTTTTCATAAAGAATGACATTTCCCCAGTTTGCATAATTTACTGCAAATACACGTAGTGAATTAGAAATAATCAAATGAAAAAGTGGTTGTTGGCTCTGTAATCTTTTTACATGCAACATAAATGCCACAGTAAAATATACAATACTAATTGCCGCTTAATGATCACGCAAGATATCATGCAGTAGGAAAATAACTCTGCAAATGATGAACTGGTACAAAAAGTTAAAAAAAATGTAAGAGATTGACATAAGTTTGTATTGTGTGAAACTAAAATAGATTGGAGTGTGATACAATCTTAACACAACTGTGCTCAACTGCACAGAAATAACACCACGTCAGCTACTATTATCTTGATAAATGTTGTTGAAATCTTTGGTGATCAAAGGCATAATTTTGGGCATTCCAGTGTCCATAGCCTTACTATTGATAAGTGAAGAAATCAGACTCTGGGGTCTTTGTCCCCAGCTGCAGCTACAGGTTGCGTAGCTGAATACATCTTGAGAGAAATTCTGTTTCCAAATAGTTTGATGCATGCGGCAGTAAATGAAGATTTGAGCTTTTCTTCAGACCATGCAAGAAACCTATGCCCAGTAGCGCAACAACTGAAAGGTATGAAGAGCATAAATAGGAAACTTGTCTTCTTTTATCCAAGGGTAGATCCTCAGAGGGTAATAAAGGCAATTTTTTCCACCTATGACATTGAAGTTTAGGTATTAGCAATGTAAGGAGGCATTTGAATTGCCTCCTGGAATCCTGGTCAGAAATTATTCTCATTTCAGAGTTGATTTACTGCTACGTATCTACAACAAAAGAACAGCATAAACTGCAAACGCTGAAAACTGCTCTACAAGTAAAATGAAAAAATCATCTCTCTTGTCCTTGTTCCTCCTATACAATTCTTGCAGCACATTTCTGAAGCCTAGTGAGTAGTTTTCAAAAGGTGGTTTATGTCTTATTGGTATAGCCAGAGCTAGCCCTTGCAAGAACCCCCTGAATCCTGAGCAGGAGTAATGGCTTCAGAGCACTCTGCAGAATGGTGTATCAGAAGACTCTCTGACCTGGCGGCCCTTGGCTTTTCATCCCTTTTGTGAGGGAGAGAAAGTACTGTCTGATTGTTCTTATTAGCCTCAACAAGTCCTGAAAACAATGGGAGAATGTTGGTCTGGGGAAATCCTGAATCCTGGCTTTCCTAACTGTCAGTTGAAAAAGCAGCTCAGGCCGTAAAGAACATCCTCCTCTCACACCATAGAAACCGTGCCTGTGGGAAGGGGAAGGCTCTCTTTTTTTCACCAGAGATTCAGATTTAATAATATGCATTCATGAATTTTTGCAAGTAATTACAATCTGTCCTGATATGAATGTGCTTTAACTGCTAATGTGCAAATTGACTAAGAAAATCTCCCCCTTTGTTTTTCTTAAAATTATTTATCTTTCTCACACAAATTCCTATTCAACCAGTTCATGAAGTACAGTCTAGTTTTGCTGTGATACCACAACTGCCCAGAGTACTCGAGAGGTGGGCATGTTTTCTGCAGAGATGGAATGACATCCTTTGTCCTGTTTCCTTTAGAGTACAGTTGAGCTAACCAGTTTGTGGAGATGGTTTTCTAAAGCTTAAATTCAAATGGGCAATGCTACTGCCTCTGCAATGACATGTGCATAGTTCTACCTGCTTGGCTTATTGATCTTTTCAGTTTTAGGAGCTCTTCAGGCTTTGAGAATGTTTATTTGTTTTGCCCTGAGATTTTTTTTCCTATCCTTTTTCACAAAGGCAGTGTTAATATTTTGGTCCTAATGCCACTCTTGGGTTTGTTCCTATGCAGATGTCCAAAAAAGTTACTTTAGCAACATTAATGTGACTATTTGAAGTATTTCTTCATAAAGCAAGGGAGTCTTGAGAGGAACTGCTTTTCTTAAAATCAACCCTCTAAATTTCATATATTTGTTGACTGTTACAATTTTATTACCACTGTTACATCCTGTGACTCGGAGAAAATCCCTGCCCCAGCCTGAACACTATCTAGGCCCCAGTGTGGCAATTCGTTTCACGCCAGCAGACTTCAGAGCTGAAAGGCAAGGGGATGTCTTGCACTTAGTGCAGTGTTAGGCTCGTCTTGAGATGAGCTCTCTGCACAGGAGTTATTTTCTTAGATTTCTCTCACTTGTCAAAGGAATGTAGTGGATACTACTCCTGGAATAAAGTGGTGAGGGGGAGTTATAAAGCTGCACCTCAGTGATGCTGGCTATGACCACAATTTGAGCTTTGAAATGTGTCAATAATTGTAGCAAAAGCATCTGTGTAAATACAGTCTGCATTCAATACCTACAAAGAGTCTACTTCATCTCTGTATGAGAGCATTCTGTGTCTGTGAAGTCAGTTCCTCAAACTGTCAGTTGTGTAAGGAATTGTGGTCAGCACTGGAGGCAAGAAGTAACTGTCTCATGATTACACTAGTCTCGGTATTTGGCACATGTATGAAAAGTATATGGCCAGCCAGTCTGCAGCTCTGACAGGGAAGAACTAGTAAACCCTTAAGTAATGTATCTGCAATCAAGATAACTTCTAATTGTACTTTTTTGTACAAAGATGCCTCATGTTCTTTAAGTGCTCTTATTCATTCCAAGTGGTTTTTGTTGCTTCTGGATGTTGAAAATGCCAAAAGTTAGGTCTACTCATTAGTCTTCTAAACTGTCATTAACATTTGCCCCTTCCAGAGGAGGACATCTTAAACTGCTGATTGTTTGTGTGCAGTGGAATTCTTCCTTCTTTTACAAACTAGAAATAGCAACACACCCTTAAAATTCCAGTAAGCAAAATTTCAGCCTAAGTTTGGTTTGGAAATTTGTTCCTTACCTGTGATAACAAAGGAAAGAAAATAAATTTCTGAGTATATTTTTAAAAATAGAACCAAAATAAAACAGGCAAAATTTTGTTCTACTAAGTCACCTCCAGATTTCAGAATATTCCAAATACCCATAGTAAATACACATTTAGATTGTACTTGCTTTCTAAAATCTAGAGGATCGTTCCCTCTGTAATTTGTACTTTACACAAAGCTGATGAGACCTTTTCTTTCATCCCACTAATTTCTACTTTTCTGGCATTTTAGGTAAAGAAGTCCATTTCATTAGATCTCTAACTATGTATTCAGGAAACTACTCATGCACTTATTGGCTAAATAATGACCATTCTGGTTCACTTTATCTCAGAGCACAATGTCTGATGGCTTCTGTTACTTCAGGAATAAAACAGATGACCTTCAACACAACATTGGGGGAAATAAAACCCCCCAGATCACTGAAGTTTATTTAGTAAACACTGCTGACATGAAATGATCATAGTATCACAGAACGGTTTGGGTTGGAAGGGACCTTAAAGATCATCCAGTTCCAACCCCCCTGCCATAGGCAGGGACATCCTCCACTAGACCAGGTTGCTCCAAGCTTCATCCAGCCTGGCCAGGGATGGGGCATCCACAGCTTCTCTGGGCAACCCGTTCCAGTGCCTCCCCACCTTCTCTGGTAAGAACTTCTTCCTGATAACTAATCTAATCTCCCCTCTTTCAATTTAAACCCTTTACCCCTTGCCTTGTCCATCTTAAATTAAATTTCCCACCTGTACATTTTTTGTAAAAGCCAGCTCCATAATAGGCACAGTCAATAAGGCATATTTAGATATAAAAAACTAATAAGAAACTTTAAGAAAATGTTTGCAATACATGTTTTGCTGGTCAAAAATAGTTCTCACTTTAATTTAGCAGTTAAAGTGAACCATAATAACCATCAAGGTAAATAAATACACCAAATGCACTCTTAACAACTTACAAGTCTGTCAACAATGACTTCTGCCTTGCACAAATCTATCCAGTGCTGAAAAGCTAATCCACAGGTTGATTCCATTAAAAGCAATAACGGTTGTTTTAAGCCTGTTACAAGAACAATCCTAAAAGAAAGCCTTGTAATAAAAATACTGGAGAGATTTCTATTGTGAAAAAGAAAAAAAAAATTGATTCTGCAATTTATTTAATAGAAAATACCACACAGTTAATTCAGGACTTTGCTATCTGCCTCATAGACCTGCTTTTGGGAATACAAAGAAGGAGTTTCACACGTATCTTCACCCAATTAGCATGTAGGCTGGCATCAAATGGCATCAAATATACGAAAGGTTACAACATTTTGTTATATGACATCAGTACAACTCCAAGCTGATTCTTTATAAAAAAGATTTTCTGTTAATTCTTTAGCAACTATTAAACCAGTAAATCATGGCTATTTCATGGTAAAGTTTATGTCTGCTATGACTTACTCTTCCTAGGATTGCCATGATTCTCTGTTATTCCAGTGAGTATATAAACAACTATGATATTTGTCCAGAATTTACCCTTTTTGTTTCATGCTGTAAATAAAGTCTTCCTTGACTACTTCTTTATGTACACGCATGCTATTAAATTTTCTCTTCATCAGCAAATAAAGGTACATTTAGCTACCTACTTTTATCCTATCACCCTGTTTACACTTTGGAGTATTTAATGGAGTTGAAAAACTAGGACAATTTTCAGTGCTCTGATCAGTAAAACCTTCAGAGACCTTCAAGTCCCACCACATCCAGCACCTCATCCAGTTACTTGCCATAAAAACTGTCCAGGAGTTCCTGTTTTGAAAACTGACTGGCAAAATTCTCACCACAGAGAAATAATGTTTTTTAACAACTGAAACCTTTGTACTACAAGGTGAGGAGAACTCGAAATCCAGCTTCCCAAATTACTGCCAGCATATATGAAGCAAAAATGTATTAGAGATAAAGGATTATTATTCTCTATTGTTACATACAAGAGTCTCTGAAAAGATCCATATCTTTGTTACAACAGGATATAAAATGTTGTTTCTAATTACATTGATTTAAAGTACATTTCAATTTCCTTATCAGATAAATTTGCTGAGCCCCACGGTCGCAAGCCATAGGAAATGTTTTGAATGTGGCAGAACACAACAAGGCGGGCATTCCTCAGAAAATCATCTTCTGCCCTTACCTTCTCTCTGACTGATGTCCTGCACAGCTGTACAATAACTTCAGAGGAGCAAAGCGGCTCTCTGAGGGAGCTGACTGCCTGTTTACTGTGATCAAGCGCAGCATACCTCCAAACTGAATGCTCCCATCTTTTAAAAGCAGCAAGCTTTTCACTAGATCGTTTGTCAA
Source organism: Rhynochetos jubatus (assembly GCA_027574665.1). NCBI lineage: Eukaryota > Metazoa > Chordata > Aves > Eurypygiformes > Rhynochetidae > Rhynochetos > Rhynochetos jubatus. The sequence goes on from CM050663.1 coordinate 19,630,300, forward strand.
ACTATGTTGCCTTGTGTGTCCTTGTTTCAATAACTTCTGTTCTCTGTTAAAGAAGACAGATCCCTATATTGTTCATACATACCCTAATTCCGTGTAGGGACATGAATTAGACTGAGGGGTAGGTTAGAAGTTTTATTTTTTCTTATATCTACAGCAATAGCAGCATGAGAAAAGGAATAGAGAAGGAGCTCTTCTGCTTTTTAAGTAATTGATGGATTAAATCTGACCCCATAGCTACTCTTCTAAGGAGGACACATAGAAATTGAATGTAGAAGAAATAGTAATTAAATAAATGCAGAGCTTCTACTAGATCAGAATCGAAAGTACAGAATTTCCCTAAATCAAGAGTGTTTCTGCAGTTACTAGCACCCACACAAAACCAGTGGGGAGCCTGCTCTGTTTGCCAACATGACGTGATTTATCTGACCTCTCTGAAACATCTAAAACAGTTTAGGAACTCCATTTCACACCATAGGTTAAAAGATTATAATTTTCAGGAAAACCTACCAAGCAAACTAAATTAATAAAATATGTGTCAGGTTCTACAGTTTTCATTTGCTTTTTCAGATGGAGATGATAGCAAAGATGTATTTGCATAGTTTGTGACTGCAAATGAAGCTATTTCTTCAGAAATCTAAGAATTCTGGGTGGGGAGGAGGAATGGGCAGAACGAGAAGGTAAGGTTACTGCTGATGAAGCATGTGATTATCAGATGTCAAACAACTTCCCTTTAACCCCTGGATAGACTTGTGGTTCATGAAACAAAACTAGCAGGTGAGCTTAGCGTTTCAGCATCACACAAATTGATTGTCAGTCTCAGAATAATAGTAAGAAAACTGGCAATAAATAAATAAAAATACCATGCACACACACATGCAACTCCATGTTGCAGTATTTCTCAGCTTGTAAGATGCTTACACTCCTCAAAAAAAAAAAAAAAAAAAAGGAAAAATATAAAAGAAAGAAAAATGAAAATTCTAGGAATTAAATTTGTTCTACCACAATCAGTACTCAGCAATAGAATTTGTCAGTTAATACTCCACTATTTAAAACAATGCATGTGTTTTCCTTCATCTGCAATTTTGCAGATTTGTAGCACCATCCCACAATTATAAGAAATTGCATTTTCTCCCCTAAAATACCAGGAACAAGTACAGTTTTTCATAGAGCTCCATTCCAGCAACCAGGTTTCCATAGTATCAAGAGACTAAAAAAAAACCAACAGGCTTCAGAGAAATTAATTTTAATATATGTCTCCTGGAAATCTCCAAACTATACCTTAAAATGGCATTTATTTATATGGTGCTATTAGTCTTAATACCTAACCTTAACAAATGAGAGGTAGAAATGGAAGAGTTGTTTTATTCTTGTATTATTTTTAACAGAGGGTAGACAGACATCTGTGAATGAAGACTGTCCATACCTGTGCTTTATGTGAAACACTCTATGGACAAGATGGCTAGATGTCACTGGACAGCTTCTAGGTGGCCAATAACTGGCTATTTATAATAAGCAGCATTTTTTAAATCAAATTTGCTATTTTTAAAGGATTTTGTAATAGGAAGCCAGTGAAATATTTGTTCTTATATTCACAAGAAGTCAAAAAGCTCCCTATGGATAGCTGCACACTCCAACACAGTCCCATGAGCTTCATCAGAATCCCTCAGAATAGAAATGTTAGCCATCTTCTCTTAAAAATACTGTGACATGTAGGTCAAAATGCCTTAAAACTGATAATGGAGAACTGAATGGACACAGAGCTAGCTCTGACTTGCTGCTATTATCACCATAATTCCTTTCAAATCCTCCTCTCAAAGAAGCACAAAAATAAGTTGTCAGTATCACATTGGTTCTTGTTACATTTCTGGGAAATCAGAGAAGTTACCACCATTTTCTCTTGCACTTTGGGATTACAAGCCTAGTATACACCTCATGTACAACCAAGGCTAAATAAAAATGCTTCCCAGATCTGCTCAGAGTCTGGTTCCGTATGTCTGACAACAGCCATGTGATTTCATTTTCGTCTACTTTTCAGTCTTATTTTAAAGCATATTATTTGCTTAGGCATGAAGAACTGAGCTCTTGTAAGAACAAAATTCTTTTTTTCTTGCCCATTTACAACTATGCTGAAATGCTAACAGTCTTATTAATGTATTTTTAGAAGTATACAAGAGTGGTCCATCTTGTTTGTGATCACACTGAGCACATTTGGAACTCCACCACTTCTTACAGGTTAGAGGGTACATTTAAATAGATAATAAGAGCAATCCAAAATAGTTGCCATTTTTCTACAGTGTTTTTGTGTAGATAAAAAACACTTTGAAGGAACAGTATTTTCATTCAGCTGCCATCACCCAATAAAAACATAATTTAAGAAAAAAAAACCAAAACAAAAATCAAAAAACCTTCACTCTGGCTTTTAGTGGAAAGAAAGCAAAATAATATTTTCATCAAGTGAAAAATTAATCCACTTGGTTAGAGACTGTGCAGATACACCTGACTGATCAACACTTGTATCAGTCGATATTTCATACATTTCCTACTGTTCTGATTCTACCATACATCTGCAGTTACGCTTAAGCAGAGGAATTTCAAAACTGAAACAGGAAGAAAGTTTCCTTTGGACTCTGACAACTTGCATTTTAAGTAGTCTTAGGGGTATGCTTGCACTTAATACTATTGTTTACAGATGCCACTTTTTCCTCTAACAATTGGTTGAATTAAACAAGCACCAATTAAATAGATTTAAAAATACTGGTGCCCAGTGTAGATGTGCAAGATCTGCTGTACCTCAGACTGAGACTTGTACCTCAGGTTAGTGCAAGCCCTGCTACCCTTAAGATAACCACGTACGTATACACACAAACTTTCAGTTTATACTTTATATACATATAGATGTGCTGAAACATCGCAGTACTGTTACAGTTTTGGTAAATCTCTCATTAAAAAGATGGTAGAACCAAAACCTGACGAGATGCTGTCTAGGAAAAGAAGAGTTCAGAGTGTGCTGCAATGAGCCTGGCGTTCTCCTGCTTGCCATGAAAAAGGGGAGGCTCACTGCATGAGCAGGAGGAGTAGCCAAATTGGCAACAAAAAATCCCTCATGCAAGATAGTGAACTAAGGTGGACCCTTCGGTGGTCCACCAAAAGGCCTAAGTGTGAGAAGTAAAACAGCATACAAAAACGCAGTAATATTGTTGCTGTTTCTTTCTTCCTCCTACACCCAGTATTAGGGAGGCTTGTACTAAGTACTGCTTAGAGCTGACATCCACACATTTGGAAGGAAATGAAGAAAACTTTCAGAAAACAACCTCAAAAATTACATTGTGATAATCCATGTTATTACAAAAATACTAACAAATCCTCAGTTTCTTTCCAAAGGAGAAAAAAATACCATGATCCCCACATAGTTCCCTGAAAAAAAAAAAAAATTTTAGATTTATATCTGGAGGCAAAAGCTAGCAAAGTTCACGGTAGAAATAAGAGAAAAATCAGCCACAAGATAATTAATGAAGATATTACCTAAGGATGGGAAGGTTTCTCTATGGCTAAAAGGATTTAAATCAGTAACAGATGGCCTTGTAAAACCACTAATTTATCCAGACATTGAATACAAAATTAAGACATAACGTTGTTATGCTTGCCAAAAATATTCAATATGACTATAAGTTACAACAGTAAAGTTAAGATTTTGCTTTCCAGGTCAGTTTTGAAGTTTGTATAAAGTGTTTACTGGAATAAAACAAAAAATCTAACCTATTGCTAAGTATGAATGTGAAGTTACTCAGGTGTGTGTGTGTGTGTGTGTTTTTAAAAAGAAATATTCCAGATTTTTAAAATGTCTCCCTAAATGCTTATTACTACTTCCTACATACGGTCAGAGGCCAGATATCTTTATCTAATACAATAATAAGATAATGCTTTCTGTAATAAATTATGTCTATTTTCCACCTATCACTACTTAAAGTTTGTACTAATAAATTCTGTAAGCCCTTGAGGATAAAGAAATACAGGCAGTTGTACTACAGACCATTTTGCATTTTAGTACAAGTACCAACAGACCTGTTCTGCAGCAAAATTATGAGATTTCTTCTATTACCATCTCTGGTTTTGATCCTTAAATAAAGACTGGATTTTTGCCCTTTTTTTTTTTTTTTTAATGGATAATACACTGGCTTTACATTTTAACTGGAATGTAAATAAGCAGCTTTCCTTTTCTGTAGACAATCACATTTCAATATATCTGGTAAAATACGTGATTTTATGACACAATAGTGCAAACTTCAATGCCTCATTTAGAGAACAAATGCATTATTCTGGTAAAGTATTGCAGAATTAGTTTCCCTTTCTAAGTACTGATATTATAACATTGTGGTTTGAGATGAGATATGCTCTGTGGTACATGAAATATCCATACAGATCACATCATGCAGCACCTGCAAAACAGCTGTACACTCATGGGTACCACAATAACAAATAGTTAATACTCCACTGGGTTTTAATTTTGTCTACATCCTATTAAAAAACCCCATGAACCTACAAAAGACTATTCTGTGTTAAAAACCTCTTCCACTTCAATGGATCTCTTTAGTTAAACATGGTCATAGCTGTATACATCATCAAAGCAAATATCAAAAGAAAACAACCCCAAACCCCAGGAATTCTTTAAATCATGCTGTAAGGCAGCATTCTGAACAGTAGCATTCAATGGTTCCTCTATTTATGCTTTGACTACAACACTAAACTAAATTGAGGAAGGGCTAGGCACATAAAAATTATTCATACACAAGGGATTTAGATTCAGAGCTACTACATGGCTTTCTTGCAAATATTTCAAGTAACAAGTCAAACTAGCTCATGGTTTGATTTTTTCTGATCAAGCATTTACAAGCTTGAACAGGTGTACTGTAGAATCCAGTCACTCTGATGAATTAAAAATGACTTACAGTGGCTTTAGAATTGTTGCATACATTAATGATGGTTGTGGTTTTTTAAATCCCCTTCTACTGGAAACCATAGTTTTTAGGTTGGAAAGCACTTGTCCTAAGACGTTGCTTTACTTTTGATTTTCAAATTGGGCAGACACCAAGATTCAAGAAAACATCAACCAAAAATGTGAAAAAGAGAAAATAGGACAAGCTATACAATCTCTTTCAGTTATAACAACCAAATCATAAACATGCTCCATTTCTGGTTGTTTATCAAAGCTAAGAAAAAAATCACATGAATTGGCAGCTGTGGAACTGCTTATGAAAATCCACATATAATGACGGCTGTCTCTAGCTAACTGTTTCAACTCTAAAACTACTCATGCACTTTTCTGATACATTTTATTTATGCTCTACCCAGAAAAGCCACTACACACATTATAATATGTATTACGATAAATATTAATGTGTTTGAAAGAAGGAGAAAAAACATGTACTGTTAGAAATTTCAATGAAGAATCTGTGAACACTATTTCCACAGGCAAGTTTAACAATAATCTCTAAAGTCTCATTTTAAAATTAATTGCACGGGTTGGACAAATCAGTACCACGTGGCTTTTCAGAAAAACTGCAACCTTGATAAAAACTCACTCAGATGAAACTATGCCAGCCCTGATCCAGCTAATACTTATTTTGTTTACCTGCTGAAGCAAGACAGCTTGTCTGCATAGATCTTTTATTTCTTCTGCTCAACATGCATCATCTTCAACACTGAACTGCTTCAGTATGCTCACTAGCTGTTCTTTAACTTCTACCCCCTTCACAAGATCCGGAGACCATAATTACACATGAAAAAATGATGCCTTCTTTTCACCTATCCTCATGATCCCTCCTGCTTCCAAGAAAGGATCTATCAACATGTCAAACCTGTCTTTCCATAATGAGGAGCGAGGGAAAAGGTTCCCCTTATTTCCATGACCCCAAGCCACCCAACCTCCTCCAGCAAGAGCAAAACATCTGTTCTTTCTTGCATTTTGCCCTCTGCCAAACTGGACTCAATTCCCTAAAGGCTGTTGCTTGTGGCAAGCATTATAAATGGGGCTAATTAGGATCCTAGTTGCCCATTAACTCTTTTATTATTAATGTGACATTTATGATAAATGCATTATATTACTTACAAATGGTTGAGGTGGCACTTACACACAGCAGCATAAACTTCAGAGTCATGAAAGAAACCATTTAACAGTAAGACAGACTGACTACACCAGTTAGGATAACCACTTGCTGGAATGTATAGTGTATTTAACTCTTCTCAGTTCAACACAAGAAATACAGTAGCTTGGCATTCCTAGAAGTGCAGGTGGACCAGTCAGTTATATTTCAACAGTAGTATCTTTGCATCAGTGGAAATACCTTCAAAGTTGGCTTTCTATAGCTAGAGAGTATGATACACTGCACATGTAGTTCATAAAACAAACAAACAAAAAAGCACCTCACCCCTGACTTTCTCCAACAAAAAAAAAAAAAAAAAAGCCTCCAACACCACCTAAGTTGTGATTTCTCAGGATTACCATATCCTCTTAATTAAGTTGCAAAAGTCAGAGCAGAATAACCCCGATGAACATAAATTACACAGAAAGGTATTTAATTTGCATGTGACAACTGCTACTTCCAGGATTACTTACAACTATGCCAGACTGTGTAGAGTATGGATTAATGTCCTGATTCAGCAAGGCATGTGCATCTTTAACTGCTCTTCTAAGCTAAGGCTGGGAGTCAATTGACTGGACATTTAATTATAATTCTTTCATTTGCCAGAAAACCAGTAAAGCTTTCTGCAGAATCAGTTATCCCAGACTCTGCATCCTTTCAGAGCTCTTAACCAAATCCATCTGAACAGTTAACATTCTGGAATCCTCCCCATTAAGTGACACATTATTCACCATCAAATCTATCTGTAAAATCAGCCAGTACATACTATTCATGCTTGGTATAGCTTAAAATCTTAACAAGAAATAAACTTCTAAAAAAACCCAAAAAGCATTGTTTAAGAAACCCCACCTAATGTCAATAACTGCAGTTTTGAAAGCATCCTTGCTCAGATTACATTCAGTACAGTTCATAAGCTACTGTTTAACAGTTTGTTAAATGCTTATTCTTAAGTAAACAAACTGTAAGAACAATGTACTTTGAAGGCACAGATAAAAATGCACACCTATTTACTGTAGAAGTCTGCAAAACCTGTTCTTTCATTTTTAAAATGTGAAGAAGCAGTGCGACTATTTAAATTCAATCACCATGGGAGTTCAATGCCCACAAGAAATAAAAGCTGCATATGGTATCCTCTCCCAAACGTAAAGACCAGCTCTGCAGAAATAAATGTTGTAGCACCAGTAAATACTTTAACAAAACACCCAAACATCTGCAGAAGAAAAAATAATAAAATAAAATAAAATAAAATAAAATAAAATAAAATAAAATAAAATAAAATAAAATAAAATAAAATAAAATAAAATAAAATAAAATAAAATAAAATAAAATAAAATCTTACAGACAAGACTTGGTCATTTTATCCTGAAAGACCTCTTTTCAAATACTGAGTTTCACAGAACCACAGCATAAACTTTGTTGGCTTGTTGGTCATGAAAATATTGTGGGGGAAAGAGGAAGAAAATCCCAAATTACAATTTTGTTGCAAACCGCCCAGTAACACTAAAAAAGGAGTTCCAACTATTCCAACAAACCTAAAATGACAACCAAAAAACCTCCAAAATATGAAACATTAAGATATTTTCGGAACAAATGAAGAGATTATATAAATGTACCTTTTCTATAAAGTCATTTATAATGCAATAACATTCATAGCTTCTTTCTTGTATGGTTGTATTTCCAGCACACTGTTGGAAATATTTAATTTCAAGCCAACATAATTTGCTTTATTCTTCATGGTTTCTAAACAGCAGTAGACAACTGATATTTCTGACTGCAGAAATAGTTGTATAAAAGGTCATTCATTCTGCTGACACTGTAAAAATATTTAGAAGACCACAGAATTGATAGCCTACAATAAACATTGACATTAGTGTAAACTTCAGTTCAATAATGTAAAGAAGAATAAAAATTCCCACATTTCTCTGATCGTGTACTCCCAAATAACAAAAAGAACAAATAGAAAATTCCCAGCCAACATGGATATTGTTCTTTTCAGCTGCTTTCCTAAATGCTGCATGAGATATAAAAATAGATTAAAAATGAAGTACATTCTTGGTGTTAGTCCAGTGAACCTGCTGCTCAGAAGCATACCCTCTTTTCCAAAGCAAATTCAACAAAGGGAGTATTGTTCTTTCCCCACCTGAAAATCAAATTTCAGGATCTCCTACCTCGATCAAAAAGTCTCCAGTTCTCAGGCCAGCTTGCCATGCTACTCCACCTTCATCCACAGATTCCAAGTACTGCAAAGCAGGAAAGGCTGGAGTTGGGGTGAATTCTTCAATTGGTGTGTCAGCTTTAAAAATAAATACCACATTAAAAAAAGAAAGTTATGGAGTGTTTGCATTTACCACTTGACTAAAGGACTGTTAACGGTCATTCAAATTTTTGGTTAAAAAATGGTGGGCACTAAAATTAAGAGGACTCTGCTTCCGAGGATACGAAGAAGCTGGGAAGAGAGTATGATCTCTCTGCAGTAGCAATCCACAGGTCTTCAGAGAGAAAAATACATGCTTCTTTAGTGACACAAACCAAATCGAGCTGCATGAGGCAGTAGCTGGATCCTGAGTATTCCAGGATATTCAGTATTAGTTCCAGTAACCCTTTTGTCTGCCTAGCAAAATGTTTATGACTCTGGAAACGTCCAACAAACAATGAACTATGTACTGTATCCAGAAGAGAGTACCTGGCCAAACTGGGGGGATGGGGTGGGTGGGACAGGGCGAAAAAGATCAAACCAAATCTTTCTTCTAGATTTAGATGCATAGGACAAAGAAAACAGAAGAAATCACTTATTAGGAAAGGAGGCACAGCCAGCCCTGAAACAGCTCGCTCGCTCTCTCACGTACACATATATGCAGAAAAGTCCTTGGATCTTTCACCTGAGGTGCCCTCACTGCTACAGAGAAAATCTGGGGACAATTGGTGGTCTGACACAGAGGGAGTAACCTCTGCGTGATGCACAGACTGCTCATGCCAAGGGCTTAGCTAAAAGGTAGTGCTATTGGCTTTCCCAGTAGTGCTACAAAAATTTTTATTTACCTAAAATTAGAAAAGCTTTTGCAACACTGAAAATTTGTGGTGGCACTGCTTTAGAGGTGGGGAACAGGGAGAACAAAAATGATGTCCCAGGAATGAAGATATGAAATAATTTTCATGCTTAATCAAGGCAAGGGAGAACCCATGTAAAAAGGGGGGAGCAAGAGATGGGACATACCATAATGTATTTTTTTTAAATACAAAAGGAGCAAACGGGAGTGAAAGTTAAAAAGCAAAGCATTCAATAGAATGCTTTTTTTAACTCTTAAGAATGCCGTTGTTACAGATTTTAGTCTACAGAAAAGTAACATGCAGTTTAACATACAAACAGATTTTAAAATGAGCACACTACAGGCCATGCAACATACGTGCAGCTTCTGAAGATATAAAAAAAATCATATTTTCATACTAAAACTGCACCAATGTCACCTTGCAGCAGATCCACACCTATTTTAAACAAAACATCACTCTCTTGCCTATTCCTATGCATAGACCTATTTAAATAGACTGACATTTGAAATAAAGAAGCAGGTTTTATAAGGAAAGCAGGTTTCCCATAGTTAGGTAAACTGCATAACAAAACAGATTAATGACAAAATATTACATATACTAACACAATAAAAATACAGACAGAACTTTCTGCCCCTCAAAACAATTATACAGTGTTTCTCCTATGTAAAAATGCAAACTGCTTCAGACAGAAGCCACTAAAATCTGCCTAAGTAGTACAGCATACAGAGAATCCTGTTGTCTAGCAACCAAGTGCACCAAGAATAATTCCTGCTTATATTCAGAGATGTATAAATTTCTTCATGCCAATGCACATCACACACACACACAGAAGCACATACCTTTTGCCCCTCTGAGCACAAATCCAAATCCTTCATTGTCTTTTTTCTGCAGGACCACTGCCTTTTCTTCTATTATGCAGTCACTGTAGAGAGAATTCCGAGGATAGCGACCATTATTACATCCCTTCATCACCACTGTAGTAGCTGCTCCTCCAGTGTGCAGGTTCATCATCATCACAGCCCGTTAATCAAATAATATTGCAGTAACCAAGCATGGGAAAATATAGAACAAATAGAAGCAAGGGGAAGACAAAGACTAAGCTTGATGATAAAAGAGAGCATGACAAAGCAACTTAAAGGGAATAAAAAAGGCAGAGAGGAAAAAGAAAGAAGAAGAAATCATGCATGGTGGTTTGTGTTCTATATGAATGACTGAATGAACATGTGATCATGTAATCTGTGGGCTAGCTAGGACTCTAAAAGGAAAAAAAGTAAGTGAACTGAACGACAGTATCATTAATAAACTCCTCAATCGTGGATGTACCAGATGCATCTTCTAGTGAAGCCAAAATGAAACCAACCAGAAGAAAAATGAGGCAGCATTTTAAATTTAAAGATAATAAATTATGATTTTATATTAGCTAACTAAAAGGCACAAATATATTCTGAAAGCTATGCCTTGCATCAAAAGCCCTTTTTCAATCCTATTGAATGTTGCATGCTGCAAGAATCCCACATGATCATCTGACAGCCTACAATGCTAACAACGTGCAGCTGCCTTGGCGTCATCAAGCACAAATTTCCACAGCATCAAGAATCTGCATAATTGAAATAGTAACAAGGCATGCACAATCAGGAAAACACATTTCTCAGGAATATTTCCCATCTTCTAATAGACAAATAATATTATAAAACAAGGAGATGGTGTAAAGGACTATTTATGTAAGCAATCTGTCCTTAAAGAGAAAGTAGCCTTAGGAATCTTATTGTCATTGGCTAAGAAAAAAGTAGACAGTAGATGAAGAAATGCATAAAATCCACATTAAAATGGGACATTTCATATACAGGGAATGATCTGTAAAAGCTCTAAGTTGTTTAGTGTCTTTCATTAAACATTAGGTTACTAAAAATAAACTCAAAGTAAAAAAGAAAAAAAAGAGATTCTGAATGTTCTTTTAAGTATAAAACCCTTACACAGCACAAGTTGCAAGACATTCTTCTAAACAAAGACAGTGTCAGGGGTTAAGTATTCACGGATTGTAAGCACTGCAAAACACACTGCTAGGTTGGCTTTAAAACACCTACCAAACCATTTAGGACAGAAAGAAGTTTGTGCAAGCTTTCTATTCCTAATTCTTTTACTAGCCAACTACTGTTACTACTGGTCTTGTGCAGAATCTAGCTACTAATGCATTCCATACAGTAAGAGACCAGATCTGCTCCAGTGCCATTAATAATCCAGAAGGGAGGAAGAAACTAATTAAGGAAAAAATGGTGTGACCTTTTATTTAAAGCTCTGAACAAAGATAAGGATGATGATATCAGGACACCAATGGACAGCCTCCAAAATCCACATCTTTCATGTATCATAGACCTTCCTTTTGGTGACTTTCCAACTCTGACTGAGGGATGTAATTTCATGTTACTGCTGAAGTGATGATGTCATTATCTTTTACAAACTACTGAGTATTTAAACATCACACATGAATTAAAACTGCCACAATGGTGATTTATGGAGATAATCTCCAGAAGTATCAACAACTTTTGCATACTGTCTTTCAATTTACTATTATTTACCGTATAATTCAGCCATTACCTTTTCTTACAACTAGTACTCTTGCTATGGAAAGGATATAATAAGAAAATGTGTATTTCTCAAGAAAGCTAAACACATTCCTGTTCAGGTATAGCAGGGTGGGATGGAATATGCAACCCTCAGAGCCCATACAGAGCGCTGAAGCCCTCCATGAATGTCTTAATATAATAGAAACTGGTTGATCCTACAAGCATACTGCCTTATTTTCTACATTACACCACTCACATTTTCACGGTGGGGCTCCATACTTATCCACTGAAGTGTCAACAGTAAAGCTGTCTCCAGCTTTTTTATTAATACACAGACAAATTAATAAAACCCATTTCCTTCAAGTTTCCTTGTAAACAATCAACAGCTTAATAGAAGACAGAAGCTACTTTAGAACAACCTAATCATAGAAAGTGTTTGGTTCAAAAATCAACCCTCCTCTCCTCTAGCCAAATCTTACTGCCATCTCAATTCATTAATATACAGAATTCAGAAGCCTATTAGCTAGGTACCTCATCTAACCTTGTTCTGATTCTGCAATTTCTGTTGACAAAACCAAACAAATTCAAAACATCATTCCTTAAAAAACTGAAGGCTTAAGTTCCAAAAGCAGTGCTCAGAAAACTCAGGATCAATTCACTTGATCAACATCAGGCATCTACACCTAAGAAAAAAAAAAAAAGCAGCTAGCATCCTTTCAGAGTCATCTAATGAAACGAACAGGCATTTTCAAGTTCTGCTCATTTTATCCTAACGTGGAGGTCTATGTTCAGATTAAAAGTATGATATTCTTTTCATATACAGCTCATTTTTTGCATAAACTACCCAGCTTTATACTTCAATTCAGACACTGAAAACAGGAATACTAAATTGCCAAAATTTTATGAAGTTCTGTGTTTTCCTTGCAAGGGGGCGGGGAAAGGGAAGGAGAAGCACAACATGAGTTTTACTAACAAAATATACAAACTGATCTCTATTACTTGCCAAACACAGCTTACTAGTTTACTGTTTCAGGCATGTATTCCATTAGGAAAATGCCATCACAGCCTGTAAAGCAAAAATATAGGTTTGAAAAAATGTGTAGCCATTTCTTCTCATTTATGTGTTAGGAGAAGGGGACAATAATCTTATGGCATGAGCAGTTTACACTTGTTTCAAGCAATCACAGAAAGCAAACTGATTCTCTACACACACCCCAATGCTGCAGAACTAAGAACCAGTGGCAGGAAAAGAATGGAAAACAAACATGCATACAGAAATGAACTTAACTAAACCCCTTCTCCCAGCAAACTTACTTCGCATCTGTGAGAGCAGGAGCAAAAGAGGGTAAAAGAAGTTTAACCTCTGACTGTTTACAGTGTTGTTTTTTTTGTTTTGTTTTCTTTGCCATGATAAGGTTCTCTTATCTCAGTGTCAGACTGGACCTCTTCACTGAAGACATGCTGAAGATCTATCACAGTCTACCTGGTCTCAGCAGGCAAAGAGGTGACATATATAAAAGTAGGTCAAAATTTCTCACAATGAGCCTTGTTGGCAGCATTTCTTTGATCCTGAAGGTGTTGTAAATACTTAGCAACAGAATGCATATAGGGTACAGCTACCAGTGACAAACAAAGGTGATGTTACGCTACAAGCCTGTTCAGATGTCTGAGCTCAAGCAAGAGGAAGAGGCATTTCTTCACAGATGCTTTGAGTCCAGTGTACAGTTCTACATGAGTCTGAACAGTCCCTGCTATCTGTGATATGCCAAAATTCAATAGGTAAAATCCTTAATGTCCATTTCTGTCCCATCTCACACTGAAATTAAACAGCATCTATTTCAGAGACGAGTTTTCAGAATACTACTGCATGAAGTACAACCTTGAATGTGAAAACATTAGGCCAAAAAAAAAAAACCACCCTCAATCTAAAATCACTTTTGCTTTATCCAAACACTAAATGTTAGTAAACATCATTCATGTAGCTTCCCTAATACTTTGTCTCAAGCATTGTGCGGAATTATTAGAATTTCCATAATTTTACAGACATACCAATGGGGAAAGGGAAATAAAGAGATTTACCCATGGTCAGAGAGACACCTGAGATTAGAACTCAGCACTATTATGTTCAACATAGCAATCAACATTTGTGTAAGCTTTTCAAGACAGCAAGAATTTCTACTTTACTAATAGCCCATCAAGACAATACTCAAGGAAGGAGGTAAAAATGTCAAGTCCTTTCTAACCATCTGTATGAAGAAAATAAAGATTGAAGTACAGGCTCCTGATGGGTACAAAACTATGAAACCTAGCTTCCATTTCCCAACTAGAATAACCACACCCTATCTTAAAGCATGACTTAGTCTAAAAGCCAGAATACTGAATTACAGAGATGGAAACTATCAGGGCCATAGAATATGTTGAGGCAAGTTTGTGTCACATGTATCATTGCTGATTTCAAACTGAAAACACACCACAGGAAATGATCGTCATTATCTGGAAATGAATATAGCTATTTTGTATGTTGTCAATCTCTCGTTAAGGCAGAGAAAAACTGAATTTAAATAGGAGTTATTTTTTTGATTCTTTCCAATTGTGCATCCCCCAAAATGTAACCTATGTCTAAGCTTTTCAGCTTTAACACACTCCCAAGGCAGAGAAGTTAGCTAATGGATCACACATGAGATTCAAACAATCAGAGTTACAACCAAATGAGTAGCATTCTCAGCCCACAAACCCTTCCATTGGATGGCTTTCTCTATCCTTGAGTGAGAAGTTATTTTCTCCAAGTTTACTGCTTTCAGTTGACTAAGTAAATCCAAATATCTTCATCAGACCTTTTTTATGTCCTTTCCTCAGTACTCCTGCAATTTCAGTCTTTTTGAAAGAACTACTGAATTCACAAGTTGCTACCTGTTAGAAGGATCAAATCATAGTCCAACAATAAATGAAATGCTCTTTTCATACTTTGCCAGATGCAATAAAACAATATCTACACCATTCCATACATGTATATGCAATCTCTGAAAGCAGTTGCACTAATTTCTTTCAGGTAAAGATAGTCAATCTATGATGGCTACATTCAAGCCCATAGAAGGGCATTCTGGAAATCCATTCAAGAGGTCTTTACTACACATCCTGACAGTTGATCCCTGTTAAAAGCACATAAAGAGTGTTCTCTCCAAATATTTCCCTTTTTGGAGAAGTTATCTGTCCTGATATCATATAAAATGGGAATTTTGTCTACAGAAAATCTTGTTGTAAAATATAACAGACTTTCAGTGGAAAAACTCTTTCTGTTATTGCTGAAAAGAGTCAACCTTACTATTTATAGCCGTCTACTGTAATAACTCCTAGAAAATTAGCTAATCCTAGTAATTAAGGCCTTCAAGATTAATGAAGACTCTGTATGTGATTGCTCAAGTTTCCCAGGCATTGATCATCCAGCTGTAGGTCTTACAGAAGAGCTTTCACAGGTCTTGGGTAACATGTGGAACAGCAATCATTTGTTCAAGGTGTATTAGCTACACCAGTGAGTGTGGTTCTTTGCACAGCAAACAGGAAAATATATAGATGGGTCCCTACCTAACCCACTTACAAACCAAACAGAAACAGCAAGATGTAGTCAACCATATATTCAAACTCATAGTAACCTCTGTGTAATATGTGGCTGTCATATGCAGAGATTCCCTCACGTGATGATGTTTTTCATTGCACTGCAATGCAATTTATCCTAAGAAAGTGCTTGTTTGGTAAATATATGATATACCTTTGCATAATAACAGGTTATTATGCTAACAAATAATTCACAAGCCAGTGCTACTGCCTTTGATATAATCTTATTGTAGTTTCTCATTATGACGTCTTAAATAAACAGTAACGATTTCCAGCTAATTTGGTGAAACATGCTTTACCATTTTTCATAAATAAACGTGTGTTTATTTTCTACATTTTGCTCTTTTCAACTACTTTTCCCCACCTTCTAGCAATGCTTTCTGTAAGCACAATATACTGTTACAGGAGATATTCAGTAAAAATACAATCACATGCTTTGTCCTGCCATGTGTCAACACCACATGCATAGCGCTTACTCTGTATGACTGATCAATCCTGCCAATATGATTTCAGTCATATAAGATGAGTCTAAATGATTTTCTTTTAGAATGTATGTTTATCTGGAAGTTTATAGCAATATGTGTTTGGGAGGAAGGCAGTAAGAAAATATTTTCAAATAGATGGTTGATAAGTACCTCAACATTATACTCAAGGAAGACACAAGCTATCATTAGAATAGAAAAACTAGAGAACAGTTAACTTTTAAGTTGGTAAAGACTGAAGTTTAGCTGTTTCCCAAAACAGTGTTTTCATTATCGTGATCCAGAGTCACCACACCACTTAGATGAATTAGAGTTTATAGTTGGAGGTTACAAAGCTGCCAATCCATAAAAGCTAATAATTTCTCAAAATACTCTTTAGTCTTCAGAATAGTTACACGCTATTTCATCAGACATTCGCAGTGACCGCGACTCCAAGTAATTTTGCCATTTCACCAAAAAACAATTACAAAATCAGGGCTGCATATGGACACGCAGCATGGAACAAAATGCTTAGTACTACCTATGGATTCCAGTGTCAAAGGTGCTCTCAAGGAAATTGTGGCACCCAATGACAATATCTTTACTAGCACTTCCAACAGTTGATTGTGTGTCAATGCCTTCCTGGCACAGCTGGCACTCAAGCAAAAAAACAGAGAGAAGGAAAAAAAGACCACCACCACCCTCACACTATTGTTCTCTCTGACTTTATTTGTGGCTAATAATTTCAAATTGCAACAGAAAGGATACAATATAGCTAACTCAGTATAGTCAGGTCTTCCTCAGCTGATGACACTCAGACCAAGTAAAGGAATTGGAAAAGAAGAGAGGATGCCTCAGCAATACTCCTGTATTCTTCCTATATCCATATATTTATCTTTCAGATGTCCTGTATCAGTGTTGTTTCTACAGAGTTTGTTAAACATCACATAGAGCTCTATGATCATGGGAAAGGCTGCGTATTTTCCATTGAAATTCATTTATTGATGAAAGACATATATGCCAAACGATAACATGCCATAGAAAATGCTTAGATATTCCCTAATTCCTATATTGTACAGGTCTATATTACATTGTGAGGAAATTCCAGACTATAGTAAAACCTGACAGGGCACATACCTTCTTCCACTGAAAAAGGTGTTTCATTCACACTTTTAAACAAGTAATCAAGCCATCTTTATTGAATTTTGAATACTTGATAATCTTGGTAAAAAGTGGCCAGTTCTTCACTAACTTACCAAAAAAAAGTTAAAAAAAGTTATGACTTTCTGATAAAAATTAGGAAGTCAGAAAAATTGGGCTACTTTTTCCATCCCTGTGATTGACAGCATTGCCCAAAAGTTATACCATAATTATAAAAAGTAACCTATGTTAAAGAAAGGAACACTGCTATATACTTCAATAAATGAATGCTATAAAAAATTACAAAGAAATACAGGGTTTAAAAGAGAAACATTACATTTCATCACGCAACTGCAAAGAAGTTATACAATTTCTTTATGCAGAACCAAGAAGAAACTTCTCTCTATGTAAGTGTATCACTCCACAGTCTTTTATCCAGCCTTTAATTACACTTAATATCATGTTCTTTGCTGTAAAGCAGAAGGGAGTAGGTAATCTGAAGTAATTCCCAAGTCAATTTATTTAGCTAGTACTACATTTGGGGTTTTTTTTCCCCACTGAAGTAACATATTGATATAGCAAAACAGAAAGTCAAAAAACTTCCTGGCAATATCATCCAGTAAAAGCCTGATTTTATGTTATACAGAAATCTCAAGATATGAAGGAAAAAATTCAGTGTTAAGGTCATGATTCTATACATGTATACACACACGAAATATATAAAGTATACGTATGTATCTGTACATATGGATATCCACATATGACTATATAAATGCCATATATATATATATATATACACACAATACAATGAATATATATAGTATTTTTTAAGAGAAATATTATTATTCTCTTGCATCTGCACCGGTAGGGAGAAAACAAATAAGTTTGGTGTGGTGAGGACAGTGGTAAAGTAAGGTGAGAAAAAGAAAAGCTGCATTCCACTACCTTAATTAATTTCGTTTGTATTTTAAAAATAAGTAGTGAATTCAAGTACCACACATGACAAAGCAAAAACTAAACAAGAAACATTCAGGTAGGTGTCATTCTAGTATAGCACATGAGGGTTTTATAATGCAGAGTAGTTCATTTCATACTGATGTTCCATCAATCACTTTAGTATTTTGGCTACAGCACACTCCACTTTTACCATACACTTAGTAGCAATTTTCAGTTGTAATCATCAAGCATTTGAGCAATCCAAGCCTGCACTATGAAAACATTAGTATTCATTGCTCATACTATTAGCTTTGAACAAATAGGCTGTACAAACACATACATATGCTTAGGGGTAACTAGAATATTCATCTGCTTTTAGGTTTTAGGTTTGTATTTTTCTATACCAAACCAATAGTTCCAACCCTTGCTATTGCCACCAAACCACAGAGAAATAGGAATTTTCTCCCTAAGCATCTTAACATATAAAGCATTTACACAAAAGGAATAATAATAATAATAGCTATTAATAACAACACTGCTTTTCTAGATTGTTTTTAATTTTTTTTTTTTAATTTAAAGTGTTTTTGCTAAAGGTCGTCAGCATTATCACAGGCAACCACAGTAACAAGGACAAGAACATGTTCAAGTTTAGCAAATGGAACAAATAACAAAGGTAGAATCAGGGAAGTAAATCTAGATCTAAGATAATGTATGAGTGTGCAAAAACATAAGTAGGTATAACAATAAAGATTTTCTTCAGCTGATGCAGCATCTGAACTAGTTCATAGAGCTTGTTAATCAATCTCTATGCTTATCTCAGAGTTGGCATGCATCAGATAGAACTTCGAATTTTTTCCTTCCCTTTTTAGACAGCCACTGAAACATATGCACAACCATGCTGGGTTGGACACGTGATAGTTCTTGGAGCTCAACACCCTGTCTCTGTCAAAGGCCAAGAGCAGAAAAGGGTGTAAGAGATGGACAAGCACATTTGGTACTTCCCCAAAGTACTTCACCAGCCCCCAACCAAGCTGCGCTACTTGCTCCTTGTCTTTCTGGAAACATGGAACACTTTATTCCCTACTTGTGCAGATTGGTCAACATGCTTTGCCATGTGCACATTCCATGGTATTACAGGGGATTATATTGGCATTCCTCAGGGTTTGTTGATTGTGTTTCTATAATACACTTCAGGTGCGCTTTCAATTAAAAAAAATATGTTTTATTAACACTTGTAAAATGTGTTACAAGCCCTTTAATGTAGCAGTTTGCCACTGCAGGCCTTTACAACAATTATTAAACCCATTATACATTGCAGTATTGTAACTTGATTTACTCCCTTAACCATTCAGAGGGTCTAAACATATAAATAAATTATGAAACAGGAGAAAGAGCCTGGTGATTTCATGACTGGTGATAACCTTGAGTTTCAAATCAGTTTTAAGGGATTCCTCAGGGCTTCCCTCACACCCTGTTTGCTCTGATGACAGGAGGAATTATTGTCCTGTCCTGCATTCCTTGGAAACTTAATACAGCTCTAACCACAAGAAGTCTGAGTAGCCCTGACTGTTGATTTCAGTTTTACATACATATTTCACTTAAAAATCCACATTGTACAGAAATATATTGTGCTTTATACATCAGTGTTGAAATTCCGGTAAAATTTTATGACACTTTAGTATAAGGCATGTTACAAGTAAGTTTCAAGTTCTGTCTCAAAGAAGTGTGGCATTAACAAGGACATAGAGGAAAGTTTTTCTGAAAGCATTTTCCCACTTTTTTCTTCTCCAAGAGATGTAAAAACACAGTCCAGAGTGAGAAACTTAGATTTTCTAGGAATTTACTGAAAAGAAATTAAGATGTGGCTTCAATTAGAGTTTAATTTGCACATAACTGTTTAAAATCCTGACTAATCACCACATTATTTTACAGTCTCATTAACATCAAAAAGGAGGTGGCACCCACATTTTTTCTGAAATATACTCTCCCCTCTCTTCAATTCTTTATTTACACTAAGCCCTTGAGACATTTTAAGCCTACTCCAGATTTTGTTTACTTATCTGCAAAGTAGCTTGTGAAATGTTCAACTTCTTAACAACTATCTTGTCTAACACTAACACAATTTTCAACAATTTTGTCAAAGCATGGGCAGTTTAGCCACAACTTTGGTAGCAGTGAAAAATCACTACTGACACAAGCTGATCGAGAGAGAACTCTTCTTTATTTAAAATGGCAGTTACTTCTCTTCATTAAGTGAATGTTGAACTGGAATCTCACCTTATTGTCCCCTTTCTTTGGCATTCAGCTGTAGCTTGCTGGTTGCATTGATGTGTAATTTCTGGAAATATGAAGCTTTTATCTTGTAAGTACTGGACTCAAGGTAAAAAATAATTTCGAACAACTGAGTGACTAAGATGCATAGAGTTTAATTTTAAGTGTATTTCAGAATTTATGATATTTGAAGTGTTTGCAGTAGACCTATAAACCACCTCTGCTCTAGCTACAACTGTTCTACAAATCATATATGGGTACACTGTCAGTCTTTGGAAATGCTAGTTGAAAGGATCACACGAACTACTCAGTATCAGTCCTGGTTTTCAACTGTAGCATTAAACTCTTAATTCTGAGACCTGGTATCTTTGCTCAACAAGCCTTAAAAAAAAAAAAAAAAGAGAAAATAGAAGACACGTGGGTTAGTCTTTTTTTTCTAAATATGCAGTTATCACGATTTCCTAGTGCATCTATTGAACTTAACATTCACTGTTCTGTTCAGAATTTTGCCATGAAAGCAGTTTTTGTGAAATGCTTATACATTAAAGCAAATCTTTTGTTGATATATTTTAGCCCAAATTAAAGGTTCGTTAGACATGATTTACCCAGAAAACAGTATGAAATTTTATGTCAGAGAGAGCAGGCACCCCCAGCAATATCACCAGCTATTCAATTGGTATATCTGCCAATCATGCAAACCTGGCATCCCCACCTGCATGCCACAACCTCTGAGGTCAGAGATAGCATCTGTCTCTTGGCTCAGTGAAAGAATAATATTTTCAAGACAAAGAATTGTTCTATCATCTGCCACAGTCTTGCCATTCAATACAAGAATCAGCAATCAAGGCATCAGCAATACAAGGTAGAGTTTATGCTGAAGCAGTCATGGGACTCAAGCCCAGATCTTCTTTATTTCAGGTGAACACCCTGACAACCCCTATTGCCTGCTCTTTAGCAGGTCCCTCTTTGTAGGATTTGACCTCACTCAATTTATAAAGAAATACAACTCCAAAATGTCTATTTTTTCCCAAGACAAACCAAAACATCCTCTTCCCATTAACCTTGTTTTTTGCCCAATGGAAGTGACCGGCTTTACTTAGAGCATGGAAGTCAACCCCTTTCTGACTTTGTGATGGTTTCTTTTTTTAAGAGGAAGAAGAGGCATATGTTGCCTGCCAGTCACCCTTAGAATTTGCCTTGTAGATCAAATTCTTCAAATTTTTGTGAAAATCTGGCTGGAAAGAGGGGAGAAAAAAAAAAAAAGTGGCTTAAATCATCATTCCCATTGGAGGAAAGCCCACTGAGTGATCTCAACAGTTATTTGTTCCTTTTGGCCTGCCAAAATTTTAAAATGCATCACTTACAACCAGAGGCACCATATGTCAGCTTTTGCTCAACTAGTGATTAGGTGAGAGAAAGGCAGTCAAAGGTGTAGTGGGGCAGGGAATTAAAAGTCACATAGAGGAAGCTAAGTCATCGCAGTGGAGGCTAGGATACAGGAATGCAAACCACTAATTGTTAGAAACTTAATAGTTCTCTTTTCCCCTGAAAAACAAACATTTTAATCTCCTGTTCTCCTCTGCTCTATCCTTGCATCTAATTGGTTCCTGTTTCTAACTAACCTGGTATCACACCCTCACAATCTTTTCTTGCTGTCTTGCTGTCATTTCCACTCCTTTTTCCTAATTTTTTTTTTCTGTCTATTCTAATTTAGAAAACATTATTCCTCCCCATGCACAGGACACAGGCTGCTGCTTTCAGTTCTGACATTTAAATCCACCCTGTCCTCCAGCATCCAGTCAGAGGAGTTGTACAGAAAATACTATTGAGCTTGAGAGTATCAGTTACTGTGCAGGAAACGACATATCCACCACATCCACATGGCCTTTGCAATCAGGATCTTCTGTACCCATAGTGGCACAGTTAGGTTTTCACTACCAATAGAGGTAGAACCTTAAAGATTTTCAGAAAGATCATTTTAATTTTGAGTTTGAGAAAGGTTATATATTTTCCTTTTAGCTTTGGTCTTGGAAACTGCTTGTCTGTCTTTGCTAACACTTTACCACTAAAATTTTAGGCAAATATCTAGGCCAGAAAATAGACAAATTTTAACCATTAGTTACAAAACCATTAGTTGCTACAAGCAAGATCTTATTGAAATGCTTAAATGTTAAGGCAGTAACAACTTAAAAATGCACTTACAAGTTCATGGAAACTTACCACTTGCTGTATAGTTTTATGTTATTGTAATTGTATGAAACTTTAATATTGCATCTTCATGCAATTATACTACAGATTTCAACAAAGAGATACTACAGTTCATACACACACACCCCCTTTTAACGTCCTATTTTAAAAATTAAATACATTCTGTATTCACCAAAAAAAAAAGCTCAGTCATGGCAGCACACAACAGCAGGGGAGGCAAAGTAGAAAGTTGTTTATTAGCAAGCAAGATAATTTTCATTAGAAATTAAATAACTGTAAATAAAAAACTTCACATTTACATCTCCACCTGTTCCACAAAATCTAAAATGCCTTAATTATTGCTTGAACATGTATGTAATTTTCCAGACTGTATGAAATTATATTATTCAAGTTAATTAGGCACAAGGTATTAGAAACACATTAAGAGCAGTTCAGTGCTATCAGACTATTATACTCAGAGTAAATTAATTAATTCAGAACAGGCATCAGGCAAGCCCAACAAAATATCTTTAGAAATAAAGCAAAAATACGCACATACAAAACATTTACGCACTTTGTTTTCTCTGATTTTGTTGGTGCTGCCTTTTCTCTGTGCCTAAAAGAACCAAGATATCACTTATGCAGAGACCTTCAATCATTAAAATCCCAGTGAGCATTTAGATGTAACCACATCACTATGTCATGTGGTTATATCTATATATCTATTTCATTTCCTCTATGAGCACAGTTAGATATTTTTTCTACCACCTCCTGCACAATAACTGAGCTATGTATGTATGTAAAAAAATTAAATAGTACTATGTTAAATTCTATCCACCAGTGGAAACCAAGAATTATGTGTAAAATCTATGTCTGTAGCTAAGAACTGTAAAATCACTTCCAACTTAGTATCAATGTATCACATCATAATAAAGTAACAGAAATCATTAATTTATTGTTAAGAACAGCATCCATTTTAATATCCTTACTCCAGTTTCTGCAAGAGAGGAACTAACCAGTACAAACTTCACAGAAAGCATTAGTACAGTGGAACTGGTGTCATTGAGCAGAAAACCAAAGTCAGTTATGTTATGCAGAAAGACCTAATCTCTATGTAACCACACTTCTCTCAGCGTCTCCCTCACTGTTCTGCAGACGTAGGGAGAACCAACATGAAAATGGGGCAATCAGGATATAAAAAATAATAACGGCTCCTATATATTATTTCAATTTTTGCAAAGAACCATTTGTCGGGATTTAAGAGGCTGCTGCTGATGGCTGCACACAAGCAAGCAGCACTCAGCAAGTACGTATGCTAGATTCACTGCAACACGGAAACAGGACCACTGGTAAGCCATAGCCAGGAAAAGGTCCCTTAGGTCCCTGTCTAGCATTACAAACCTCATCACTTCCAATATCCAGAATTCTGCAAAAGGTTTCCATCCATTTAAAAAATATATTTAAAGACATGAATAATTACATTTTTTTCCAGAAGGAAGACTTACTTAGGTAAAACATTCACATGAAACCAGATGAAAGTATTTCTGCATTAAATTGAGAGCTTCCACTGAAAAAAGTGCTTAAAAAATTGAGACAATCATTTACATCACAACTTTGGGATAAAGTTAAGTTATTCAACAGATTGAATCTGTGGGTTAAAAAATGAAAAGAAATAAAAATCAGTACACAGCATGCTCAGTCACTGGGGCAGACAGCTCAGCTATGCCAGAGAGTCTCTCTGTGCTGTCTAGGATTAAAGCTTAGATTGCTCCATCCGACAGAGCAGATGACATCAAAGAGAAGTACTGGGATATTCAGCTGAGAAGAATCTCTCATTCTCGTTACATGTTTGTATGTAAATTAGCTTTTGAGGAGTTGCTTCGGTTGCTTCTATGCTCCTGGGACATGGATGCTGCCACCCGACTCCAAGTAGGGACATGAGGGTTAATTAATTAAGCTTTTAATTAAGCTTTCTTACACATACCTCCTAGACTACACAACCCAATTTTCCTCTTTATCTTCATCCAGAAAAATAGAACTAAATGTAGAAGGTAAATCCATTTGGTTCCACCATTAATTTTGTGACAAGCCTTTGAAAAAGGTTATTTATTATTACACACCCTCATGTGAGTTTCTTAATACTGTTGTAGCTGTAGGATATCAAGAAAAGGCACCAAGAAAACTTCTCCCATGCAGTGATTAGTAGCAGTTAAAGTGGTTATAAATAAAAAAGATGTGAGTCAATTGTACTGTGAAGAAAGGGAAGATACAGAAGAGACAGGAAAACTTAGATTTATATCACATTCTTCATAATTGCATGGAATTTAGCATTCAATTATGCTGTTTACTTTCACTATTTCAATATTCGGTTGGGGTTGAGAGGGAGATGATGCAATTAATGCAGTAGTAAAAGGTTCCTCTTTGTGTTCTAAAGTTACTAAATCCGTGAAGGCAACTGGACCATGATTTTCACCGCGTCAAGTTTATAATCTTTACACAGTATCAAAATAATTCAATTTTGTCTCCAGAGTATGAACACAAAGTTACCACTTCATCATCAGTCTCATCACCTTTTAAAAGGTGCTAACATTTTTCATTTGAAATTAAACAACTAATTTTCACATATTTTCATTTGCTAACTTAATTTTGACTTCCTGGCTTTTCCTGATTGAACAATTCCCTGTCCTATCTTGAGGGAATGATCAATTCCCTCAATCCAGTTAAAAAGCAAATAAAAATCATAATTTCTAAAGGTTTGCCCTATATTTAAAAAAAAAAATACAATCTCCAACATCTATGCTATGCCTAGGCAATAATTTCTGTTAATAAACTGGAATTCAACGTTGATCAAAGAAGGGTCCATGAAATAACTGGTGTAAGAGCTACAAATCATTTCATTTGAATTAAAGGCAGACCTGAACTTTAACTAGACTTCTGAAGAATATTTATAATGCTTTGGAAGCTTTGGATTTCCTGGTCACAATATTGCCCATCCAGCCCAGACAAGACAGACCCAAATAAACAGTTTTCCTAACAAACTCAATGGGATCCACCCCAACCCCAGCTCTTAAGAACAATGTCCCATGGTTGTCTTGACCACTGCTGACCACAAATACAGGGAAGACACAAAACACCAGAGATCTGTCAAAGCAGTTTGACATTATGTCCCTGCAACTCTGCTGGTATATCTGTTTTTTAGGACACAGGCTAGTGGTCTTAAACTACAAGAGGGTAGATTGAGATACAAGGAAGAAATGTTTTATGATGAGGGTAGTGAGACACTGGCACAGGCTGCCCAGAGAGGTGGTAGATGCCCATCCCTGGAACCACTCAAGGTCAGGTTGGATGGGACTCTGATCAACCTGCTGTAGCTGAAGATGTCCCTGCTTATTGCAGGGGGGTTGGACTCGGTGACCTGTAAAGGTCCCTTCCAACCCAAGCTATTCTATGACTCTGATTTTTCTGTGCCTTTGTGCTCCTCTCTGTGGCTCCAAGGCACATTAGGCAAGCACAGACTCAGACCATGGTGTTCCATGGGTCTGACAGCATGGGTGCTTCTGCTTACTTCATCTGGGGAGGCAGGAGGAAACTTGCCACTTGCCCATCCCACTTGCCACCTCAGCCTCCAGAGCTACAGCCTGGGACAAATGTCCAGGGAGAAGTATTTATTCCTGTTTGTCCAATAAGAGCTTCTGCTACCATAAGAGCCTTTACCCTCTCTCTTACATGTATGCCATTGCAACAAAGCTTAACCTTCCCTTCAACATTTGTCCATCTGCATCAGATTAAAGTAAAATGACTGAAAGCAGTTAGTTCTTAAAAGGTTTTAAAATAATAGTAAAAGAATTCATGTAAAGGAATGTCAGCAGTAGCAGCATGTGACAGCTGCAAGAGACATCATCATTTTTGCATAACAGAATTAATGCATCCTGTCAGCATTTAAAGCAGATAACACATTAGACTTGGTAGTTTCAAATATTATATTCTTATGATATTTAATGACTATTTGTAGTGGCAAGCAAGTCTCACCGTCTTTTTACATATTAGTAAGTATACTACACATTTTCCTGAATTAATGTATGGATAACTGATCTCTTATGCAAAGCTGAAATAGGATTTAATGAACCCCCATTATTCAAGCTGCAAATTTTCCTAAAGATGAAAAATGCCATGTACAATGTATTTTTCTGCATGTGAATAGGCCCATTAATATAGATTTCTGAACAGAGTGTTTCTACTCAGCAGTTTTTGACCTTTTGGAAGGGGAAGGAAAAAAAGAAAGGAGCAGACACTTTCCTTCACTCCCCCACATCATCTCCAGAAAGGAACTGGATTGGCTTTGTTAATACCTTGGCTTCAAAGCTCTTCTTTGTACATAGGCACAATTGTTTTCTTAGCTGCAAACAATTAGATCTG
Source organism: Rhynochetos jubatus (assembly GCA_027574665.1). Lineage (NCBI taxonomy): Eukaryota > Metazoa > Chordata > Aves > Eurypygiformes > Rhynochetidae > Rhynochetos > Rhynochetos jubatus. Next base: position 19,657,075 of record CM050663.1, read on the forward strand.
TTTCACTATATTCTTCCCTTACTAGGATAGGAAATGACAATAGAGAAACCTATCAAAGCAGCAGAAGTGTGGAAATATCAAAAATTGTTCTTAATTTGACATCTTGTGTGACTCTTAACAATCGCCCTCCCAGCAGAATCTCATGCTAGGAACCAAACCAGTGCATGCTAACAAGACATACTAATCCTCAGCTGGATTCTTAAATGCAAATTATTTTTCTTTAACAGCGTTATGTAAGGACCAGTAAAATTACCATTTACATGTTCAAAAGGCTGATTTGTAGCCTCAGTCAAGTATCTGAAATGCAACTTTGTGTGCTATTGCAGTTTTAAGAACGCAAGTCCTCAAACTCTGTTGTGTTTAGGAAAAAAGTATCAGAACAGCATTTCACTATATGTCATGTTTGTAAGGATGAAAAAGGAAGTTTACCTTTCATCATGGTGTACATTCTCTGCAAATACATCATTACAATAGGTTATTATACATGCTTTAGAGAAAAAAAACCACATTTTCATTTCCAGCAACTACCTAGCTTTGGAAACTTGGACACCAATACCATTTTCTTAGTTTTCCTAGTGTTATTTCACAAAATCTCTAAAATTACTATACTTTTCTCTACATAAAAGTGTGTTCAGCAAGTCTATCTTTCTACTGTATTACCTGGAATTTCCCATTAATTTTACCCTTTTCTACCTTTCCTTCTCAATTTCCACTATTAATCTTAACATTGGGTTTCAGATTCTCTGTAGAAACTATGCTTGCATTTTCTTCAAAACTTTGCTTTACTCAGAAGCTGCCCGAACTCTGTTGCTTTCACTCCTATTGCTCAGACAATTAATAGATGTCAATTCCAGAATTAGAAACAACAATTCATACCTAATTTATCAATAATAAGGTGGTACAAAAGCTACCATTTATCTGATAAATTGTATTTCACTGTAGTCCTGGATTAAGTAACGTAAATTTTTAGAGAACTTTGCTGTTGCACTGCACAAGCCCAATACCTGAAGAGGAAAAAATCCCAATCCAAAAATAAACCAACTCTCGCCCTTCCCCCCCAACCCCCAACCATCTTACACACTTTCTGTGACTTCGCAAAAGCATAGAGTATAATCTATTCACCCCCAACAGCTCACTGGTTAAAAGACATACTTGAGCACCACTGAGATTCAAGCCCTTGGTCAGAATATGGCTTTAGGCCTCCTGCTTTCAAAATAACCTCTCTAAACAACAGATGCTGATGAGAGCAGAAAGACAGATGGCATTGCTTCTTCCCAATAATAGACTTGAGTTTTCTTGGGAAAAGGACAACAAAAAATTCAAAATCTTTATAATCAATAGCTACCCCACCTAAAAAGAAATAAAAATAAAAGTTTTAATAGAAGTGACATTTTCAAGTGAAAAAACGTTTTGAGGAAAAGTGTAAGTAAGTTTCCAAGTGAGACTATTTGGTATCTCTGAGGCAACATGCTGTGGCCACAGCTTTTAGTTTACAGAAACAATCCTATCCATTAACACCAAAATACAGACACAAGGCTACAAATTTTATAGAATAACGATCACTCAAAAAATGGTGTGAAAAGCAAACTCCGCTCACTGGAAATGTAACTAGCAACCAGTGAGCTTGCTCTGCAGAACAGCTGTGTGCTTCACAGTACAGACAAACAGCTTCTCATCAGCACTTTATCATTATTAGATTACCCAGTCAATCATATCATTGCTCAACATGCAAAGCTTTGGTACCTTGGCTGATCACGGCAGGGGAATACACAAGATGTTGAAATGGGGCTTGCCTATTCCTGAGTCCCAGCAGTAAGAGCTGATGCCTTATAGCACACCATACACAGTAACAGGAAGATCGGAGCCTCCACAACGGGATGACTGTAGCCAACCCACAAGCTTGCGCTTCCCACCATGTCACCAAACCTTCCCTTTTCACCCAACATTGCAACTCCCCTTCAAATCACAACTCCAGGTACTGCAGATTTACATATATTTCAAACATTTATATGCTGTATGCCTCATACAACCAGCAGGTCCCCTGCCTTTCAGAGCTCCGCACACCGACCATCAGGACCACAGCAGGACATCTTGGGTATCCAAACTACTTCAGCTGACTTGTACTCCAACCTCCCTCCCCAGGTTGTTTAACTGGCATAGAAACTCTGCATGACCCTCAGACCAAGGATTAAGATCACATAATAAAAAACAGTTACCGCATTTTCTTTCCTTTTTTTAAAAATAGGGTGCTACGTGAAACTCTGCCATCATGACTTTACATTTTAGAATTCTTCTCTTTAAAACTCTTTAAATATCTTTTTTTTTAAACTAAAAAAAACCCCAAGCTGTAATTAAACAGTCAGGAGAAAAGCATAATGATTCCAGTATGCCACCACAATTTTCTCAAGAAGACACCAACAGCTAACTGAGGTTCTGCACTTTAAAAATCATTCTTTCTACAGAAGTTGGCTTTATGTCCAATGTATATGCATGTGGGAGAGGAACCTTCTTAAAAATCATGAACACTCAGTAGAAACTGAACATAAATAACACAACTGCTAATGACTTAATTCCTAATTTCTAACAGCCTAATTTCTACTTAGGATCTAAGACACCATTCAGAACAACAAATCACAAAATGTTATTTTGGTTTTCCTGTCAACAAGTATGAATCTCTGAACAGATATAGAAGGCCTGATCTTGTGGGGTATCCAACAACTTAAGTGGTCCTTGACTGTAGAAACAGGTGGAACATACTGCTTCTGTGAAATGCTGATCTCTTTTGCCACTCATGAAACCAGAATAGTTATACTTGTTACCTCATTTCTCACTATTTTTGTGAGAATTTTTGTGGGTTTTTTTCGTCCCACCTGAAAAAAGTAAGTTGTGATAAAATCAGTTTAGATGTAGAATGATATCAAGAAGCTGTATTTAGTCATCTGCTTCCTTATTTCCCTTTGAAAGTGTAAACCAAAAGTAACAATTAAATAAAACTCAGAAAGGTTTTGTAAATAGATTGTGACCAAAAGGGAAGAATCTTACCTTGAAGCATCAAAACTGTCATAGGATCCAACTGTGTAGTGTCTAAACAGTTTCTTTGTTCTATCTGTTCGTGTTTCTGCACAAAGAAAAAAGAGCTTTTAATACTCCCGTGTTTCTTAATCTATTGCTGGTTTAATTTGCAATTTCAAAGTAGATTTTCTGCTATGTATCAATAAATAAAAACTTACAGTACTTCATAGAATCACAGAATGGTTGAGGTTGGAAGGGATCTCTGGAGGTCAACTCCCCTGTTCCTACAGCCAGTAGCCCAGAACCATGTCCAGACAACTTTTGAATACTTCTAAGGAGGGAGACTCCACCACCTCTGCAGGCAACCTATTCCAGTACTCAGTCACCCTCACACTAACATTGTTTCCTTACAGTGAATTAACATGGTTTCAAGACATTTTGGAAAAAAAAAAAAAAAAAAAAAAAATTGGAGTAGAGACATTCTCTTATCATACAGTACACATCAAGTGAGTAAGGAGAGCATCCTGTAGATCATGTATCTTATCATTCATAAGTTTTAAAGTTCCACCCACATTCTCAGTGGCAAAACCATTCAAGTGCAATCCTTGGTTCTTTTATCCCTTGGATTAAGAGGCAAAATGCAAGAATTAAAAAAAAATTAAAACCAGCAACACATTTCAGAAAGATTAAGAAAAAAGCTAAAATAATGCAAACCAGCATTTTTTTTGTTTAAACACACACGCACACAAAACTAGAGTTATTTCTATGATTTTATTAGGCATATGGAGAATGGGGTAGGGGGAAAAGTAGCTGCCCACATTCACCACCATCAATCAAACTCACTAGAAATAGAGCTATGAAACTTGTACTACCATTATGTAGTAAAAGTGAACAATCCAAACAACAGGGGATATAGGGTGACGCAAAAAATAAAAAATAAAAAAGCAAACCATATTTTGGAAACATGAAGAACAAAGTAATAAGATACAATAACATGCCTACTAAAAAGGGATTTAAAGCCTCAAACACATTGAAATTTTACATTTATGCCTTTTCTTAAGAAAAAGCATCCATCCTATTGAAGTAGCTCCCACACTTGCAGCATTAAATCAACCTATAGGACTCCCAGTTGCAGCATTAAATCAACCTATAGGATTATGAACTTTAAGCTCATATGTATTTCAACAATTCCCCAACATTAATTTGTTTGGTATGTGTATAAAGTACTTAGTTTAGAACTGCATCTACAGAATGACAGACAAGACCTAAACATCTCTCTTCCACTAGGATTGGAAAGATGCTCTCTCAGTTATAGCCTTCAGTGCTTACCTATGGGAGCACCAAGCATGTGGGAAAGATGCAGAAGCTACTCCTGTACCTGGTTGTTTCAGTTTGCACAGCAAACAGCATAATCTAAAAGGCTTCTACTGAAAGGCTATCCCCATATGTGTATATATATAAAGAAATATACTATACAAATTACACTTCTGGGGAAGGACAGAAGGATTGTAGAGGAGGTAGGTCATTCATTGTCACATTCTTCTTCAGAACGACAAGAAAATACACACAAGCTTGCTTCCAAAGAGGCTTTCATATTAAATAAAAATTTAACAAAAAAAAAAAAAAAGAGTAAGGAACCTTTGTATTACAATAATTGTTGTTCAAATGTATCAATTTTCTGAGTCTTACTCAGCCTATACCACAGTAACATTTTCATGTTTTCATTTTTCCACAGGTGAGTATCTTTAGTGCAGCCCCTTTTTATACGGCTTCTTCATTCAGGGAAAGATACTTAGCAGAAACTGTAGTTTTTGAGACAGAAATCTTGCCTAAACACAGCTTGGTCCTCAAGTGTAATCACATTAAGTTAGGCTAACAGACATCAAAAATGAAATCAGAAAGTTACGCGTTTCGCTTGCGACCATGAAATTCTCAGCTGTATAGCGGAAGAATTTTTCATTGAAGGACAGCCTGGCTCCATCCAAACAGATTTTATGAGTTCTCCAAGCTAGACATAGCCCTCAAGGTACACCATCTCTATGTCACAACTTTTAAGGATGTTAAAAATTACTGTGAGAGGCAGTGCTGTCAGATGACCAAGTGCTGGTCTGCAGAGAGAAAAAATACATCATTGCAGGATGACAGGCTTTAAACATGGCCAAGGAACATACTGCAGAAGAAAGTACTGGGAGCAGACTTTGGGAAGAAGAGTTGACAAAATGCATCTTTCCTTGCTTTAATCAGTGCAGCTGACACATAACTGGATCATGCCCCCAGTTGGAGACATAAACACAAATACATACATAATGCAGAGGAATTATTACTGAAAATACAGGGCAGTTTGCAGCTGGCTAAAAAAGCAAGTAGGTTATTCCTTCACAGCAGTACACCAAGACAAGAAAAGCAATACTAAGAAAAAAACCCAGAAATACGTACATTTATATAAATGTCGTGGGAAACTAGTCAGGCTTCTTCATACAGGATGGCCAAAGAGGGAGAAAATCTCCATTATAATATGAATCCTATTTGATAGTTCTGTGTAGACTTATTTTATGCATTTGTTACTTACCTACAACCTATATTTTCTGCCCAAGAGGCCTTATCCTTTACCCCAGGTTCCAGTTCCTACTGCCCTTACGCCTCTGCCCTTACACCTGAAAAGGTGTTCTAGAAGGACACAACTTGCTTCAGGACTCACCTAGCACCTACCTACATGACCAAAGCTCAACCACCCAGCGTGTTAGCTTCAGGGCTGAAGGGCAACATGCTGCCTTTCACGGCACAAGAGCTGTAAGTGTAGTGAGCAGCAATGGTACCCAAGGCTACACAACAGCTGCTCAAAGAGATTTGGCTTTGAAGTAGATCACTGTATGACTGTACCTCTAAATGTGCTGTAAGGGGTTCAGTGAATTTTATGGGTCATGCTTTTGTTGCTGTGTTTACAAATTTAGCTTCAAAAGCCAATGCCCTGCTGTGATATGGAATACAGTGACTCACATCAATTGCAGTCCGTTTCCCATCGAGCAATTCTTTTTCACCCCATCCTAAAAATCAGATTAATAACAAGAGACATAATCAGGAGAAGCACAGAAAAACATAAACCTGGCCTCTACTTAGAATTTACCACTGGCCTGCACTCAGAAGTCACTTTTAAATAATTAAAAGAACTGATAAAGCCTGTTTTGGAAATCTTAAAGCCAACTGCTTGAGTCTTCAGGAGCCAGATGTTTCTTCTGCAGAAACTGTTTTCTATAGCATGATATTTCAGTGCTATTAATGAATACAAAGTGGGTGGGAGGAACGGAAAGGCGCAGTAAGACAGATAGCTTTGTTCAGCTACTTAGTATTGCAAAGCCAGCATTCTTCAGCTGCAGCTTGTATCTGCTCCCTGTCTCTCCCACCCCTCTACTTTCCCCCACTTCTTTGTGTGCAATTGTATTTACAGGGATTATTTGGGAAACCATTAGCCTTACAAATCCCTGAACTCCAGGCTAAGTGGCATGCTTCCCAGGTTGCTGTGTAAGTTCTTAATTACCCTCTTCCCCTATCCTCTGACTCAGATTCCATTCTGTCCTATTATGCAGCATAAGTATAGACATCCAAAAGGCGGAAAGGGTCAGGAATCTGCCATCATATTGACTGGATACTGAAAAAAAAAGCCTTAACCCACCCCTCCCCTCCCCCCCTCCAATAAAACCAAACCAACCAGCCAAACCCCCAAAAAATAGAAAAAAGCACCCCACTTGAAGGTTTTGTTCTCTAATTTGACTAAAGAATACAAAGAACCCATAGGCAATTGTTTGACAAAGGCTTTTCTGAATTCAAGCCATATATAGCATAATAGCACTATTATACATACAATATCACCAAGGGGTTAGTTCCCAGTTTTCACTGGATTTTTACCCATTCTTATGTCCCTAGGTTTTCTGAAGATCAGCATTTTTAATCAGCGTGCTTCGGAGAAAGTTAGGATCACCTAAGACTAATAACTCTGTTATCATTCATGGAGTCTTTGCCTGCAGAATACTTTGAGGATTCCTTTTTAAAACTGGTTGCAGACAGGTTAGAAAGACTAGCTAGAAAATACAGACAAGAAGGCCTAGAAAAACTTTAATTAGCAGTGTATATATTACTGCATTATTACTGAGAAGAATACCTGCCACCACAGATGAAAAGTCACTGTATCAAATTGTACCAGTTTGAAAGTTATTCCAGCAGGTACAACAAAATATTGTTTGCAAAAGTGGTATATAATTTGAAATTTCCAGATTTCTTGAGAAGCCCATGTTTTACTAGAGTTACTCCACTGTACTCTTTCCTAATATCTCTAGTTAGTTAGAAGCCTGTCTCTCCACCGGCCTTTGTCAGTCTCTACATTACAGCAACAGGGCAAACCTGGGCATGAAGCATCAAGATAAAGGCCATAGCTAACAACACAGCTCTCAAAGTACTGCACTACCATTCACAGAGTGAAAAGGAAGGTGTGCTGGGTTCAGTCAGGAAAGGGTTAACTCCCTTTACTCTGGTTACTAGGAAGTTGCTAAGAGAAACACTGATAAGGCCTCAGCTGGTGCTGGGGAGGGCCTGCACTGAACTCAAGGTCTTTTGTCCGCTTTGGATACTGTAGCTGACCCAGACTGACCAAGGAAGTATTTCATTCCATAGTACGTCATGTTCCGGTCTCTTGGGTGGGGAAGGGGGTCCGGTAGCCATTCCTCTTCCCATTGCTCTCTCTCCCTTACTCCCTTGCTCATCTACTCCCAGGCATTTGCTAACCCTCCTGCGTTAGCTGCTTTGCTAAGTTAGAGTTCTTGGCCGCACCGTGACTAAGATGGAGATCGGGGGAGCGCGGGTGCCACCGCCATTCTGGGCCGGGGGCCCGGCCCTGGGGGTGGAGTCGGTGCAGAGGATGGGTTACTTGTGAGTGGTGATGTAGCCATGGGGGATGAAGCTGGCACACAGGGCCTGCCTCTTCCCCAAGCACCGGTAGCAGATGGGGCAGTGTTTGAAAACATTTCTTTTTCCTCTGATTCTTCCCCTCTCATACAGGAGGGGAGGGGGATTTGGGAGAGCGGCTTCGTGGTATTATGGTAGCCAGAGTTAAACCACAACAGAAGGCTCCCTCAACAGCTACTGAAAATATTTTCCATTACAACACAAAGTCACCATAAAGCTCCCCACTTTCTGCTAAAAAAGAAAATGTCAAAAAACCCCACCCAAATGACCCAAAAGCTTTTAGTCACATTAACTAATATGCCAGCTAGGAGCAATGTGAGTCCTAGTACAACAGCAATAGAAGAGTCTGCAAGGAACAAAATAATATGGCAGATTTTTTTCTGTTCCGTTCTGCACTGAAGCCAATGGAGTTGCAGTAGAAACAAGCTATTTGAACTGTGCAATTGTGGTAATACCATAATAATACTATACTATATATAATATATATACGATATACTAAATAATAAAGACCTAGCTTTTTCTTCATAAGAATCATTCTTGTAGACATTTCAGTAAGCAACAGACAAAAACCCTGCCATTCCAGAATATAATTTATAGGGTTTGAAAAAAGGCACACATTGAGAAGATGCAGGTAAAAAAAAATATTTCTCCTTTTCTTCTTCCACGTTAGGAGGAGCGATGGCTTTCCTCAACTGAGAAACGTGTATATGACTTCCCTCTAGTTCTGCTGCGTTAGCCTCACAACTGACCACTGGAGTCCAACAGCGTCTGCAGACATTATCAAAGGCTGAAAAATCACTGACATGAAAAGCAAGAAATAAAATTTGGACTTTAATCCACAAAGACAGATAACTCTGCTCCTGCACTATTTCTTCCATGTTTAGCACATAACTATTGTAAGCATGTTACAACAGGCAACCCGATTACCACATTGACACTATTATTTGTAGTAGATTGCATACATATTTGTTACTGTTTGGAAGAGTAAAGAACTAGAAGGAAAAAATCCCAAAGCAACTGTCTTCATTCCTTTTATTCTTCCTCCTGCTCTTCGCAGGGTGTTTCGGCGGTTGTGTTTCCTAGGAAACTACAAGGGGTTGCTCTGCCAGTCGGTATGTTGTCAGACTGCTTGCCAGCACCCTGAGAAGGATTTAGTGTGATCCACACATCCATAGGATTAAGAAAGAAAATAAAATTGTAGCAGCCTAATTTATGTGTGATATTGGAGAGACAACACAGAGCAGCAGATACCTTCCAGATATCACTGGTTGTTAAAGGTAAAGCCAGGTTAGACTACTATTCCAACCTAGTTACTGCATTTGTTATGCTAGTAGAATTTAAGAAATGGTTTCAGTCTGTTCTAAGCCAATTTCCAGCAAGAAGAAATAAGATAAATAACTCACCACGCTAGTAAATGCTTTTTAAAAAAAAAAAAACAAAACAGACAGAGCCAGAGTCCTTCCCCTTGCTCTTCAGCTGGGCACAATAAATTCAACAATTTAGCACTACTCCAAAACATGAAGCTTTTCTTTCTTTCCTCTTCCCCACTGACACCCCTGAGAGTTGTTTCACTAATGGAATAGAAAGTTACAGCCATTCTTTGCTAGAAGGGGTTCAGGTACCGCATCCTGCATGTGTTTGATGACAAGCAACACCCAACAGTGGTAGGAGGCAAAGGCTTTCACTGTGTGCCACCACTTCCTTCCTGTGGGAAAAAGGCTTCCACAGCTATTTGTGTGGAGGGTTATTCAAACCTCAGGAAAGCAGTCTAAATTCTTTGTTATACCAGGTACACAGATAATACATAAAGTTAACGAAGTTCACAATTCCAATGTACTTGTGCTAGCTATTATCTATATACTTGTTTTGCAACAAGTCAGTGCACCTGACTTCTTTTATAAGCCTTTCCTAAAATTGAACCAATAGTATCACCAAAAGAAAATCCTTGTTGAAACAGAGGATTAAATTACTCAGTGTCGGGAACAGACACAGAAATAAGTCTGGGTGATGTCATGAAAAGAAACTAGTTGGGAGACTATTTTTTTCCTCTCTTTGGCCTAAGATTTATTAGGCTTTACAGACTTGAAATTAAAGAGATGGGTGTTGAGCTGGGCTGGCAACAGACCTCAGAGATTCCAGCAACCAGTCACAGAGTTGGTCCACTTCCACATGTTTTGGTCATTGATGAAACATGCTGGTTTTACAGAAGCAGGTCCAAACTAAAACAACTTCAATGCACTTTGCTTAACTTTTACTGAGGAATGGCAGTATGTAGTGTATACCTTATAAAAAACACAGCTCTCATTTTTGGTTCCAAATTGCTCCTGAACATGTAAATAAAGGCATCTTGTTTTTCCAGTTTAGGCAGCACAAAGAAATCTCAATTTGTTACCTGCTGGAAATACCATCTATTGCAAATATGCTGAAGGATTGTTTGTCCAACTGCAAAGTTAAGGTGGTGTGATGTTCTGATTCTTTGGAACTGATTTGTGGTAAAAATGTTTATAATCGTAACACCTTATTTCATATTTTCCTTCTTTCCTGCAAATAATCTTGTGAAGGACTGCAGTGGTCTCACTGATAACCGCAGCATAATCCAAAATGATGGCTTGTAACAAAGGGCAGGAGTCATATGAAACTTAGCTTAATAGTTTGCTTAATAGCGGGATTTTCACACTCAGTAGACACTAATTTTGCAGTCCCCAACTTCCAATGGTCCTACGCATGGTTAGCTTTATGCAAACACTGACTTAGAGTATTTTAGTAGATGTCATTCATTTGACAAGAATACATATCTGTGAGCAGCAAGGGTGATTTAAAGTCCCAAACCACCACACCGCAAACAGAGACAACAGGACAATATGCTTACAGCTGGGAGAAAAGTTGAAACTTTGCAAGATTCATTGTTGTTATGCAAACATAATGTTCAGTTCATCTATATTTCTACTTACGGCCCTAAGAAAAAAAAAAAAAAAAGAAAAAGGGGGCAAACAAAAATCAACACCCACCCACCCACAAGGAAGAAGTCTGCTTCAGTCCACACCCAACCTAAAAACCCAAAGAAGAAAGTATTTAACAAGAAAAAAAAAGGACATCCAAGTAGTATTTTAAAACCTGACATCTCTCTTATTCATTAATGAAATAATCTTTTTCTTATAGTTACCACTGTTCTCTAAACTGCCCACAGAATTTGTTTACTTTTGCTACAGAGATGAAGGTATGTAGCTGCAAGCCAACACAAAGCCACATGAAAAAGGATCAGTACAGTCAACCTTTGGAAAGGTGCCAGATGCATCTCCATGCCAAGTTTCCTGCAAACATTCAGGAAGTGACCATAAGTGCCTCTTTCCCTGCTGCAGGTATTGTCAGGTGTCACAGAACAACACCACACAGAAGAGCAGAACCAACAGAACATCAGAATAGCCTTCTAATTTTGGTCAGTTCTAGTGCCAGCTTTAGTATTTATTTTCTAATGAGAAATGATAGTAAAGAAACCATTTTAACCAATCATCTTCACATGGTTCTAAATCTGTCACAAGACTGTGAATAGCAATCCATTAGAAATACTAATTTTGATCTTATTCCAGAGCAGCAGGTAACAATTTTCAGTGACTTTGCCTTAAATTTAGGGAAATTCCATTACATGTTCGTGCAGACCTTTGCATTTTCTTGTGTGGCAGGAACTGTGGTCCAGTCTGCATAACGCAGGTGATTCCCACCTGAGATGTGTTTACAATCGCATAAAGATAACCAACTGCTTTGAAGAAGGTCATTCTGAACCCTATGGTGGAAAGAACAGATGGAGAACTATTTTGGACTGGGCTAGGAAAACCAGGTCCTGAAAAACCATTTTTCTATTCAATTTAAAAAATAATTAATTTTCATGTACAGCAAGTTTCAACAAGAGTTATTATGGACGTTTATCATCAGTGATGATACAAATGTTTCCCCTCAGTTTCCTATGGAAACCTCATTCAACTCCAAAGCTCTGCCAGCTATATTCAGGATCAATGATCTGTCAAATTCTCTCAGTTCAATAATAGATAAAATTTTGAATACATAAGAAGCCATCATCTGCTCTGCACAGGAGATACGTGAAAAGTTCAAGGAACCTCCCCATCTTCTTCACCATAACACTCCCTCACACAAGACTGGTTTCAAACATTTTTTGCCAGGTTTGCAGTTAGCTATCAAATCAAGCTACATGTAGTTCTCTTCCTGACATCCAGCTAATTTCCAACTGCCCTGAGAGGCCCATGGGGATACTGGGAGCGCATTTTTAATACTTTCTGCTAGATCAGCCATATGAAGAGCTCATTTGTCCTGTGTTGAATATACTGATTTCCTTTTCCTTTACCGAGGGACACTGAAGTCAATGAGCTGGAGCACTTAATTCTCTTGCAATATTTCAGATATCAGTAATAATGTCCCCAAAAACACCTTACTCTGTCCTGAATATATAGACTGCACTTTGACCTTCTTCCCAAATCCTGCCATAGTCACCCTAATATTATTATGTAAGGATAGTGTGACAGGTATGTAAGAGATTTTAAAATAAAGATGATTTCTAAGAACAAGACAACACTAAATACAAATCAACGAAAAGCCAAAAGTTTAAGTCTTCACTCAGTATCTTTTTCTTCTGCTTTGATTGTTCATATGAGCTTTACAGTCTGAATTTCACTGTGGATAAAATATACCAATGCTAAAACCCAACAGGCATACAGAGGAATAATCTGCAACTTCTACTGTAAGTGCCTCAGAATAATTTATAATTTAATATTATTACTTCAGTCAGAGCAAAAAAATAGCTCAGATTAGCAAAGCAGAATGTTGCTAAGCAATGTTGTACTGGAGTTTACACAGGACTAAGGAGGGGAAGATACGGGCAGAACGAGGAGATGCAGATGCGTATGGCTGCCTCTCAACAGGAAGAACACGTTCCTTGTCACACTACTGAGTGTGTCTAAAATACAAAGCTACCACAACAGCAAAATTATTTAGAAACACCACAACACTTTTAAGGAAACCTTAAAATATATATATTCTAAGGAATATGTAGATACAGCTATATATGGATATATATATATATAATAATACAAAAAATATGAAACACATTATATAGTATATAAAAATAACTTATAGATATAGAGATACTGAGGAGCCATCAATATGAAGTAACACAAGTTTCAGACCCTGTCTACCAGCTAAATAATTTTCAATAAGTGAACAACTACCACATCTAAAATTGTAATTCGACCATTGGTTTGAAAGCCAATGGACAGAGAACCTACACTAGTATTCAAAATAGTTAGGATGACTGCAGTTTGAAAGCAGAAAAATCTGAAAAGGTTTCCATTTTTAAAAAAGTATAGAAGGTAATTGTCTTTTCAACACTGTGAACACACATAAGTACAATTACTTTAAAAGAACACATTCGAAAATATATGATCTGTTGCAACCTTAAACACCCCTTGAAATTAGAATAAATTGCTGGGAGCGTCAAGAAGAAAGTTTTTCTAAAACACCACTAAAAATAAAATAATTAAAGAGATATAGGTTAGGCAGTGCATATTATAAATGTACCAGATATTTAGAAAAGCAATATACTACTGCACAAAGTTTTTAAAATTACCCATATTTTCCAAGGATTTTACTGATGGATGTCACTACTTTCTTTAGATACAAAATTTCCATTTCCCCCCCTACCATTCCAAAAAACGGTCATTCTTCATTAAAGCTATACACAATACCTCCAAAATTAACTCTCTTCTTGGATCTTGACTTTTCAGGCATAGTTTCTAACCAGTCTGCATCCGCATGAAGAAAAACATCCCAAACATTTAATTTCAAAATGCACTATTTTAACTACATTAAAAAAAAAGTTGAAGCTTCTCAAGTAATACAGCATTTGACAAATGTTCTAAATTTTTATACAAAATGCTGCTGGAAACAATTCTTACTTTTCATAGAACAGGAACCACAGAAATCCCAAATCAAGATGACCACAAACAAGAAGTCTTCTTTTACTCAAGTTAAGCTCAGAATCAAAGCCCACATCCTTTCCTTTCCACACTGTACCAAGAGGTTTTTTTTTTCCCTGATGCAGGTTTCCATGGAAATGCATCAGTCACTAGTCTAAATAAGTACGGGTGAAGGACACCTGAAAACCTAGAGCAATTGTGCATACCATTAGAGGAAAAGCATATGATTCAACCCAGCTATTAGAAATGTGGCACAGCTATCACTTCTATATATTGTTGTAGAGTTCTAAAAACAAAACTGCTTTATTTTTTCAAACCCACTATTTTACTGCCTATAAGAGGGGGAAAAAAAAGAAAAGCATTAAAAATACCTCTCACATAACAAGCACACAATTAAGTCAGACCGTATCAATTGCAAAATACAAATGTAGTTAACACATTTTTGCCGTGAAAATCCACTGCACATGAAAACTTGTCCTTCCCTTACTGGTCAAATATATTTCACTTTGGTCATTTCGATGAGTAATAGAAAAGTCGATACTTGGATCTGCACCTAAGGGCTAATGATCCTCACACAAAAACCGATGTAAACATAATGTCTGATTAACACACTACTAAACATCTCTTTGTAACCACAGCATACATGTCAGGCATAGGTGGGACTCTGATTACAAAGATAATTGCAATTCAGCACTTTGTGTATATCGCATATAGAGTATATACCAGTATCAGCACCCATTCTTCTCTATTTTTGTGCAAGTGCTTATAGCTCTATCTCATGGCACATACCAGAGAGCCCCTGACAAAGTTTCAGTTCTGTCGCATGGTGTACACTGTTCACCTGGTTCCTGTAGCAGGCACACGCGCAGTTTGGGATACATGCCACGTAGCTTTCTTGTCCTCCTGCCACTTTGCATTCAACCCATGCCTACCTCTTGTCACTCAGAAAAATGTTGAATGATCTGGAGCAGGGACTGTGCTGTTGCATATATTTTGCCGTGACGGCAGAGTTATTTAACACTATTCAAACTTAGTATCACTATCCAGTTATTTTTCATTTTCCCTCACTCTTGAGGAATGAATTACTGTAGCACAACTGATAAGGGGAAACACTGGGCAGCCTGGAAACGATCCAGTTTTAGGATTCTTACGACAGTTTTGTCAAGATCTGATTGTCTATATCAGGTTTTACAAAGATGTCTTGCAACTGTTTGTAATTTTATATGGCTGAAGTGACTGAATAAACAGTGCTGTTCCAAAGTCTGGAGCACAGACTTGAGACCTAGCAACTATGCTACATGTATATATGCTAGGAACATGCTAGCTGTAGTCCCCTTGACAAATCTACTTGAAATTACTGTGATTTCAGCCAATAAACATCACCATTAGACCATGAGCAGTAGGATCTGAGAAGGAGGAAACACACTTCTGGAGAAAAAGACCTCTCAAATTTTTAATTGCACTCAAGCCTCTATTCAGCATAAGTGCTATTTCCAGACCACAGCTAAGCACTCTCTGTCTACCTTAAAGTACTGGGTACATATAGTGAATAAAGCACTCAGGAGGCAGAGGACCGTTTCCTTCTTATATGCTTAGGGTTCTCCTACTGACATCAGGGGAATCAAGTCCAAGTACTTATATTCCAATTCATAGGATGTAAAAGCCAGAATGAGAGAAATGAAAGATAGTATAGACTAAGATTATCAGAGACAGCAGTGTGAAACAAGACAGGAGCAGCAGCAGAAACTGCATAGAAGACTGGTACTACAGAAAGAGACAAAGGGCAATGAAGCAAGCAATACACGAGTTGATCTAGTGCCGTGGATCTTGCCCAGGGCCAGGACAGTAACCTGAGACCGCTTTTTCCAAATCTTACAAGCATTCTCTGTACAGCTTATTCATACAGAGGATGACACCATGCTGTTCATATTCTGCTGCTAATCCAACCACAGGAACAAAACATCTTAGGTTTGAAACTCGGTCAGCAGTTCAGTGCTGGTTCAATTCAGGCACTATCTCTGTCTCACCTACAGGCCATACCTGAAGCATTTAGATTTTAAATACCATTCGTACTGTTTTCCCCCACAGCTTCACTATCTAATTTCAGCTGTTGTGGGAAGCCTGGAAATCTGAAAACATAAGACCTGTAGATTTTGCATCAATGTCAATCCTGCAGAATAGCCGAATGAATCTAAGCAATAAATTAATGTCATTTTATACATGTATCTTGCGTGTCCCTGGCATTTTGTTACGTGTCTAATACAAACACTAGTACTATGCAAGAGCTATATATGGAAACCTGAAAGTATCAACAGTAACAATCCTAGCTGTGTATTCAAAAGATGTACTGCTTGAAAGCATCATTACTAAACATGGATATTAATGAATATTTGACTAATGAAGAGTAGGTTTGTAGTCCATCACAATGTTATGAAAGACAAGATACTCGCATTACTGTAGGCTATAGGTGTGCAAGCCAGAAAATTTTCAAATACAGTAATTAAATAATAAACTGAACTGCCAGTGATAGGAGCTGGAGTTCGCAAATAATAGACAGATAAAGTAATTCACCAGTTTAAAAGGAAAAAAAAAGAAACTAAGATACACTCCAGCACTTTCCTACAGGCTACGAAATCAGTTAAGTGTACATACAGGGAGTGCTTGACTTGGACGTTGGATGCTATTGAAGCTGTATTGTAAAAGCCAGTGTAAAAATGGCTCATGAACTGAAAATTCTTCAACTGCCAAAATGAGCAATGGGAGAGGTAAAATGCCTTGTTGTTGCTTCTATGCCAATATTTCCAGAATTAGTTACTATTAGTTATAGGATACACCTTTAAAAAGGCTGTGGATTAAACATTAAAATAAAATGGCAGATTATTTGTCTTTGCTACTTCACCATTTCAGTGACCGTGACTTTTATAAGAGAAGGGTAAAAAAGATACATGGAGAAATTATATAGAAGTTGTAGGGCATTAGATATAAAAAAAGCTGAATGCATCATCTAGATGCATAGCAAAAGACAGTTCTAATGCTGATGGACTATGTCTGCACACACACTCCTGAAATGGAAAAGAAATGTACAACCATATAAAGAATAAAACTGAATTATCCTGAAATACTTTCCCTGGTCAATACACAGAATCATTTTTCTGTTAATATATGCATCATTAACTCCATTACCTATAAGTCTTCTCTTTTTTTAATCCGTCAATAAGAGGTACTAATCATACAGTATTTACTTTCATTGCTGACTAAATTAGAAAGAAAAGTATTTTAATAATGAAATAAAAACCAAGCTAGTGTAGTTGTTCATTGCATAGAGGAGACTTTCTAAAGTTTGTTTTTTCTCCTCCAGTAATTCTTTGAGAACAGCAATTCATTGGACCTTCACACCAAAGAAATGGGCGGAAAAAAAGCCTAAGGCCAGAACAGGCTGAATCACTCAGAATGCTACAAGACCCACAGAAGTATTGTGAAATGATGATGGAAAATGACATTCAATAAGAATTTGTTTTTACATCATTCAGATAAAAACCCACATTTTATTTATATATATATATTTAACGTGAATGGCATGATTAGGCAATTTCATTTTGCATTAAAAATTAACATGCAAAACCTAACAAGGTGTTATCTACCCAACTAGGGAGAAGCAGCTAGGGAAGTCCCAGAAAAGTATAGAAAGCTGCATCTTATAAAGTGTCCAAAACTACCAGGTCCATGTTTTTCTGCAAAAATGGAAACAAATAATTTAATTTTGACTCCAAAAAGCAAATCTTAAGAATATTTCACTATTAATCTCACATATTGTATTATATTTATAATACAAAGTTTTCTGCAGAAAAGTTGGGTTTAGTTTTCTGAACAGAAATGCAAACCTTCGGACTCCTTTAAATGCAAAGCCACTTAAAATTGTGTGATGAAATATCGGAATGTTGCATTTCTGGTCCAAGAAGAACAGAACATGAGTCACCTATATACTTTGTATAGCACTATAACAGACTATCAGAGAAAATGAAATAAAATTTTCATTGTCCAACTTCAAATTTTGAAGGAAAAAAACCACAAACAGAAGAGGGCATATGTATACATGAAGAACACTAAAAGACCATAGTACAAATCAGCTTGAATATATATTATCCTTTATGTTAGCTTTCAGTTTGTTAGTTCTAACACTTGTACTCAAATGTCTTTTCTTCGTCTGCTGAAGTCTTCAAAAAAGCAAGAGAAAGTAGGTCTTCCTTCTCACATGTGACAATCTCTTATCTACATATCAAGCCAGACCCTTTCAGGTTTCATTTTCTAACATTTAGTCCAATCTAGATTAAAAATTATTTTTAAAGTGACAGTAAATTGCTTTTTTAAGTTAAGATTTTAGACCTCTACTATGACAGAAACTTAAAATGTTTTATTTATAACCCACTTTGAAACTCCTAGAAAATACAATGCTACAAACACATAATTAGAAAATTATATGGCTTTAAATTGAGCTGATTAAATTGAGCAGTGACTTGTCCAGTTATTGATCAAAGCAAAGAGCATATGATGATACACATATTTGAACTTTGGAATAATACTTGAACATGTAATTGTAGCAATATATAAGTATTACAAAAATTAAAAATCTTGTACCTCAAATAATGCCATTCAGATGAAATTGTCTAAATTTAAGTGAATATCATCATTGAAATGATTACTGCAAAGAGTAAAAGACAAGCTTATTACTGTAGGTCAACTTCCATAAAGTCACTACAACTATCTTATACTTCAGCGTGTTTCTCTTCAGAACAGAATTGCAATTTAGAGAATTAGGTAACTAAGGCATATGGAGTGTAACCAACACGTAAAGACTCCAGCGAAAAACAAAGGGAAGGCAAGAAACCTGCTTTAAAGTAGTTCAGCTGAAAAAAGCATTTGAGCTTTAAGTTTAGAAGGCTAACAATAAAAATGCACATTTGCTAATTGTTACAGAAACGACAAAACATACTCTCTAAGATATCCAAAGGCTAAAAAAATACAGTGGCAAAAAGAATTGTTATAATTTCCAGATGTTTTCTGTAAGTCTAAATGACTAATTCTTGGAAGCAAGTAGCAATATGGAAATGAATTTTCTTAAGACATATATTCCTGAAACTGCATTATGTATAACCTCTAAAATATTATAACTGAAGTAATCAAATAGAGTATATTACTTGTGAAAGAAAAAAATTCAGGAGGTTGGATGACAAGAAGGGGTAGAGACAGAAGAAAGCAGGAATTCAGATGTATTGCATATAGTCAACAGCTACTAATGACTCTTTTATGTATCTATCATTCACAGATTCACAGAGTGGAAGGGGGGTTGGAAGGGACCTCTAGAGATCATCTAGTCCAACCCCCTGCCAGAGCAGGAGCACCTAGAGCAGATCACACAGGAACAAGTCCAGGCGGCTTTGGAAAGTCTCCAGAGAAGGAGACTCCACGGCCTCTCTGGGCAGCCTGTCCCTGTCCCCCTCACAGGGAAGAAGTGATACTTAAGTAGAGAGTACTTAAGCAGAGAACTCCCATTAACTTTCTCCAGTGACAGCGCATCTCTAGGCACAACCCTTGTTTTATAAAATTGGTAGCAATAATTCCTGATAGACTAATCCCTGATTAACAGTAACCAGAAGAGGACTAACAATCTTAGCAAAGTTTCAGCTTTTACACAGACACTCTTATCATTTCAGATATACAGTAAAAGAAAAAGCAAATTCTGAACAACTCTAGGTTTCAGAATAGACTGCTCAGAAGTTACAGCTTGGTGGCCTTGTTCTGAGTCCCAGTGAAAGAGAAGTGCTAATCAGCTTCCCTCCAAAAAGGGAAAAGACAGAGTATTGTTCATAGGGAAAGAACTGCCAATCCCTCAGCTCCCCTTTAAAGGGGCCCAAAACCAAAGCAACAAAGCAGTGTACTGGGCTGGCAGCGGGGAGGTGCCAGAAGATTTATTACTCTATTGTGCAACACCTTTAAGACTAGAAGAGTTTCTCCCCAACCAAATGAGGAGGAAAATAATGAA
This sequence comes from Rhynochetos jubatus, assembly GCA_027574665.1. NCBI lineage: Eukaryota > Metazoa > Chordata > Aves > Eurypygiformes > Rhynochetidae > Rhynochetos > Rhynochetos jubatus. Next base: position 19,677,067 of record CM050663.1, read on the forward strand.
GAGGTAGTTCTGCAGTCTGTTAACCTATCATGATTGACTGGCTTCTCTAGAATTGGAAGTCATTTTTCTTCCTCCATCTTAAAGAAATGTATTGTAAAAGGCTTGACTTACTGAACCTCCCAATTGACTTACTGAACCGCCCAGATCAGTTCAAAACTTGCAACACTTACTGAAAATGTAGTCTTGACCTAACAGAAACTTTTATATTGTGGATTTTGTGACATCTAAAACTTGACTGGAAGAAGGAAAAAAAAATGTGGAAGAGATTTTGAATTAGTGAACCTTTGTTTGGTGGTGGTGCCTCAAGCACGGGATGAACTTAACTGAGATATGTACTTCCTAGGTTTATTCCTTTCTAAAAATGTAATGGAGTGTATTAAAGCAACCTGGATTAGCCATCTCTCTGGACCTGACAATCACACTGTCCCCTTCTCACTGTGCTCCCTCTCTCCTTATCTCCTTCTCACATATAAATTTCATTTCAGCATACTCAAATTTAATCCCCAAAGAGAGCATGCAAATCTAATCCTCCAAACACATCGTAAAAAAATCCCATTTCATTCTATTTACCATAATCCTGCACACAAACAGTACAAGAAATAATCACCTAGCAGTAATAATGATTTGCACATCTTGAAGGGTTCTTTTGACACTCAAAATGATCTAAGTGGCTAAACAATTATACTCTAATACTTCACTGTCTATCTACACTTTACAGGACGGCTAGTGCACTACAAGGTACTGGCATACATATATCATCACAATCATTTTAGGAGAAAAAGGACATATAAATGTTTTTAAATTATCTTTTTCCCCATCACATAACCTGAAGCTGACAACCTGTCACCTCAATAACATTACGATGTCAAAATTCTAAAATAATATTGTTTGAAAGAAAAAGTCTCATATAGAAATGGGTAACAGGTAAGTTACCCTAAAAGGTAGGCTTGCTATTCACAGTATATTATCAAATGTAGTTCTGACAGCTTTAAGCGCATTTTGCTATACGAAAATGATCTGAATAATAATTGATTGCTAGTATAACCCTATATATTTCCCCAAATGCTCATACCTCTGTAGGTTTCTTGTGGGAGTTATCAGACATTCAGCCATCTATTTATTAATTTTTTTAAACCCGAATTGCTTATTCATCTTGACTTGCAATCACAAAAATTAATTGAGAGATTTTAAATATTGACAGCACTAGCCCAACTCACTAAAGTGTTTTCAGGACTAATCAGCTGGTTGTTCCTCCTAGAACTAAAGAAGTACTAACACTTACTTTTCAAAGCTTTTTATCAATGAAATGTCATAAACTTAAAGGCTAGTTATAGCTAACTATTTCTAATCCTGTCTGTAGATAAAAAACACTCAAAATAGGTAGCAACTAAAACAACCTGCTTTGAATCCAGGGATAGTCTTAGTAAAGACAGAAAATCATTTCATGCCAGCAGTGTTTACTAAGGCAAGGTAAGGGCAGAAGATGATTTTCTGAGGAATGCCCGCCTTGTTGTGTTCTGCCACATTCAAAACATTTCCTATGGCTTGCGACCGTGGGGCTCAGCAAATTTATCTGATAAGGAAATTGAAATGTACTTTAAATCAATGCAATTAGAAACAACATTTTATATCCTGTTGTAACAAAGATATGGATCTTTTCAGAGACTCTTGTATGTAACAATAGAGAATAATAATCCTTTATCTCTAATACATTTTTGCTTCATATATGCTGGCAGTAATTTGGGAAGCTGGATTTCGAGTTCTCCTCACCTTGTAGTACAAAGGTTTCAGTTGTTAAAAAACATTATTTCTCTGTGGTGAGAATTTTGCCAGTCAGTTTTCAAAACAGGAACTCCTGGACAGTTTTTATGGCAAGTAACTGGATGAGGTGCTGGATGTGGTGGGACTTGAAGGTCTCTGAAGGTTTTACTGATCAGAGCACTGAAAATTGTCCTAGTTTTTCAACTCCATTAAATACTCCAAAGTGTAAACAGGGTGATAGGATAAAAGTAGGTAGCTAAATGTACCTTTATTTGCTGATGAAGAGAAAATTTAATAGCATGCGTGTACATAAAGAAGTAGTCAAGGAAGACTTTATTTACAGCATGAAACAAAAAGGGTAAATTCTGGACAAATATCATAGTTGTTTATATACTCACTGGAATAACAGAGAATCATGGCAATCCTAGGAAGAGTAAGTCATAGCAGACATAAACTTTACCATGAAATAGCCATGATTTACTGGTTTAATAGTTGCTAAAGAATTAACAGAAAATCTTTTTTATAAAGAATCAGCTTGGAGTTGTACTGATGTCATATAACAAAATGTTGTAACCTTTCGTATATTTGATGCCATTTGATGCCAGCCTACATGCTAATTGGGTGAAGATACGTGTGAAACTCCTTCTTTGTATTCCCAAAAGCAGGTCTATGAGGCAGATAGCAAAGTCCTGAATTAACTGTGTGGTATTTTCTATTAAATAAATTGCAGAATCAATTTTTTTTTTCTTTTTCACAATAGAAATCTCTCCAGTATTTTTATTACAAGGCTTTCTTTTAGGATTGTTCTTGTAACAGGCTTAAAACAACCGTTATTGCTTTTAATGGAATCAACCTGTGGATTAGCTTTTCAGCACTGGATAGATTTGTGCAAGGCAGAAGTCATTGTTGACAGACTTGTAAGTTGTTAAGAGTGCATTTGGTGTATTTATTTACCTTGATGGTTATTATGGTTCACTTTAACTGCTAAATTAAAGTGAGAACTATTTTTGACCAGCAAAACATGTATTGCAAACATTTTCTTAAAGTTTCTTATTAGTTTTTTATATCTAAATATGCCTTATTGACTGTGCCTATTATGGAGCTGGCTTTTACAAAAAATGTACAGGTGGGAAATTTAATTTAAGATGGACAAGGCAAGGGGTAAAGGGTTTAAATTGAAAGAGGGGAGATTAGATTAGTTATCAGGAAGAAGTTCTTACCAGAGAAGGTGGGGAGGCACTGGAACGGGTTGCCCAGAGAAGCTGTGGATGCCCCATCCCTGGCCAGGCTGGATGAAGCTTGGAGCAACCTGGTCTAGTGGAGGATGTCCCTGCCTATGGCAGGGGGTTTGGAACTAGATGATCTTTAAGGTCCCTTCCAACCCAAACCGTTCTGTGATACTATGATCATTTCATGTCAGCAGTGTTTACTAAATAAACTTCAGTGATCTGGGGGGTTTTATTTCCCCCAATGTTGTGTTGAAGGTCATCTGTTTTATTCCTGAAGTAACAGAAGCCATCAGACATTGTGCTCTGAGATAAAGTGAACCAGAATGGTCATTATTTAGCCAATAAGTGCATGAGTAGTTTCCTGAATACATAGTTAGAGATCTAATGAAATGGACTTCTTTACCTAAAATGCCAGAAAAGTAGAAATTAGTGGGAGGAAAGAAAAGGTCTCATCAGCTTTGTGTAAAGTACAAATTACAGAGGGAACGATCCTCTAGATTTTAGAAAGCAAGTACAATCTAAATGTGTATTTACTATGGGTATTTGGAATATTCTGAAATCTGGAGGTGACTTAGTAGAACAAAATTTTGCCTGTTTTATTTTGGTTCTATTTTTAAAAATATACTCAGAAATTTATTTTCTTTCCTTTGTTATCACAGGTAAGGAACAAATTTCCAAACCAAACTTAGGCTGAAATTTTGCTTACTGGAATTTTAAGGGTGTGTTGCTATTTCTAGTTTGTAAAAGAAGGAAGAATTCCACTGCACACAAACAATCAGCAGTTTAAGATGTCCTCCTCTGGAAGGGGCAAATGTTAATGACAGTTTAGAAGACTAATGAGTAGACCTAACTTTTGGCATTTTCAACATCCCGAAGCAACAAAAACCACTTGGAATGAATAAGAGCACTTAAAGAACATGAGGCATCTTTGTACAAAAAAGTACAATTAGAAGTTATCTTGATTGCAGATACATTACTTAAGGGTTTACTAGTTCTTCCCTGTCAGAGCTGCAGACTGGCTGGCCATATACTTTTCATACATGTGCCAAATACCGAGACTAGTGTAATCATGAGACAGTTACTTCTTGCCTCCAGTGCTGACCACAATTCCTTACACAACTGACAGTTTGAGGAACTGACTTCACAGACACAGAATGCTCTCATACAGAGATGAAGTAGACTCTTTGTAGGTATTGAATGCAGACTGTATTTACACAGATGCTTTTGCTACAATTATTGACACATTTCAAAGCTCAAATTGTGGTCATAGCCAGCATCACTGAGGTGCAGCTTTATAACTCCCCCTCACCACTTTATTCCAGGAGTAGTATCCACTACATTCTTTTGACAAGTGAGAGAAATCTAAGAAAATAACTCCTGTGCAGAGAGCTCATCTCAAGACGAGCCTAACACTGCACTAAGTGCAAGACATCCCCTTGCCTTTCAGCTCTGAAGTCTGCTGGCGTGAAACGAATTGCCACACTGGGGCCTAGATAGTGTTCAGGCTGGGGCAGGGATTTTCTCCAAGTCACAGGATGTAACAGTGGTAATAAAATTGTAACAGTCAACAAATATATGAAATTTAGAGGGTTGATTTTAAGAAAAGCAGTTCCTCTCAAGACTCCCTTGCTTTATGAAGAAATACTTCAAATAGTCACATTAATGTTGCTAAAGTAACTTTTTTGGACATCTGCATAGGAACAAACCCAAGAGTGGCATTAGGACCAAAATATTAACACTGCCTTTGTGAAAAAGGATAGGAAAAAAAATCTCAGGGCAAAACAAATAAACATTCTCAAAGCCTGAAGAGCTCCTAAAACTGAAAAGATCAATAAGCCAAGCAGGTAGAACTATGCACATGTCATTGCAGAGGCAGTAGCATTGCCCATTTGAATTTAAGCTTTAGAAAACCATCTCCACAAACTGGTTAGCTCAACTGTACTCTAAAGGAAACAGGACAAAGGGTGTCATTCCATCTCTGCAGAAAACATGCCCACCTCTCGAGTACTCTGGGCAGTTGTGGTATCACAGCAAAACTAGACTGTACTTCATGAACTGGTTGAATAGGAATTTGTGTGAGAAAGATAAATAATTTTAAGAAAAACAAAGGGGGAGATTTTCTTAGTCAATTTGCACATTAGCAGTTAAAGCACATTCATATCAGGACAGATTGTAATTACTTGCAAAAATTCATGAATGCATATTATTAAATCTGAATCTCTGGTGAAAAAAAGAGAGCCTTCCCCTTCCCACAGGCACGGTTTCTATGGTGTGAGAGGAGGATGTTCTTTACGGCCTGAGCTGCTTTTTCAACTGACAGTTAGGAAAGCCAGGATTCAGGATTTCCCCAGACCAACATTCTCCCATTGTTTTCAGGACTTGTTGAGGCTAATAAGAACAATCAGACAGTACTTTCTCTCCCTCACAAAAGGGATGAAAAGCCAAGGGCTGCCAGGTCAGAGAGTCTTCTGATACACCATTCTGCAGAGTGCTCTGAAGCCATTACTCCTGCTCAGGATTCAGGGGGTTCTTGCAAGGGCTAGCTCTGGCTATACCAATAAGACATAAACCACCTTTTGAAAACTACTCACTAGGCTTCAGAAATGTGCTGCAAGAATTGTATAGGAGGAACAAGGACAAGAGAGATGATTTTTTCATTTTACTGCGTAGAGCAGTTTTCAGCGTTTGCAGTTTATGCTGTTCTTTTGTTGTAGATACGTAGCAGTAAATCAACTCTGAAATGAGAATAATTTCTGACCAGGATTCCAGGAGGCAATTCAAATGCCTCCTTACATTGCTAATACCTAAACTTCAATGTCATAGGTGGAAAAAATTGCCTTTATTACCCTCTGAGGATCTACCCTTGGATAAAAGAAGACAAGTTTCCTATTTATGCTCTTCATACCTTTCAGTTGTTGCGCTACTGGGCATAGGTTTCTTGCATGGTCTGAAGAAAAGCTCAAATCTTCATTTACTGCCGCATGCATCAAACTATTTGGAAACAGAATTTGTCTCAAGATGTATTCAGCTACGCAACCTGTAGCTGCAGCTGGGGACAAAGACCCCAGAGTCTGATTTCTTCACTTATCAATAGTAAGGCTATGGACACTGGAATGCCCAAAATTATGCCTTTGATCACCAAAGATTTCAACAACATTCATCAAGATAATAGTAGCTGACGTGGTGTTATTTCTGCGCAGTTGAGCACAGTTGTGTTAAGATTGTATCACACTCCAATCTATTTTAGTTTCACACAATACAAACTTATGTCAATCTCTTACATTTTTTTTAACTTTTTGTACCAGTTCATCATTTGCAGAGTTATTTTCCTACTGCATGATATCTTGCGTGATCATTAAGCGGCAATTAGTATTGTATATTTTACTGTGGCATTTATGTTGCATGTAAAAAGATTACAGAGCCAACAACCACTTTTTCATTTGATTATTTCTAATTCACTACGTGTATTTGCAGTAAATTATGCAAACTGGGGAAATGTCATTCTTTATGAAAAGCATATTTATTACTACTGGACAAGACTATAAAAATAACAATTATTTATGTTAGACAACTACAATACAGGCAACATCTTTGCCACACAAAACCAACCTCTGATCCTGTACGATGGATTAAACAGTAGAAGAGACCCACCCTAAGAAGGCTTTTTGTATGACATCATTTTGATTTTTTTTTAAGGGAACTTTTTTAGGTAAAATGAATATACACAGATATCTCTCACCAGTTTAAGGAGAACAACTAAATATTCCCCAAATATATATATTTTCTTTTCCCTAATTATTTCCTGTATACATTAATATCTTTAAAGCTGTAGTATCACAACAGTTGCAGCATTTTTCAAAGAAGAAAGCATGTATTCCCTTCTTAGGTGTCTGCTTGTAGCTGAAGAAAATAGGAAACAGTAGATTCTACTCACACAGTTAGAAAAATCAGAACTTAAATTAATGAAAAAAAAAAAAAAAAATCCAGCAGATGATGCCTGCAGGAATTCAGGCCCCACCGATGCAGAATCAACAACAAAAGAGCTGTAGCCTGGTGATCAGACAACAGTCACTCCAGGATCTATTCAAATCTTGCCAAAGAAACGTTTCTGTTTTATAGTTCAGTTTTTTCCCTGCTTCCCTGTTCCCAAGATTAAGGCTCACAGTTGTCCATGTTGAATAATTGTCCATATTGAAAAAAAACTCACAAGCATACACACAAATAAACAGTACAGTAACCTATGGAGAATTAGGAACTTAACTCATTGGTCATTTACTCCTATTGAATGCTTCAGAGGACACAACAGTCTTCTCTGATTATCTCTTCCATGATTTATCACACACATACAATCGATACCTGGGTAAAACCAAACAAACAATCCCCCTCACACCCCTCCACACATAAACTATTGCAAACTGCAGCAACATGCAGCAGAGAGTGAATCAAGAACCCAAAGTGTGCCTGAATTTTCCACTTCCATACAATAAGCATAGTCTCCCTTTAACATTTATTCATCCCCTTCAGACATCATCCAGTGACCCTTTTGGTCTAGTTTTCAGTGACCTCCAGGCAACATTTTATTTCTGCCACATTTTTTCCCACATCCTACATCTGGTCAAACATGTAGGAGAAGGACAAGATAGGGTTGCTGCCAAACCTTCCCGAACATTATCAAAACCTCCCTTCAACCTGCTCGTACCTGATCTGGCCACGTCTCCACCAACACTATTAAAGCAGCTTCAGGAAGTGTATTGTATCATATGTTTAATTTTCTATTATTTTAATTACTTATAAGTATTAGTATTGTTATGTATTCATTTATATACATAAATATTAACTTAAATTAGTAAGTAGTCCTTATCTCAATTTTATGAACTTCCTTGCCTTTTCTTCTGATTCTCCTCCTCCACTAGAGGGGCGGAAGGAGGGGAAGTGTGTGAGCGTCTACGTGGTATTTTATTGCTAGCCAAGGCCAAACCAAGACAGCAAGTTATTGGAGCTTTTTGCTTCTAAAACACCCACATCTTCTGTGTTACACGAAAATAAGTAACTTCTTTGGCTTTATTTTAAGATACGTATTTTATGAATGCACTCTTTCCATGCAGAGGAGGGTGATTGTAACCTACTTGAAAAGGACTGGGAGTGACGCAAGCACACAGTGGGACGAAGGCAATATGAATTTTTAACGTGTTTAGAACACATGCTGTTTTATACCAGTAAAGCTTTTGCTTATTTCCTTTAAATGAGTGTATTTTTGCATTATTAGTTTTCAAACAGTTTGCATACTGCTGGGGACACAAATTTATCACATAGGTAATATAAACAGAAGTATCTAGTCTCTCCCTTAGCAACCAGGAGGACTGAATCAAAGAGAGGTCCCTCACATTGTTGATGATGGGGACTAGCCTGAAGGAAACAACTTGTTTGACAGAGACTACAGCATCATTGATACAAACCCAGGATGGATCACCTTTGCCACAGGCTAAAAGCAAAACAGGCAGAAGCATTCATTTCTGCTATTGAGCTGAGACCATATACAAAGGATTTAGGGGCTGGGAAGTGTGCAAGAGGAGATGCTGTTTAGCAGCCCAGGCCATTTACTTGGGAGAGAACACTGATTTCTGTTATAAGTATTAACCTAAAAAATCAGATAAAAACACTGGGTAGTGTGTGAATGACAAAACTTGCTTTTTGTCTGTGAAGCAAGAAAAGATAAAAATACCAGTTACAGCTACACAGACAAGTTTTTTGAACGATAAGTCTTTGAGAAGAGCATCAAGATCTGAACAGACTAGATGGGAGAGAAGAGTTAGTGAGAGCAAGAGACAGACAGTCAGACCCAAAAAAAGGTCACTGCTGTTGGAAACCATTAAGGCTTAAGTGCCTTTGGGCCAGATGAAGTAATAAACCACAGATATGGTAAGAATTAGAGGAAACACACTGCTTGCTCTGAAGAATGCCAATCACTGATGTATTAGAGTTACTACAATTATGTCTAGGAAGAACTTGTCTTCAGAGAAGGGTGTAAAATCTTACTCATTAATTTGTCTTTCATTTTATACAGCATCACTCCTCAAACATGTTTAGAGGGTTATAACCATGATTTTACAGCACAGCTCAAGACAGAAAAAAGAAACCATCAGTGGTAAGGAGGATTCTAAATAAAAGATGCAAGCTATACTGACTTTAGATGCCACAGAAATATTTAATACACAGTTTACTCCATTCAAATCCCAGTCCCTTATGAACACAGTTTCTTTGTTGGCTTAAGAGGACTGCCACCTACTGAATTACTCTCACCTTTATATGTTATTAGGAAAGAGATTAATATTAACTTCAATAATGAGAATTTTGATAACAGCTTTTACTTTTTCTTATTGATATATAGACACAAAAAGGTGTCTAAGCTTGTAAGGTTCAGAGTGTTAAACATATTTTTAATTTGCTGCAGAAGTTGGTTTGGTATTAAACCGGAAATTCTTGTTAGTAACTAACTGGTTCAAAATCACAAGTTTCCTAGGTTGTAATGAGGGTATGTTAGATTTCATAAGGAAAGCCAGCAAATTCATAATTTTATATCTGAAACGAGCTGGATACCCAGAATCTCATCAGTTATACTGAACAATTTCAGGTAATGCAGACAGCCTGAAAACCAGTGTTCTGCCTGAGCAAGCTCTTTCCTCTGTGCCACTGAGGCAATAAAAACAACCAGCAAACAAGTCCAGAGAACGTCATCTGCAATAAACCGCAGTTGCTTAACAGCACTCATGGAACAGTGTTTACAGCCACTTGAGATATTTCATCTCTTATTTTGAACTAGAACAAAATAGCTGTGTTTCAGATCTGACTCATGTATGAAATCAATGCTGACTGCTTTTATTCATCCTAAAATACAGCACTGACTGAGGTAAGGCGACTGCCACGTGGTCAGTTAGTACTGACAGCTTTTACTAGAACAACACGCTTTTAATTATTTTGTGCTTTCTGCAGTACCATGAGAGTTTTGCCACAGGTTTTATCAAGAAACGTTCCTTGGGTGTAAATGGAATTTCTAATTGCCTTCTGAGAGGCAGGTTATCATAGTATTACACACATGCCTTGTCCCAACCCTAAAAGAAATAATATGAGTGAGCATCTACACTCATCGTGTGATTACCAGAACTTTCCTGCAGTTCTCCACAAAGAGAGCTTGCGTTGCTGTTTAGTTGCTTTCAGTTCCTTGAACATGTGATTTTACCTAGAACATGTCATAGCGATTGATTATCATCTCTGAGGATGAGCAAAACACGTAAGAGATTCATAGATCTGCATTAATCTAAAAGCATACTTCCATATACACTAGCTAGAAAAGTATTCAAAAATGTTTACACAATACTATTAGAGTTCAAAATAAACTACACTGCTTAGAAAGTGCAGCCTCTGAAATGACAAAATACAGTAAAATGTTTCCTTCCTCCCTCGCTCCTACTGCCCTAACATGTTTTTATATTCAGGCAGAAATAACAGTGGACTGAAAACAGCTGAATACAAATTAAACATTACAGATTATTTTCCCCTTAAATACTGTACCCAAAGAATGCCATCTAGTGACCATCTACTGAACACCAGAATTGGTATCAACAATGCATCACACTTCAGCTGTTAACGTAGTACACATTAACTATGATGTGCATGTTCATTTTGTTACTGTGTTGGTTTTGTTTGTTTGTTTGTTTGTTTGTTTTTTGCACGTGGATAAGAAACAGAAAGGCAGGATATTTTTATTCAAGGACATCTGACATCCCTCAGCAAATTTGTCACTTCCTCCATGCTTCAACTACTGCATCCAGAAGGTGGCTTCTGTCTCACAGAACGTTTTTTGGATAACTGTCTCCAGCTGCATCTACAAACAGCTAAACACGGAGGCACCTAAGTTTCCCATCATTTTCCAGAAAGTAAAGAACCCATTTTCTCTTGCTTCCCAGCTTCTCTTTTTTTTTCCCCTTAAAAAGAAATACTGAGATTGCTTCCATATCAGTAAAAAAAAAAAAAAAAAACCACACAAAAAAACCCCAAAACCAAACGCAACAAACAACACACCCAGCTTTGCCTAAGTTATTTTGTGTTGTGACAATATCTTACCCAGCATATTTTATTATATAAGACAGACGATATCACACCTTGCCTTCACTGAAACTTGCAACACAGTTGAACACAAACTGTATTTTACAAAGATCCTAAATGCAAAACATTTCAACAAGCCCTTGCACCACTTAATATGTGAGACTAAGCCTTATTCTGGGACAGAAAAACATTTTATAATATTCATTAAGCTGAAAGAAGCATATTAGCATCCTAGTCACTTATTGTCTGATAAGGGCATGTTTTGTGACGTTACTGAAGACAATATTTCAGCACTTCCCCTTGCTAATCATTACCTCCCTCCTATGGGAGACTGGAAGTATATCCTGCTGTGTGGCTATTGCGCAGAACAACATCATAAAGTATTATACACAAAATTATGCAGCATGCTGCTAAATAAAATAAGAAGTTCAGAAAAATAGAATAGCTACATCTGAATAATATTATTAGATGTTTCCTATTTGAAAAATATTTCTCTTTTTTTCAACTGCTTTTCTACTGATTTTGGATAAGAGATTTGGCATTTGATAAACAGGGTAATTCTTACAATATGCTTTTTCAGATTAATTTTGCCTTTACTTGAAATAAAGTAACCTTTGGATGGCAGATAACAACAGCAGAGACAAGCAACTGCTGCCATTACCTTCAGTAGCATCCAGAATACAGGCTGAGCTAGTACAATGCTAATCCCAAACTTTGTAAGCAATAGATATAAAATCAAATCACGTTCAGTTGGTCACAGAAAAATCTAACATCACTAGGGACACCCAATTAGAAAACTTGAGTAATATCATGTTCTGTATATAGTTTGATAGCAAGGAATAGCTCTTTAAAAGCACTCAAACTCTTCATTACCTTGCCTATTAGGAGATAGTAAAAAAAGGCTTTTGCACAATATGAGGTGAAAAACTCAAAGATATGCCAACTTGTAATTAATAATTGCCATTAAAAGCTCTGCATTAGAATTAAAGAGATCACCAGAACATGTACAGACAAAACTACGATACCAGAGAGATCAAGGAATATTATTGTTACCATCCTTTTTCATTACCAGTGTGTTAAGATACACCCCTCACATAAAATAGGACCATCTACACAGGGATTTACCTTCCTCTGCACAGATACCTTCTAAACCACCAGGAAAAAAAAATGTACCAAACACTTCTGCATTCATTCATTTTGCTAATATCTCTGCATTCATAGATATCTGCAATACTGTGATTTTACTACTTTGTAAGCTAATAAACAGAGCAAACCAAGCACAAAGAACAGCTGCAGTACTCTCTGGATAACAGGTGTAAGATATGAGAGGTCTCAGAGAAAGAGGCATCTCCTTCTGCCTACCTTTTTGGAACAACACAGCACTCTGGTGACCTTATCTGAAGTCCAAAGGGAATTTAAACGAGGCACACAGAAGAGATGTACACATACAGCATCCAGAAGTTAAATTGGGGAATGAAATTCAAGCTTTGATTGGATCATTTTAAAATTCTGCTACTGTAGGTAAAAGTAATTGATTTTCTGTACGGAAAAGATGCAATCAGCAAGTTAAGAATGTAGGAAGGCTTTTGAATATTGATATTCCAGATAAAGACACCAGAACAGTCAGATTTGTTGAGACATAAGTCCCTAAAGAGATGCTTGAGATTTTAATATACTAATAACGCTAGCTGATTTGTGTAATATACGATTTTAAAATCAAGTAGTCTTGACTTAATTGTCATCAAACGCATATAATAACAATCCAATATATGTTCTTATTTCTGAGATGTTGAAAAACCCATGAAGGACATAATATATGACTACTGATCATTAATGTATGTGCTTTGAAATGGTAGCTGAAAGTCAAACCATAAATCTGCCACTTAGTGACAGGTTGTATCATCCAGAGCCTGCACCGTAAAAGGTTTTTCCAGGATTAATCCGGAAGTTCTGGTTTAAAAAACAAAAGAACCACTGTCCGCCAAAATGCTTCCCAGGACAAAATTCCAGCAGAGATAAATGGTATTTTAAGCTCACTTATTTCAGTGTCCAAGTAATTTGTTTGATCTATCTGAAATATAAGGATTAAGGGAAAATCCTTGTCAGGGGTGAATCTTAATAGAAAACCCAAATCCTCTTCTCTGTGCAAAAGAGACTACCTGTGATACCGCTAACAACTATTTTATTTCTATTCTACCATCACCCAAAGAATGGATGGTAGTAGACTATTGCACATAAGAGTCTGAGACACTAACTCATTAGTGAGTTTTAAACTGGAGTTCAAATCACAGAATCATTTAGGTTGAAAAGTAACTTTTCATCAGGTCCAACTGTTAATCTAGTACTGCCAAGTCCACCATTAAACCATGTCCCTAAGCATCTCATGCACACATCTTATAAATACCTCCAGGGGTGGTGACTCAACCACTTCCTTGAGTAGTCTGTTCCAATGCCTGACAAACCATTTTCATCTGACAATTCCTCCAGACACGCTGCCTGGGAAGAGGGAGACTGGGGCAGCAGCCCGGTTTCCCAACAGGTGGCCACCGACAGGCCAGCCTCCACCCTCGTGCACCTTCTCCTGCTCTCCAGGATGCCACCAGCAGAGGCTCTCACACCATGCCAAAGGATCCATCAACCCTTTTACCACCCTTCAGTTTTCCAGTTTACTTATCGAGTACTAGAGTCCATTCTGAGAAAATACAGTAAAATGCAAAAGTTTCAACAAAACAACTAGAAAAGGCAGAACACAAACAACACTTTTTAAAATCCCATGAATCAAAGAGTAAAAATGTAAGGAAATATGTCTCCTTGTACAGTTACCACCACATAGGATTTGTAAGAATACCTACCGGATGCTTTTTCAAGTTTGTCTCTCATAAATAACAATTTGAAATGTATCCGTGCTTAGAGATGTACTCAAAAACACTGGGAGAATCACAAAACTATTTGTACTTAATGACACTCTAACAAGTACTTCAATATTGTTTTCATATAGTAGAACCTAAGTAATTGCATACTGTTTTTAAAGGAAAATTCTTAATATCTTTTGATTCTAAGTGGATCTGATCATAGCTTTTACACTCTGCCTTATATGTTATCCCGATCAATCTAGAAGGATAATCAACTATTTACTGATTCTTTACACTGGAGTCACTGGTTAGGAAGTGACATTTTAAATATTTTTCATTATTTTTAATAAGGCATTTAGTTTTCAAGCAATACCCAAGAAGTCGCTACTTAGAAGTCATAAAACAGATATGGCAGCCATAAACCTGTCTACTGTTATGATTTAAGAACATAGCTGTGCAAGACTTCAAGACTATTGCCAATGCCCATTTCCCAAAAAACAAGGAACAGAAACTAAATTAACTTCACACTGCAAAATGCCAGTTTGTTATATGTTAGAAACACGCATGAGACATATCTGCACTGGGCCTGCATTTTACAGAAAACAGTCAAGTTCAGTGTTTTTTAAAAATATTCCGTATAAGATAAATTTCTTATCTAATTCATCAAAACAGCTGTGCAAGAACCTTCTTAAATGTTTGGCTGGTGCTTTAAAACCCACTAACTTAAGCACTTCTAATCAGCCTTCAGATGTGATGTACAAGTTGCAAGATCCTATAAACTATGTTTAGGACTTCAAGAATTCCTAAAGATTTACTTTTGAAAAATAATATTTATAATACATTTCAACCTTCCAACTCTACTTACATGGTGAAATCTCACTGAATCCCAAATTCCAGCAACTACGGTGTAGTTCGTAAGTGATTACCGTTCACCTTTAGGTTTAAGTATTTTATATTTTCAGACCTGAACCCTAGAACATCTGTCAGAAGTAGTACTTTAAAACACCTTGTTAGAGGGGAACTAATTAAATAATCAGTATTACCTACACTTATTAAAAAGCTAATAAGATATATGCTAGTAAACTCAATTCCCTAACATTAGATCATCTCTTATCACACAAACAGAAGCATAACTAAGCACAAACACAGTTTCAAGATCAGTTAAATTCTAGATGCATCAGTCATTTTAGGAAAAATGTGCATAGAGTTTTACACACAACCTAACATAGAACCAATATAAATCTATTTCACAGGTTAGTGCCACTACTAAACGTACTCTTAAATACACACACAAAACAGAAGGGAAGGTGGAGGTAGTGGTGCACTGAAATACATAGAACTAACAGTATTTACAACCATGTCAGCTATTTTGCTTTCCAGGTGTATGCTTTTCTCTACTTACCAGTCTTCTAAACACTTCCCACCTCAAGCTACTTAGAGTCATGAAGCCCTTGTGTCAAGGTCTGGGACTGTGTCTACATGTAGTACCAAGCATCTGTACTTTTTAACAATATTGCAATATGTTTTGGGGGAGTGGGGACCTGAGGACATCCATTCCCAAGAATAGCATCTTCTATACTGCAGCATAGAAGGCACCCTTAGGAGTTGAGAGATGATGCAGAGAGAAAATCAGCACTAGGCTGCTCAGCAGGAATAGCATTTCCCACTCTGTTAGAATGCCTCATAGGCATAAATGAGAAAAGATAAAAATTGGGACTTACCAACTTTTAACTGCAGAGCACCAATGCATGGTCCTCCTAACAATCATTTCCATCTTCCTGTTTTCCTATGGACTGTACCATTGTCCTTATTAAACAAGACATTAGCAAGAAAATAAAAATCTTCCTCTTTTATCTGTCCCTCTGCTGCCCAGAAAACAGGTAATACCTCACCATGACAGCAGCAGACACCATGAAAATTGCATTAATTTATGACAAAGTGCTTACCGAATGAGTGAGCCTAATGTAAAGATTTTAAATGTCCAAAACAAAATACACCCTTAAAACTTGTTTTCTAAAAACAAAGCAAGAAGGAGAGAAGAACAAAAAATGTTCACCTGATTTACCTATTTTCCTAACTAATTAGCCATTAGGGATTTCAGTTTTCTTGAAATTGCCCTGCAGTGCACACTTCAAATAAAGCATACCCTGTCAAAACTCCTCCTAGTAACTTGGCTTTGGGTACTGACACATTTCTAGAAGATTTTTTCACCTTATTTTCTTATTTGAGTAAGCAAATAAAAACATTTTAAAAACTCACTATAACGAGTATGTGATTTTGTGTCTTTTTACCTGTAATGATGATATCTGGATATTTGGTAAGTAGTCAAAAATGGGTGAATAATTATAAAGCTTAGGTATGTCATGTCAGAGGTTAATTGGCACTTGTGAGCTAGTTAAGAGGATGGGAGCAAAGAAGGGGTCTCAGTTCTCTGCTGTTTTCCCAGGAAAACCTCAGGAGAAAACCCAGAGAAAGCTGAGCTGTGTGGTGATCCCAGGGACAGAGGGAGGAAGGCACAGAACTGCTCCAGAAGCCTTGATCTTTAAAAAAAAACCAAACACCAAAACCCCCCACTTTTATTTCACAGCCCTATACTGTTGAACAGAAATGTCTGAAAGTACAGTTTTAAGTATTTACAATTAGACTAGACATTGAGACGTTGTAACCAAAGAACTACGGGAACACTGCAAGTTCCTTTTCCAGCTGAAAGAGTTCCTTATCTCAAGACTCACTGTTTCACTTTTTAGGCAGATTTTCCTTCTGCCTGTGAGCGTTATTTTATCAGCAGCTAGCAGCTTACATCTAGGTTCATAACAGTACATAGCAGTGAACAGAAAAATTTGAAGGGTTACATTTCTATGCCAATTTTGACTTGTACCTCACCTCTGATTTTATCTAAGGTTTTATCCTGCAGCACTAATAAGTACACTTATCTACAATTTGCCCTTCTGTGTTCTGGGGCAGCATGTAGCAAAAATCACCCTTCTTTCCATCACATTTTTAACATCATCTGGTTCTTAAAAATAAATCCTGGCATTGTTTTTCTTGTAGTCTTTTGTTCACTGCATGTAACTGTATCCTGTCTTTGGATGATAAAATCTTAGTAAGATAGATTTGTGATTTCTGTGGAAGTGCCTTAGACAATCCCTGTATATATATGCATTTCCTCTCAGCCAGAGACCAACTCAAACTCTTCGGAGTGCAATATGAGACCAAACCAAAGCACAGGTTTTATCCTGGCAAATGAAAGGAAAAGTATAATCTACAGGGATTTAGTCAAGCATATAACAGTTTATTTTCTTTTTTAAGTGTTGACTAACAAATGCCAATATAACATTATAAAAAAAAAAATCATTTTCTGTCTTATCTGAGAGACAAAATATTTAGAATGGAAATAGATGAAATTAAATAAGTGTTTTTTCTTACTTTTTTCTTTAGAAATATTTTATCATGGAGTTTAATTCTGATGGTACATAAATAATCTCATGGAGATTCCCATCTTTCCTCCTGCTTCCTCATGTGAATTTATTAAATTTGAATAGCAAAGGATTGGCTTACATCCCTAAATCTGTGGGATGAGCTAAACGTTTGAAGCACGCAAACATACTAAACATGTAGAGAGGTATCTGACTGAAGGTGATGAGCTCAGGTGGAAATGTTAATGCTATAGAAAATTATATAATTAGGTGATAGGAATCTGTCCCACTGTAGCTTTGCTGTCTAAATCCAATCAGGTAAACTCCATTCATATAACAAAAGCATCATGGAAAGGATTAATTATTTTTAAGCACCTTACAATTGCCACCAGCTTATTACTGCAAAGTAGAGAGTACTTGCTAGCCCCTGCTCTTCAGTAATTCTGTGTAATTGGACAGCTGACCTAGGCTCTAATTCTACATAGTATAGACTACATAGTCTATAGTCCCATCTACATGGGACTACTGTCCTTCCCATTAATCAGTGACATTTTTCCAAGTGAGTCTGCTTACAGGACAGCCTTAAAAACTAACACATAACTTTTTTTTAAGCACTGTTTTTCCCTGTCAGTCCGAAGTACAACCACACAAAGCTTTGTGCCAGTACAACTATGGAGCAGAAACAGGGAGAAAAAACCCTGTAATTGACTAAGAAAATATTGTTGTGCAACATTTGTACCCAAAAAGGATGTGATTATGCAGACAACATTGTACAAGACAGAGAGGTTACTACAAACCTTTTAGTTCACTTAGCAACAGATAAGTGGTAAGTCTCTGTCTTTTATCTAGCCATGTCAAAGCATCTGTAAGCATGGCTGCACTCATTTGTATTTAATCTAAAACTTCACAGAAATGTTGCATTATTCTTGTGCTTAGGTACATTCTAACTGATAACTTCAGAAGTTCAGATGTGCTGAAAGCATGAAGCCCCTTCCTTTCCCTTCCCTCCTGCAGATATACTCTGGCAAAGACAGAGTCATGGCATGGATCATTCTTCAGCATATCTTCCTCCTTTCCACTGCCAAGAATTTTTCAAGCCCTGTCTGTTATCAATGTTGCTGGTATCTGACTGGATTATTTTTGCCAATCCATTTTTGTTTACAGCATACATAGCTTCCATAACACGTATGAACATTTCCAGCACATACAGAAACACCAATACTATCAATCTTTCATTATAATGTGGTTGCAAAGACTTCTGCTCTTGCTACCTAATTCAGTTTGCCATCTACTGCAGTGTGTTATTGCACACAAACGTGTCCAACAGAGAAGTACTATTCTTAACTCATATGATCCAACATTTTAACTATTCAGCCAAACCATAATGTTATAGCTTCTAGAGGTTTCTTGTTAAACTTTAGTCCACAAACTGTAATCTTTTTAATGTAAGGAATTTTTAGATAAATGAGACAAGGATCCATTGTATTTCACTTCCTTGAATTACTAATATGTTATACAGGGAATTCAATATAATTCCTTTCATTATTTCCAGGAGAGCAGCCAAAATATGTAACTATTTTTAATGCCTCTCTGGATAACATTAAACTAGTGCTTTTATACATGTATAACGTGTAAGTGTGAAGTAAAACCTCTATAGCTTCCTGTGCTTTTTGTATAATTATAGTTGAAATTTTGGCTACAAAATAGCCCCAAAACAATACACAAGTTCTTTTGGCTTGTAAATCACCCACAAAATTAGCTTGAATTTTGCAGCCATTTTTGATATTTTTGAATTGTAGCCTGAATTGGGGGTTAAGAAAGTCGCTGGGCATCTTTCACTTCAGGTAAGAAAGAAGAAGCAAATTTCTAAACCCGGTTCCAAATACAAACATGCTCTTATAAATAACGTAGCCAAGCTCCATTATCTTTTAAAATTCAATACATTTTGTGAGTTCAGAATTGGGAACATTTACTCAGGTTTGTCTATTGTACCTGAAGACAAATAATCTATTCGTGGCTTGAAAAATAAGACTGTGAGTAACGATGTGGTGTTCTTTCACTTAGCTGAAAACCCCACTCTGGGATATCTATGTCCGGAGTAAACACAGCCCTGGCACAGCAAGTTTCAAAGCCCAGCACTGTAGACATAACCTTTAAAACCACAGCCACAGAAAATCTGCCACAATGATGCTGACTGTTCCCTTCCAACTCTGCCCTGCAGCACAAAACTGAGACTGGCAGATGTCTAAGAACAAGACATCTGGAGACAGAAAGCAATAGAAATAAGGGGTGGGGGAGGAGGGAGAGTTTGTGAAGCCTCTAACAGCAAAACTTCTCTCTGCAAGCTCTGTGACCATCCTGAGGGCCACCTGAGATACTGGTCAGGTCTGGAGCTTCCTACCTGGAGCTGTTTGAGCCCAAGACGAAATGTTGGAGAGAAAATGATCATCATTTGAAGAAGCTGCAATTTATACCATTTACCTCAGCAGTCTGGGTTAACAGTTCACAATGCAAGACTGCAGTTTCCCTTTGATAATGATCTACTTACAGAATTAGCAGAGGTTTCTAGCAAGGCAGGTATTCCACTTCCATGGATCTCACTATAGAATAAGTGAGTGGTTTGTACAAGTCGTTTGTAATGTAATAACTGATTGTTTTATTTAATGAATCAAAATAACGTGCTTGTTTTCATGCCGCTTCTGCTATGATCCGTTACTGTCATCAAGTAGCATATTATGAAGTCATTTTCTCACCATCTGGCTTTGGTGGATCTTGTAGCAAGCTGGAAAAAGCCCCTTTCCATTCTCTTTTGTTGCAGGCAGGTATGGAAGCAAAAAGAAGTGATATAATTTAAGATCAGAATATGGATTATCTAACAGCTGCTGCTCTTTAGGTATCATTTTCCTGATCACCTCCAGCATTGCCATTACTATAAGTAGATGCTTTATCATCTTCTTTAAATGGGTATGTATTTGATCTCAAAGTGTTTCAAAGGGTTTTTAGCCTCTGTTGTCAAGCCATTTATCAGAGCCATCAAATAATGAGGTGAAAAAACCCAAATGTGTCATTTAGTACAGGAGAAGAGAGAAGAAAATGATGACTTATCAACACTTTCAGAATATGCATAGATCTCAGACTTGCCCTATTTTATGTCAGCCATTTAAAGTAAATGGTTTTAAAAACGTTAGGTTATGCTAAATGAAATGAGCTAAATTAAATATGGCACTTCAATCCCGATATATACCCAGAATGATTTTGACAGAAGTTGCATTCTGATATAAATAATATTTTCACAGTTGCATCAGAGAAACCTGATTAAAAAGAATTTCAGAAAAAAAAAAAAAACCAAACAAAAAACCAAGATGTAAAATAAAAATAAAAGCTAAAACCTATTGCTACTGTAATTTAAGATATTTATAGAAAGGAAAAAGATCAAGTACATTTGATCATAGGATCGTAAGATATTAAGAAGTAACTCTACTCAAAAAAACCAAAAAAGAACTGTTACTACAGAGAAGAGATGCTACTACCAAAATATACATTCTTTAAGAAATTTGAAATGCTCCAAAATTCCAAAAGGTGAAAGCAAAGGATTTTTGCCTACTAGCAATCAATAAGATATGCCAAATCGGTTAAAACTCAAATAACTTGACAATGGATTGAAAAAAACATATGTGTAGTATCCACAAGAACAACTAGGAAACAAGAAATGAAGTACTATTTCCAGATTGTTAGCGTATTGCATAACAAGACTGCTCAAATTTTGCCACATGCTGCTGTACCCTGTCTTAAACTAATAATCAGGCTTAAACTCCTCAAAAGGTTGTATCACCTTATAAATCATTAACTTCATACCTTTATCTTTTTCACACTTCCTAAGTAATTTCTAACATTAGACATTTTGCATATCTATATATGCTCTCAGGCTTTAAATATTACTTCTTAATGTGATGTTGAACAGAAAATGTGAACACATCATTGGAAGTAAAAAGAAGATGCTATAATCATAAATCCATTCTTTTTGAGACACTCCTCAGAGTTTGCACTTTTTTATCCTGTATGCTTTGATACAGATCTTCTTTGTGGAAAAAATGCAGAAAGAATTAGAAAAGGAAAAATATATACACTTGCATGTTTGATTTCATACATCAGCAATCCTAAATACATTTGAAATGTTGAGTTTCCTAACATGTAAGTTTAATTCTATATTACTGTGCAATTTATTTTTAGCCTATTTCAGTGCTTTAGAGAATTGTGTTGCTCTTTCTCAGCTGATTAGACTTATTCCTAAGTGGGTCTTAAGAAGCATGAAAATCAGAGTGAAAGGGATGAAGTGCATGTCAGCTGAGGAGCCGAGACAGTACAATATTATGAATTAAAAATTAGTTATTCAGAGACAAAGGCTTACATCTTCTACAAGATCTAGACCAAGGTTTGTATTTCTTTTTCTTTTGAATTATTTTTTCATGTCTTTGCTTTAGTCTGTTCTCAAAAACCAGATAAATTATGAAATTATTATAATGGAATACTTTTGTTTTGCACTTTCAAAATCAAACTCATATTAGCAAAGGAAAACCACTGTAATTTGAGAGAGAGACGCTAACCAGCAACACTAGTTGGCAGACTCAGTCTTTTAAAAAACATCTTACAAATACTACTACTATAGTAAGAAACTTCTATTGCATCTTGGTCAGAAGACCAAGACTGAAAGAATGCAAGATCTTTCAAGGTATCTTTGTCAGGATGTGTGGGAAGCATATAACTCCACCCTATAGCCAGCTTGCAGACAAAAACAGCTCTCAAGTTACCTCTGCTTCCAAATTAACATTATTATTCAGTGCTGATTCATTTAGAAATCTTTTCCCAAACAGCTGTTTATCATTATTGAGAATACAAATTGTTTGCTCGGCAAAGCTGAAGCGTAGAAACTTGCTGACCTTCATTCTTTAAATTTCCATTACTTGAGACAAAAAGTTGTGTTGATTTATATCTTCAGCTACAGAGTTGTCAGAATGGGTTGAATATTACTGCACCAAGTTCCTGTGTCAGCTGGGCTTTGTGGACCGGTTTGCCAGCACCTCAGATCTAATTCTTTGCATTGACATTTTTGTTCCAGTATAAAGTATTTTTCCCACTGTTTGACTGAAGGGAATGCAGTTTATGAAAAAATATGGTATGTGGCATATTCCCGATCTTTCTAAGCCATAAAACAGAACACAGGATCTTTGCAGATAATCACTGTGCTGAGTTTTGTCACCTATTCAGTTTTTTAAATCACAAATTTGTACATGAGAAACACACTTTGTGGCAGAAAATCACTTACTAAAAGCTGAAACTTTTCAGAATCATGTAAGCCATGTGGTTTGGCATGCAAAACATAGAAGTAAGGCAGAAAAGAGTATTTCAGTGGCCCAGGCTTTGGACAGGGCTTCAAGGCAGGGGGACTTACTGAACAGTGTCTGACCCACCAGTTTTACCTCTGGATACCAGGGTTGGATAGTTGGACAATGTTCCTAAACAGGCATGGATAAACTTCAATAGATACATCTGTTTGACTGCATGTACCACACTGGGATTACCAAGATATAAAATCTCTTCAGCTTTCTATTCATTTTCAAATGACTTAATTTGTACCCACACCATATCACTTTTTACAATGATAAGCCCACTTACACGTGAGGCAGCCTTGCATTTTCAATTTTTTTTCAATTTGGTTTATACTCTCTGTGCCATATTAAGGCCTGCCATTGCCTGCACTGTTGAGTCAGAACATGTTTCCAAGCTATCAGACTTCTTAGCTCTTTACACAATTGACATAAGAATGTTTGTGATTAACTTTCCCAACAAAAATGTGTCTTTCCTTTCTCATATCTAAAGATTATTTTTATACTGCTTCCATTTAGTGCTTCCAGCTGCAGTAATATTTTGTCCTTAACTGCTGCTGTTCATGCCCAACGGCTGAAGTTGCATGATAATTTTGTCACAAATACATGGGTACCTTCTATTCAATGTGGAAGGAGCATTTATCAAAACTTATTATCAAAAACCTTGAGGTTCTCATCTGGTGAGATAGCATCTTTTATTTTCAGGCTCTTCTGTCTTGTTGGAGCCCTCTTCCCACTAGTAGTTTTCAAATTTATTTAATTTATAGAATTTTGCAGAGTTCAAATATCTCTAAAATGTTTCCATCTATCCTTACAGTTCTCTTTCTAGTTAAATAACTGTCAAGAACTGATCCTTCCAAAACAGGAAAAAGTTGTTTAAAAAAGATTGCTAATTTGTATCATTTACAAAAGGCAGGTAGTTAGGAAAGAGGTTGGATGGTTTTTTCTTCCAGTGTTGACCTTTATATGCATAAATGTATGTGATTGGGGAGTGCCTTTACAGCACATTATGTTCTGACTATCTGTTATATCCACAAAGCAACTGGCAAACCACGACTCCTGTCCTTCTTCTAGAAGGACCAGAGCTACAACTCAAAAATTGCAGTTTTACATGAGCTCAAAAACCAGTGTCTGGATGCAAACTGAGCAAATCCTTGTAAGAGACTTTAAACACATCTTACACTCTCCATCTACGTAAATGTAGCCCCTAACCACCAGAATCAGGTGACCCATAACTTAGAGGAAGGAGAAGGGTGATGGTTTTGACTGTGTGCTCCAAGCCCAGTGTAGCTAGCTGAGGGACAGGTCTATTCCACAGCAAGTCTGCCTCTGGATACCTTGGATGCACACACAAGCTGTGCTCTGCTTGGATGTCAGGTTGAGATGGGTGCACATTTTTTCCTTGTCTATTCAGGAAAGAAATCCATATATGTGAACACGCACTCCATCATGCCCTCTGGGCTTGATGATGTGGGGATGGGGACTTCCAGGCTCAGCACACTACTTTTCTCTTCCACACTGGAATGCAACAGGGTGCACACACAGAGAGAACAGATTTCTGTGGTATGCTTTAGCGTTCATCTGGCCACAGAGTACACCAAGTAGTCACCTGCTTTGTAATACACCTACTGCATCACTACCCTGAGAGGCTTAAAAAGGTAGAAAAAAAGAATGCCAAAATTTAATTTTCTATCAGATATCCTTCTCATGAAAGATTAAACAGGACATGTTTGAAATTAACTATAAGCTGCCTAAGAGCATAAGCTGGAGAAATTCAGTTTTTTAGAACTTCAGGCCGCCTATATATATCCATACAGGACTCAGTTAAGGCTGCAACTTGTGCTCTGGCATGTAACCATCCACCATTTTCACTGTCACTGGGTCCCTGGCACAATTTCTACTTATGACAACTCTTATTCTTCCAAACAATTCCCACATATATTTCAGTGGACAAAAAATGTTGATGCCTGTTATGAAAGGCAGCAAGGAGAACGCAACCTTGATGTGGCAGGGGAGGGGAAGAAAATTTTCAGATACATTATGTGGTGGGCCACTTGCCTGCAGAGGACAAAACAGTTACCTGCCACTAGTGTAGATGTGGCTTCTCAATTCCCAGCAAGGCAATTTCCTTTTTTGCAAGAAGGCAAATTGATTTTCTAGCAGCCTGGCTGACCAGATTGTCTGGGAAGGTGTGGTAATTATAAAAAGGGGTGATGGAAATGAGGAACAAATTTGTTTTTATTGGATGCAAAAGGTGTTAAAAACTAAGAATGTGGAATAAAGAAAACTCTGCACTTCAGAAATTGCAGTTTGTGTAGCGAAGTATTCATTTTATTAACACAATTTTGACTTGTTCAGTAAATTCTGAAACCTAGAGGAATTGTTGGATAAGGAATGCTGCAATTTCTACTTATAACATCTGTGTGTGATTACATACATAATGGGCAAGAGAACTATACTATGCTGGATAATCTCTCCTATTTTTAAGTTGCTGAAAAGTCAGGAGTAAGCTATACAGAACTTTACATACAGACATTTTGAGCGAGAAATCCCAGCTTAGATGCTAGGTAGTCTGCTCAGAGCACCAGTGACACTAGAGGTCAGCATGGGTGCATCTACATGAGCATTTTAGTCTGGGCCAGGCATGTGCTTTGTAAGTGCTATTTACTCTGCTGCAGCCCACCGGACTGAGCAGACGTCAGAATTTGCAAATTGGATACTTTAATGGAAAAATGAGCTCTTCAACAACTGCTAATGGTCGTTCAAGCCACATACCAAGATTAGATCTAGTCTGTATTAAACTCCCAGGACTCATATGGCAACTACAAGGGTACAATAAACTGTACTGCAAGGCTACAGGATAGAAAAATGCATGGAGGATGTTACTGAAGGAAAAATCACACTAAAGAGGATATTAGAGATGAGCACGGAACTCAAGGAAAGGTTTACTGAGGAGGCCAACAGTGAGAATTTCTAAAAGACATGCTGAGTATAACTTTATTTCCATATCATTTGTAAAATCTAAGAGGTTTTCAGGCACATCAGTAGGGGGGAAGAAATAATGAACAGTAAAGACAAAAGGTTCACTTATAGGTTTGGAGGAGGCTGAGGGGTGATTTTATCAGTGCTTATCAGTATCTAAAGGGTGGGTGTCAGGAAGATGGAGCCAGGTTCTTCTCAGTGGTGTCCAGTGACAGGACTGGGGGCAATGGCCATAAACTGGAAAACAGAAGGTTCAAACTGAACATGAGGAAACCCTTCTTCCCTGTGAGGGTGACAGAGCACTGGGACAGGCTGCCCAGAGAGGGGGGGGAGTCTCCTTCCCTGGAGACTTTCCAAAGCCACCTGGACTTCTTCCTGTGTGATCTGCTCTGGGTGATCCTGCTCTGGCAGGGGGGTCGGACTAGATGATCTCTAGAGGTCCCTTCCAACCCCTTCCACTCTGTGAATCTGTGAATGTGTATAAATGTAATTAAAGATAACTTCTAGCTCGAACACTAAATGAATACTTCGCCTCAGGCATGAGCAATCAGACAATATCTATGTTTCTGAATTCTGAAGGACATGGAGTATAAAATCATAAGTCTAAGAGAAAGCATTTTTGGAGAAAATTTCTCAAGTTGCAGTAATAACGTGATGGAAGAAGAGCAAATGGAAATACCTAAACTTAAGTAGGAAGAAGAAAACTGTATCTTCCATTGGTGGAGCAGCTGATTTTATAGATGACACATTCTTCTGTACTTCATTTCCCATTGAAAGTTATTAGGTAGGAATTCCTACTATTTTAAGAGGTATAATGAATTTTAAGGGACAAATAAACTGGCAGAATGAAAAGCCTTGAGGCTTTTTATAGGTAGAGATATTAAATAAAGCTGTGTCACATAGTGTATTCTCAGTAGATGCAAACTCCTGCTGCCAGAGACCCAAGAAGACCTGTGATTCTCTGCAGCATCAACATCACCTGGCTAATGAAACCTGTTAAGATGTCTATTAACTCAAGATAAGTGCCTCACATTTGCATAGATTTCAGTTAATTTCTATTTTATATGGATCAGGCTTCTTCTGCACAGAACACTCTTCAATCTACCCAGAACATTTTAGAAAAAAAAAAAGTATATTTTCACGTATTTAGGAATACAAACAAATTTAAGAATGGAATTGGTTCATTCAACAACATAGGAAAACTGTCCATGTAGAAAGAAGAAATATGCAACATTTGTATGCTGTGTTTGTACAGGGAAAAAGCAAGATGTTGTAGCAACATCATCCGAAGGAATACTCTCACTCAAGAATAATTCTGGAGAATGTTAAAAACCGGCTACTAAGGTGACACTTTTAAAATGAGATGGTATGAAGGTTTTGTGTCTAAGGATTTTTATTTAAAGCAGGCAAAAGAACAGAGTCGACCACTGATAATGATTTTCTTTGCCATTATTCTTTTTTCATTGGAACTCAAAATGTCAAGGAAACTTCTTAAGACTGAAAGGCAGCGGGTCCTGTGCCAGTGCTATTAAAGGGCAAATGGGAGAACCTGGATAATTGAAAGCCTATAAGCCTGGCATCAGTCCTAGAAAAATGATGGAATTCCTACACTTTTCAATTGATGAAGGAGCAAAGAAGGGATACAGAATTAATGCCAGTCAACATGGAGCTTTTTTCTTTTTTTTTTTTTTTTTTTTGAAAAGGGAACTTGCCAAGCTAGCAAGTTGATCTCTTCAACATGTCTTTGAAGAGATCACAGGAACCAGGTGTTGTTTCATACTGCCTACTTCCACGGAACTGTCTGGATGGCAAGTTCCCTGAAAACTGAACTTGTCATATAAGTGAGACTATACATCAGCATGACATGAAACACCTGCCCACCAGTTTTACTGGGCATGTAGTGTTTAATTGTGTTTTTTTCTAAGAACTATTTCTCCTTCTTTCATTCATGGCATGCAAATGGCAAGTTACTATTAAACACAGTTTTTCAAACTTAATACCAAATGGAAGCTGTTTGAAGACACGTTCCTAAATCTCATGTATAAGAAACTGTGGTGCTGGTCTGAAAAAGACTGAGTTTGAGATTAATTTCCAACTCATTAAGATGATCTACTTTCAGAATCATTATCATAAGAAGTTCTGCTGCTTTGCAAAGTCTATGATGCAAATTCTTGCAACTCTCACAAGTTTGTGATGTTTCTCAGCTGATGTTCTTTCAGCAATCCCAGCAGACCTAATTTAATTTCTAATCATTTCACCATGCTTAACACATTTTTCTGAATTACTTTTGCATTTATACTCAGAGGGAGTACTGGCAGATTTTTTGCTTATAAAGCTCTGTTCTTTCATTTCCATTCTTTCCTGTGCAAAGGGAATGAAACTAACAGTATAGAGCAATTCAGTGATCAGCTGCTTTCAATCCATACCACATTTCAAAAATAATACAGAACATACTGTGGATTTCATATATTTCATACTCACAGATCCAACCTCTGTCAAGTCACACAGAGAAGCAATATGTAATTCATTTGTCCCTTCTGGCTGCAGGACATTTTTCAAGACAGCCCAACAAAATATGTGAGTGCACAACTTCAAAGGTATGAAAAACCATAGAATCATAGAATGCTTTGGGTTGGAAGGGTCATTAAAGATCATCTAGTTCCAACCCCCCTGCCATGGGCAGGGACACCCTCTACTAGACCAGTTTGCTCAAAGCCTCATCCAGCCTGGCCTTGAACACTTCCAGGGAGGGGGCATCTTCTCTCGGCAACCTGTTCCAGTGCTTCATCACTATCTCCATGAAGAACTTCTTGACATCTAATCTAAATCTCCCTGTTTTCAATTTAAACCCGTTACCCCTTGTCCTGTCACTACAGGCCCTTGTAAAAAGCTCCCCCCCAGCTTCCTTGTAGGTCCCCTTCAGGAAGGTGCTATAAGGTCTCCCCAGAGCCTTCCCTTCTCCAGGCTGAACAGGTCCAATTCTCTCAGCCTTTCTTCATAGCAGAAGGGCTCCAGCCCTCGGAGCATCTTCGTGGCCTCCTCTGGACTCACTCCAACCAGTTGATATCCTTCCCGTGTTGAGGGCACCAGAGCTGGACACAATACCGAAGGTTGGGTCTCAGGAGAGCAGAGTAGAGGGGGAGAATCACCTCCCTCGACCTGCTGGCCATGCTGCTCTGGATACAGCCTAGGATACAGTTGGATTTCTAGGCTGCCAGCGCACACTGTCGGCTCATGTCCAGCTTTTCATCCACCAGTACTCTCAAGTCTTTCTCCTCAGGGCTGCTCTCAATCCATTCTCCACCCAGCCTGTACTTCTGCTTGGGACTGCAAGGATGCAGGTGCAGGACCTTGCACTTGGCCTTGTTGAAATTCATGTGTTTGGCACAGGCCCAGCTCACCAGCCTCTCCAGGTCCCTCTGGATGGCAGCACCCCTTCAAATTTAGTTTAAAGCTCTCTCCATGAGCCCCACCAATACATCTGACACATCTTAGCGGATGTATTCCATTAGGTCCCATGGACTTGTGCACCTTCAGGTCCCTTAGATGTTCTCAAACCTGATCCTCTCTAACCATGGGTGGCTCTCCATCCTCCCAGCCCCTGCACTTGCCTTCCATGACTCTGGGGATATGAGTGGTGTCCTTGCCAGTGAAAACCAAGGAAAAAAAATCATTGGGCACATCAGCCTTCTCAATGTCTTGAGAAACCAGGTCTCCTGTTTCCTTCTGCAGAGGGTCCATGTTTTCCCTGATCTTCCTTTTATCTCCCATGTCCCAGGAAGCCCTTGCTGTTGGCCTTCATGTCCCTGGCCAGGTTTAATTCTGCCAGGGCTTTAGCTTTCCTAACCTGATTCCTGACTTCTCAGATGACTTCCACGCTCTTTAGGCTTCTTTTTTGTGCCTCAGTTTCTCCAGGAGCTGCTTGTTCATCCACACAGGCCTCCTGGCATTTTTACCTGATTTCTTCTTCATTGGGATTCACAGCTCCTGAGCCTGGAGGAGAAGGTCTTGAATACTCACCAGCTTTCTTGGGCCCCTCTTCCTTTCAGGGCTTCATCCCATGGAACCTTGCCAATCAGTTCCCTGAAGAGGCCAAAGGCTCCTCTCCTGAAGTCCTGGCTAGCAAGCTCACTGCCCACCCTCCTCTCCTCCTTAAGGATCTCAAACTCCACAGCCAAGGCTGCCCTTGAGCTTCACATTCCCCACCAGCCCCTCCCCGTTGGTGAGAACAAGGTCCAGCGTGGCACCCCTCCTCGTTGGCTCCTCTATCACTTGGAGAAGGAAGTTGTCATCAATACATTCCAAGAACCTCCTGGCTTGCTTGTGCCTGGCCATGTTGTCCCTCCAAGAGATATCAGGGTGGTTGAAGCACTCCATGAAGACCAGAGTTTGTGACCATGAGGCTGCTGCTCTCTGCCTGTAGAGGGCCTCATCCACTCGCTCATCCTGGCCAGGTGGCCTGCACCAAACTCCTCCTACAGTATCCCCTCTCCCTGCCCTCCCTTTAATCCTGACCCCTAAGCTCTTGGTCAGCTCCTCATCCATCCCTAGGTGGAGTTCCACACTCCAGCTGGTCACTGATGTAGACAGCAACACCCCCTCCATGTGTCCCCTGCCTGTCCTTCCTAAAGAGCCTGTACCCTTCCATTCTGACACTCCAGTCACAGGAGCCGTCCCGCCACGTCTCCACGATGCCAATGAGGTCACAGCCCCTCATGCGTGCGCACGCCTCTAGCTCCTCTTGTTTATTCCCCATGCTCCATGCGTTCACACAGAGGCATTTAAGATGGGCCCCTGATGAAGGCGGCTTGCTGACTAGAGCATCTAGAGTTCTCTTTTGTTTGCCAGGTGTTCTGCGGTTGACCTGCGATTCTTCTCCAGGCTCTGGGCATCTGCAGGTCGCACTACTGGTTTTGCCCCCTTCAACTCTAATTTAAAGCCTTCTCGATGACCCCACCAATTTACAGGCAAGAAACCTTTTTCGCCTCTGAGACAGCTGCACGCCATCTGTCGCAGTGCCGTATAAACCTCCATATGATCAAAGAACCTGAAATTCCACTGTTGGCACCAGTGTCTGAGCCACTGTGATCAGGTTGTGCTTTCATGTTCCTTCCTGCATCCTTCCCGGTCACTAAAGGGATTGAGGAGAACACTACCTGTGCTCCTAGTCCTGTAACCAATGACCCCAGTGTCCTGAAGTCCCTTTTGATGTCTTCCGGATTTCTCTCTGCAACCTCATCACTGCCCACCTGCATGACCGGTAGTGGGTAATAGTCCGAGGGCCCTACCCGTCCGGGGAGTTTCCTAGTGATGTCTCTAACACGGGCTCCATGGAGGCAGAGGCAGCAGACTTCCCTGTGCGATGGGTCTGGTCGGCATATTGGGCCCTGTGCTCCTCTCAGAAGGGAATCATCTATGATGATGACCCTCCTGTTCTTAATGGAGGCAGTCATAACGTGAGGCTGACAGACTCATCCTAGGCAGCTCCCTGGATGGACCTTCCTCTACCTCCTTATTCGCCTGTCCATTTGTGCTCATTTGTGTGTATCTAATTATATTTTCATATTTTTTGAAGTAGAAGAATGGCACACTTAAAGTCTTTAGCTAAGTTGACATTATTATTCACACTATACTGTAAGCAAGTAAGAAAATAGTCGGAAAGACAATAGTATGCAATAGATACAAATTAGAGTAAATGCTCTGGTGTCTTGGCATGGGATAAGTTTTCATAATTTCACGTCAGAAAATTTGTAAGATGTTACTGTTAATATTCTTTTAACACCTCCACTTTGGTAATCCTTTTGCTATTCTTGTGGCAATTTTTTCCTTAGTTTTCATTTTTCCTTTGAATTAAGTAGTTTCTGCTCAAAAAACAATCTTGTCATATATTAAAGCAATCATGTCATATACTGAATTTACATCCAGCACTATTTCTTGAAAAGATCTGTGAGGATTTGAGACAAACAGGTTTAGTTACCTTCTCTTCAAAATCACTGTATATATCTAAAGAAGTTGCAAAACTCCTTTTATATTTTAGAAGTTCACTTGATGGCCTTCCCCAGAATTTTCATCAGATATGGAGACAAAGACACAGCTCAAATTTAATGCAGAGTTGCCACGACAGGCTAAAGAAAGATGTTAGCAATGACTTACTTATATAGACTACATCTTTCTGAAGTCTTTGAATTAAGTGACCACAAAATTTTATTGAAGGATCTTCAGAACAGCTGACACATGGCTTTGCACCAACTCATGTTCCAGACTGACTGAATTTATTTGTCTTCCATAGTGTTACCAACAAATGAAATCAGACTAGAATTGCAAGTTGTTATTCTCTTTTTATGTATAGTATTTGAAAACTGCACTGCTTCTAAATTTGCCAATTCCATCTTCCTCTTGTTTAATATTCCTCCATCTTCAAACTCTGATTTGTTCTTAATCCCTTTGAAGAGCTATACAACTATTCTCTATTCTCAGATCCTAAATCCATTTTCTCCAAGTATTAGATCTGGTTTTCCCTCCTCTTCTGCTCTCTCAAAAAGGAAATATAAACTTGCTACTTGGTGTTTAGTTTTCTAGAGCACTGTCCCTGGTGCCTGATTCCCTCATTCTTTTCAAGTTTTGTTTACAAAAGCTATCTTTTTGCCTCCTCTTCTGCTCATCCCTTAAACTCTGTTTTACCTTACCACTGCTTCCTTTATAACTGATGAAATTAAAGTAATTATGAAATCTTATACATAATTCCAAATCCTTTCTACTCTGGAACTGTTGTCTTGTCCAGTGCATTCTGTTCCATTCTATCATGTTTATGGAGTGGGTAGATATATATATATATATAAAAGTATGCCTGTGCAGTTTATAATGACATACATAAAAGAAAAATATTTGTGAATGAATGATAAAATGCATAAGTTCAGTGTATTGTCTGTATAATGCCAAAAGTTCTTAATCAATACATCAGACATCCAAACCACATCAATAGTTAATTTAAAACTGCATAAACTCCTGGAGAACATTAATTATATTCTCAATGCTCATTCATAATGAGTTTTTAATTAGAGAGCATGTCCTCATATCTTAATTCTTAAAAGCAGAGAAATCATGACATGGTAGGTAATTCTTAAAATAACATACTTCAACATACATTTCTTCTTCTTTTATTATACCAGAACCGTAAAGATTCCATGCTTAAAGTCGCTTCTGTTTCACTTATTTATGGCAGCACAACTTTATGATAAAGGAGGATTATATTTCCTTTCTCATCAGTAAGGATGTATATGGGACATTCCACTAATGGATGTCTCCTCTAAAAAGTCAGCAGAGTGAACTTTATTGCTATGAACAAGAACTAAATACATTGTATGACTACCTCAGCTTGGGAGATGAATGACCAGTTTTTCTTCCATTATTTATTGTTTAATTAGCCATTCTCCCATACTTTAAGAAAACAAAAAGTAGCACAATGCTTTACAAACTGTCTGCATAAGGTTTTGTGTAAATGGTTTGGCAGTATTTCACAGCATAGTTCCTCATGCGAAAGACTGTTTGCTAGGACAGCTTCCAGCAAATTCTGATCAATAAACCCATCTTTATTTTTTAATTCAGCAGCTCAGCTTTATTTACACTCCAGTTTCTAGTACTGCACAAACGCACTGCTGTATAACACATCACTGTCTAGGCTGCCTCTCTACTTGGACAGACACATCGCATTTGTCATTGTTAGAGTTCAACAGGAATTTGATTTGATTACCTGGTTTGCTTTCATTTGGTTTACATTGAACTTCCTCAACGCATTCTGCAGGAAACCATCCAATATGTCCCCGGGTGCTGCCTTCCCAGAATCCACCTTCACCAATGCTTAAAACTAAATACAGAGAGACATAGGAAGTATTAGACTTTTTTTTTTTTTTCCTCATGTAAATATCAAGATTAGTTACATAACACCCTCAGTAATAATTGAATATCATGTTGGTAAAATGAACCATTGCATAATAACCCAAATGCCACTACCCTTAAAATGGGCACAAAGTAATCTTTAAGTGCAACCCTCCCAGACCAGTCTTTGGAAGCTATTCCCAAGTTTGTTTTTGTCAAAAATTTCCTTGGCCTTCACCTGATTTTTTCCATTTTCAGTTTTCACATTGCTGTTTTATCACACATAAATGCATGCTAATATTAAGACCAAAAAAATTTGTCTTGCCTGTTCAAATTAAGATGAAGTGCTGAACCCATTGTAAAACTAAACGCACACTGAAATTGGGTTTTAATAATAAGTATTTTGATATCTCATATGTTTTATGCTTCCTAAGGAAGCATTTATTTAGTGGATAGCTCCAGAGATTTGAAATGTAGGTCAAGTAATATGATTTAATGGTTTGAGTACACAGCAAACACCTAAATATCCCATAGGTGCAATACACAATGTAGATGCCTTTTGAAACATTTCTATGATTTTTCTTGTTAGAAGATAGTGACAATAGGGAGGAGAATGTGTTACCAATAGGAGAAAAAGCTTTATTCTGTAGTTCTAATTAGCTTGATATTAATCTTGGGACTCAACAAGGATTGTGACAAAAGACTGCAGAGGAAGAATGTATGATTTCACTAGTAAACAACTGGAGAGGAATTCCAATAATGA
This sequence comes from Rhynochetos jubatus, assembly GCA_027574665.1. Lineage (NCBI taxonomy): Eukaryota > Metazoa > Chordata > Aves > Eurypygiformes > Rhynochetidae > Rhynochetos > Rhynochetos jubatus. Next base: position 19,711,432 of record CM050663.1, read on the forward strand.
AAGGATCCTAAATACTTGCTAAGTATTATGTTTAAATAAACTTTATAGAAGGTACTACAAATCACTGTATGTTGAATATATATTAGAAGAAGATAAAGGTACTATTAAAAACATACTATGCATTAATATTGGGACAAAGGTGATATTATAGACTAACAAAAATAGTGTTAACTCTTCTAAATAGGTTGATTGGGAATGTAGCTCAGTCATACAATACACATCCTCAGAGTACATCTGTGCAAAACACAGTGTTCAGTGGAGAGGTCCCTGAGCTACCAAAAATAAGCCTGTGGAAGTCAAAGCAGCACAGCACCATTAGCTGTGTACTAGCTAAGCCAGCCAAACTAACTGGCCCTGATGAAAATCAAGGCTAATTAGCCCAAGAACATCTCTCTGCTAACATATGCATATGGTTTTCAAGAGCTAGAACGGTATCTCTGCAGGGTTTTCAGTATGGTAGAGATATTCAATTGCTCAGAGCGACTTTCATGATCTCCAACACAAGCACTCTTTGCACTGTTAAAACATACTTCATGAAGCTTTAAATTCACAGTCCCTGAGCCTAACTGCAATTGAATTCTGTATCAGTGGAACTGCTGTGACTCAGTGGCATTGACTTTGAACTTGAT